>CM056999.1:93318932-93823932 GCA_029891345.1 Dryococelus australis | reverse complement strand
AATTATGGTGTCTGTTTTTGTAGAACAATTCCTTCTGTGAGCAGTCAAGCTACACTTATTCACATATACCATGTCGCAGTTATCACATGGGTTGGTCTTGTAGGTGATGGCAAATGGGTAGGTTCTATGATCATGACATTTGATTTTATTGCAGTCAGCAAATTTTTTGCTGCAATATTTGCACTGCTTCCCGATGAACGACAAATGTTGCCTTTGCACTTCTCTATTCAGGTTATAACAGCAGGTGAACTGCGCATGGCAGATATCACAGCGGTAAGTCTTGTAGTCGTTGTCAAATGGACAGGTACTATCTTCATTTTGACTGTCACTAGAGCTGATAGTAAGTCTTGTTGCAATATTTGCACTCACTTCCCAATGAACGACAAACATTGCCTTTGCCCTTCTTATGGATATGTAGGCTATCACTGCAGGTAAACACAGCGTCACAGTTACCACATTAGAAAGTCATGTATGCTGGGCTGAACACGCAATGGTTACTTTCATGTTGGCATGCATTACAGCGATTAATAAAGGCATGTACACTGCAGTAACATTGTTTCTATGATGCTTGTAGCGGCTCCACAGGGTCCCTTGCTGTTGGAGATGCGGATGGTGCTACATGTGGCGAGTCTTCAACCATTGATTCCATATTCATATTGTAACAGAGAATAAGATTGTAATAGATAAATGTAGTTGTAACAATGTGCTTTCCACCACCTTGCTCGCCGACGAAATGACACCCATTTTTACATGATGCTCGCTTGTATACTGTTCATGCTGCATGCTTGTTTGCATTGTCAGTCTTGGGTTGCCTTTGTAGAGGACTGTTGGCTGTGTGGTGCAAATGTCAGCATGGTTGCTGGACTGAAATGTTACCTTATCGGATCGATTGCTGTCTAGCCGGCGAAGTTAACATATCTGACCCCTCAACTTCTTTTCACTTGTTCGTCTTTGTGTTGGAGGTGCCTTGTTTTTCTTTTGTTGCTGCTAGCTCTTTGTCTCTTATACCAGCTCCTTGAATGTGGCGTGTCTGTAATGTCAGCACTACCTTGAAAACAGTCTAGGCATAAGAGACACTTAAGAATCTCTTAATCTTGTTGCATATAAGGGCAGGTGTTTGTAGACAAGATTTTACTTTACATCGTGCTTATACGAGAAAGAATTATTTAGGCAGATATGCAAGTCAGTATCTTTGTCGAGTGCTGCAAGTGATTTAATCTTTCCATATGTCAAGATAACATTTTCTAATCACGAGAACAGCATACCATCATTTTCACTATGTTCTCTGGTATAGAGAAAGAAGTTATGGACGATGTGTGGGGTACAAACTGTTTTTATAGACCCAAAAGTGAGTAGGGTGGACAGAAGCGATACCCTTCACCAACACCAGTTTATTCGAAGCGTTATTATA
The DNA here is from genome assembly GCA_029891345.1 of Dryococelus australis. Lineage (NCBI taxonomy): Eukaryota > Metazoa > Arthropoda > Insecta > Phasmatodea > Phasmatidae > Dryococelus > Dryococelus australis. The sequence continues at coordinate 93,822,521 of CM056999.1, read as the reverse complement.
GACACATGCCAATATTTACAGTATGATATAATGTTTAAAGCATCCGACATGATGCTTTAACTTCTTGTTGTTTATAGGTACTTGTTTCTTGGGGACAGTGGTGTGTGTTACACTACACTGTGCTGCAGACAACCTTCGCCTGTGGGGTTCGTCAGTTAGTTGATATATGTTTGGATCACCCTCTTGTAGCGTCTGCAGCTTCAGGAACTCCGTAACAAATGGGAGCTATACCAGAGCCATCAGCTTCTTGGGTCCTATAGTCTTTCTCTCTTTAGCCTTATCATGTATCCTAGACTGAGGTGTGTGTGTCTACCATCCAGTTAGTGTGCTCACAAAAATACCAGGGTCTGCATAGTGTTAAAAAAAAGTAGGCTTTGGAGGAAATAAAAGGGTTGCAAAAATTTATTAATGGGAAGTGCAAGCCATATGGACCTACAATAGTTGTAAACGACAATCATGTTCACATGTAAAGTGAATAAACCAATGAGTTACAGCTAGACAGAAGGGTGATAATGCAATGCTGTCTCCAGAACTGCTTGTGATGTCGTGAAAAGTGTACTGAAAGGTACATATTCTACCGATGATAATGTCGGTAATAATAATATGATACGTAACAGAATCTTTTCATTTTGTGCGTTTTATTTTTCCCAGTGAAATTGTGGGGCTCACTATGGGATTGAAGCCACACTACCTTATTCTCGATTGGTGCACTGTCTCCAGTGCTGCCAGGGTACATATGTTTTCAGATGACTGAAAAGCAGAGTACACATACATAGTTGAAATGGATACGATGTGTTGCTTTCTTACTTGTCATTGCAAAGTTATTACGTGTACCATTATTTCTATGTAAATTGTTTGCATTCGAAATAAGTACAATGCATTTAGTATCTTAAAGGAAATAAATTGTTACCTTGTCCTGTATAACTGAATAGCTCTCGTAATGGGAAAGTTCGTGTGAGACTTGGCTGGTCTACGATCTTGGAGCTTGATGCATCTCTCTCTCTCTCTCTCTCTCTCTCTCTCGTGCTCTCTGTGCTATCCCCTCGACTTGCCCAGATCTGCATGGTACCCGTGCTGCCGGTTAACCACCTGGGCTGCCTTACAGATTCTCACGATGTTAGTTGATGGTGAAAAGTCGGCTGGGTCGGATGTGTTCCGCTGCTATTGTTGCGATTGTTAGCTGCACTCTGAATGTGATGGTTTCTTTTCAGTCGGTTTGTAAGGAAATTGATTTCTATTCTTTTGTACTGAGCAGGCTGGCCTGGTCTAGTCTAACATAATTTAACACGCAACGTACAGCACCTTTTGCTTGTGTAATGTGTGTTTGGATTGGTTGGTAGGTGCTTATAACTTTTCTTTTTCATATCTGTTTGCATCAGTGTGTAGCAGTGTTGACCTTATCGCAGCTGTGCTTCTTGGCTTAGAAAAAGTATTTTTTTCGACTAACGTGACACACAGTGCTCAATGCTCGTACACTATACACTGGTTGTTAAATACTCAGAATAATTTGCTTATGTAATTTATTTTATATCTGTGTCAATATGTAGCAGTGACGTCTCTTGCCCAAATAATGGTTTAAAATGCACGTTTAGTGGTAAGCAAAGGAACTTGCAAATCGCATAATGTGTATCGCACTTGATGCATTATAGTCATTTTTGATGTTACTTTTTGATCATTATTTCTCATGTTGGCATGCATTCTACATTCATTATTTCTCATGTTACCATGCATTCTAGCTTTCACTAAATTTCTTGGCGTGATAGCAACACTGATATCACTATTATTGACTCTGACTGTCGGGTATTTTTTCATATATATTTTGATGCGTTATGGCACCATGCTCATGATGTACTTGCATATATTCTAGTCCTTTATTGTAAGTTGCATGCCTGATGTTTTATGTACAGGAGAGTTGCATGTCTTTTACATTTGGTTTCCCCAACCCTCTCTTTAGACAGTGTTTATTTATATTAATGCATACATGTTTTACTGAAACTTCGACTACATATGTATTGTTATCGGTGCAATTGTATACCCCTATATTTTACATTATATGGCTGGTATTTAAGGGTTACCCATGTTAGTGATGATTCGGGTTGCCAGCCCTTGTGTCGGACTGGCTGTGTTTGTTTATATTACTATTTTACTATCTATCTTACATATCTATTTTACTGTTACCAATGACTATGTACATCATGCATGCAGCACATTTGTATATAGCTTGTTTTTTCACATATAGTTGTTACTTGTATGTTATCCATGCTAATGTTAGCAGGCGAGGGTGGCGGTGGGCAATCCTAGTGTATCCAGTCGGATGTGTATATATGTACTATTTCAGACCCTACACTCCTACATGCAATGGTAACTTTGCAGCACACTTGCATGAATACCTTTGATTTTTTTTTGCATGCATGGACAGTTGTTACATGTTCCCGAACTTGTAAGGTTTGGAAATGCTGACCAACTATGGTTTTAACAGGGCTTAAGGCCTACTTGTCCTTATCTCCTTGATTGCAGATGGAAGTGATATCTAAGATGTGAATTTGATGATCGTAGATTTGGTGGGTGGAAAATGTCGAGTAACTATGTTTATAAGAGAGTTTAAAGTGTACTTGTCCTTACTACCCTGTTTTTCATCAGAGGTGATGCCAATGTTATGCAGTTTGGCACCTATAGCTTTGGTGGGTGGGATACGGTAGATGACTATGCTTATAAGAGGACTTGAGTGCTTGACCCTGCAGCCCAGTTCGTCGGGGGTTATGTCTACATTATGTGACTATCTTAAACGGTTAGGAAATAACGGGCAACTATTATTATAGGAGGGCTTAATGCCTACTTGACCTTGCTTTCCTTTTCATCAGGTGTGATGCCTATATTATGAATTTGGTGACTATCTTAAATGGTTCGGAAATTATAGCAAACTATTGTTATATGTAGGCTCAGAGCATACTTGATCCTGCGGTCCTTTTCGTCGTCGGGCAGGGGGGGCGGGTGGTGGTAATGCCCATGTTATGAGTTTCGTGGCGGTATAGCGAACGGTTCAGAAATTAGAGAAAACTATGCTTATAAGTGGGCTTACGGTTTATTTGATGTGCACATGGTGCGACTCTAGGCTAGCGTGCATGGGCTTAGCTCTATGCTGTGTAGCAGAGCACACCTGACAGATTTCATTTCGTAACCAACTAGAAAGGAGGGCAACAATTTAAGCCTAGTAGACCTCTGTTTCTTAAAAATGCACTTATTAAAATTACTATTAAAAACTATTAATATTCTGGCGGAGGCATTCAAGTGAACCATCAAAAAAAAAAAAAAAAAAAAAAAAACCTGTTTGGAAACTAACCACATATTAAAACGTACATGAAACAGCCTAACACGAGCGTCATTGACACCAAAATCAATAGAATTAACTCTTGGGCGGCGGACAAGACAATACGCGACACATTAAAACAAGGAGACATAGTAACAACGTTTTAGTTTAACCGAAACAGAACTTTGACTTGCAACCGAAACTACAATTTTGAAAAAAAAATTGTCTTGCACAACGAGCGCTAGCATCGCATTATAACTGTGCAATGTCGATTTTTTCGTGATGGCACATTTATTAGCTGAGTACATATTCCGATGCGAGTTATAATCGCTGTCTGTGCAGAGGAAAATTTGTCGGTGACCTTTATGGTTGCTATAATCCTGATGATCTCGCAACGCTCTTATCTTTTCTAACAAAGCCAAGGCCTGGATCTAAAAAAAAAATTCTTACCTAATCATGATGCACAGTGGTGCGTTGCTGGATCTCTGTATTGGTTTCGTAGAGGAGCTGCTGCTATAAAAGCATCCTGAAAGGACTATACCCACGGAAAATAACGTAAATGAGGTTGAAGCTTGGATTTGGAAGTTTAGCCACCAAAACCACGTATAGGTAAATAAAAAGAACTAAGACTAAGAGACAAACTTCGTAAGTCACATGCTGAAACAAAAGGTCTGGTAGGTTTTACCGGGAAACAAAAGTCTGGCAGTGTTACCGGCTGGCCATGCACACCACAAAATTCACAAAAAGAAAATACGGAGCGTGGCCAAGTGTAAGAATTACATCTTGAGCATTTGGAAGTCCATTTAAACGGCCCATTTTACTCTGCCGAGTGACCTCTGGCTTGGACCTCTGAAGATCAGAGGAAATACAAACTGTACTATGGCACAAGTTTAGTAGCGTGGCGATTCCCTGTCATCGTCCCACATCGCGTGTATACTTTGTGCGTCGTATGTAGTCTTTTCTTTATCTGATGCCGTCTTGAATTGGCAATACTTCAGCTTGGCATTTAGCTTATATATTTTTGTAATCTTTTACTTCAGACAACCTGCTTGTCTTGTGAACCATCCTAAACCATCGCTCGACTCTCGAACGCATCCGCATTGGTCATCACAATCTCTGGCTCAGGCATAATGCTGTTTGGCCTTGTGCCAATTTAATTGGCAAATATGTTAAGAACCCATATTTTTCGTGCATAATTTCCTTAACTTAGTTTTTAAATTTTTTTTTTTTTTTGCGGTTTTAATTCTATATTATATTGCATAGTCAGTTAACACATGCCCCGCTGTACTTTTCCCTTCGCACACTTCATATAATGGAGATGCTGTTTCAATGGGTATAGCTTTGCCTTGAAATTTGTGCGCTAATTCAGACACAATAAAATACTTTATCGCTCTGTTTATTGCACCTAGCAGTGGCCAGATGAAGTTAGCCTCTTAGCCTCTTCTGCTACAAGGGCAAGCACAATGTTGGTCAAAGGTACGTTTCAATAAATGGCCAGAAGTGTACTTAGTGACAAGCTGGTCCAATTTTTGGGACTGTTCCTGTAACTGGGAATCGAACTTGATAACTTGCGCTTCCGTTATTATAGGAGCTCCTGTTGGCTTGCTCTCATACTCAGTCACACTTCATGTGGACGTGTCGGTTAATTTTCTCTGTTTGGTAAGTCGGTTGGCATAATGCGAAGAACCAGGAGTGATTCGCTAGAACCATAGAAACAGTGTTGTAGGCGTGTCCATGGGCGTCTGCATGAGGGGGCAAAAGGGGAGGGTAGGGAGGGGGCACTTGCCCTTCCCTGGAAACTGTATTTTTCTATAAAATGTGAAATATCAATTTCATAACACACAAAAATTGCTTATTAGCTGGGAGGAGTAATATAGTTCTTCCTGGTTTTCCATAATTTTATTTTGATATTTGCTTTTGCATTTGTATTTAATATTATATATTAATATTTTATGTTGTTTACAATAAACAAATTTATTCACATTACAAGTAGTGGATGTTTGTTGCGTGCATTTAGGATAAAACCCAGTTCTAATCACGCTCCTGAAGGAAAGATTTTCTAATTCCTATGCCCTCCGTTGGAAAAGAGCTTGTGACGCCCAAGGTCACATCGCCAACAATGCCGCCGTCTGGGCTTTCACTAGCCTCATCTTGGAATTTCATATCCTGGGCTGCCATGTCGTACTTCATTGCCGACCTAAATATGTGTGCATTGTTCTCTTTCAGAAAATTTTACTCCTATATATAGATTAAAGCCGCCTATGGTTTCATTTCTGCACACGCAATCGATATGGGAGTGAAAGCGCAACTGTTTATACAGAACACTCCCAAAAACTATGATTTTCCGTTGAATTAGACTCTTTCCGCGGAAGTACTCCCTTGGTTCTGCTCAGATGTATCTTTGATCAGCGTCGTCTTAAGATCTGCTCGTGGCTTTGAGAGAATATTACACAGGAATGTTCAGAATATTCGCCCCGTGAGAAAGTGTTTTGCAAACTATCTAAGAGAGACATTTCCACAGTAGAGATCGACGTACCAAGGTAACTTGTACCAGACCGATATATTGCAAAGCTGGCATGCAGAGTCCAGGGGGTGGAGCGGACTTACAAATGGGAACAAAAGGTGGGAGAGGTCGGCAGAAATGGAGACTTGGTGCAGCGGCGCCGCCGCGATATTGCGCTAGTGAATCCTACGCAAATTCGGCGTTAGAAGGTTTTGTAGTTGGCGTGTGATTAACGGAAAAAGAGTGGCTTAAACTGTGCGTATATTTCTTTCAGCTCGTTGCGTATACTCCGGCCACATGTGAAAACCATTGGCGCAAACTTAACTACAGGCATATACGCGACATTAATGGCAATTTTTGTATGCAAGAAATATTGTTTTCAGTTTTCACATTTCGATCCCAGACTCCTGCGGACGGAAATTTTTCGTACGAGGATCCTCTTGTGAGGAGCGTAACGACCTCTTCACCCTTTTTCTCTGGGGGGGGGGGGGGGGTCAGGGTAAAATCAATTTCCGAGAAATGTCACTGTCTCTACCTGTACGTACATTGTTTGTGAAAATTGCAACATCCAGAAAGAATGGCCCCGAATGAATCCAAACTCGGAGGATGTGTAGAACAGTGTACCAGCAATAAGTAATAAATATTGCAGAGATGGCTTACACATATGCCCAGCAGCTCTTGTGTGACCGGAAAGGTCAGTGTTACGCCAAGCTGTCAGTGAAGAGCCGTCAAAGTGAAAACAAGTGCCAGTGTGCATCGTCGATGTCAAATGGCGCCATATCAGAATGTGAGTTCGAACGGGGTAGAATGACCGGTCTCCGAGAAACGGTCTTTCTTACCGTGACATTTCGGCTCGTACAGGACGTGCTGTTAAGACAGTAATGCGTGTGTGGAACCAGTGGATAGCAGAGGGTTGCACGCAGCGACGAGCGGGTACTGGACCACGCAATGTGACCATAGCTCGGTATGACCGCCATCTTGACCGCATCGCCCCAAACGGAACGTACAGTCTCGTCCACAGTGTTGGCTCTACTCTGGAGCACTGCAACAGGTGCAGACATGTCTACGTCGACGATTCGACGCAGTCTGCTGTGGGCTGAACTGGTGGCAAGCAGGTCATTGCGTTGGCTTCCTTTGTCCAGAAACCACAAACGCTTAAGACTGCAATGGGCATTTGAATGCTATTGCTGACGTGCTGAGTGGCAAAATGTAGTGTTTTCGGACGAGCCCAGTTTCAACCTGTCCTACAGTGGTGACGGCAATTTGGGAACCTGCATTGTGGAGCGGCGTAGCGGACATACGCCAAGTGTGATGGTTTGGGGCGCCATTGGATACAGAATGCGGTCTCGACTCCTACGTATTGAGGGCAATGTGAACAGCAAACGCTACACAAGGAGGTTTTAGTCAGATGTACTGCTCCTCCTTCAGGCGACTCCACATGAAATATTTCAGCAGGACAATGCCCGACCACATGTGGCGATGAATGTGCAAGCCTTCTTCAATGAACGACGGGTACCACTGCTTCCCTGGCCTGCACGTTCGCCTGGCATATCGCTCATAGGACATGTCTGGGATATGGTTGGTCTGAGACATGTTCATCACGGTCCTCCAGCAACCACTGTCGATGCTTTGCGCACTTGCATACATACCGCGTGGAGGGAGATTCCAGGAACATATCCAGACCCTCTTTAATTCCATGCCACGGCGTTTAGGGGCTCCGCAGCATATGAGGGTTTCACACCATACTGAATTCTCAAGGACAGAGGTCATGTACAGTTCTGTAATCTTAATAAATTTTGTATTGAACTGCACGTAATGTGTGGCATAAAGTTAATTTAAATCACACGTTTCCTTCTTGGTGTTGCATTTTTTTTTTTTTTTTTACAAATGTTAGTATATTTTAACAGGCACACTGAGCGTCATGCGGCAAGTGAGGTTGGTAACAACAGAGGGAAGATAGTCAATGTCTCGATGTTGAATTGTCAGGTAAACATTGTATTGGAAATATTCCATTGGTTTTCCTGTTTGTAATGCATAAATTGTAATAACAAATTTGTAAAATATCCACGTTAGTAATTCCACATTTTCACTCCACCAACGCATGAATAAAGTGAGGCACATAGCAATGTTAACTGTGCCTACAAGCAACTCTTAAGCACAGATCTCAAAAGTACTCAGTTTATCGTGAACAGCCTATACTACAGTTTGCTCTCCTTTCATTCCCATCCCCATCGCACCTCACCTCATTTCTTGTGCAGATATGTTTCTCGGGGCAGGCCAGTCTCATTTACGCTAGCTCCCTGCCACAGGTGTTATGAAAAATTCTCTGTGTGCGAATTCTCAAAACATAACGTCAAGAACAAAGTTAAGATATCCAATTGATCGTAACTACCATATACAGCAATAGTTGCGGTTTTATAGTTTCAAATTTTAAATTGGGATTTTTAAAAATAGGTATCATACAAATCATCAGTAAATACGCCAAAATTATTGCCTCTAAAAAACTCTAAAATATAAAAAATTTCATCTCGTAAAGAAAAAAATGCGAAGTGGTTTGTTTTAACCTTGTTATTATTGGACTTCTAAATAGTAAAATTCCCTACATACCATAACTATATATACGTATGTGCTGACTTTTTTATTTCTTTGTATTACTCGAAAAAAATAATTTGTTAATCGTTATATATATATATATATATATATATATATATATATATATATATATATATATATATATATAGTATGAACTGTTACTGTGCGAGGTGGTGTGTTAATTAAAACATGCAATCAATAAAACTAAGCCTAAAACATATTTTAAATAGTTAACATTCAGTTCTTCTTAATTTTCTATATTTCGGAAACGCATATAACGAAACCTTCCCATAACCCGTAACGTATTAAGCGGTGTCCTACGAAATTGGTTTAGTTATGTTAAACGTACATTATTAGAATACGAATTGCACTGGTAACATATTAATTTGACTAATACATGGGTGTCGGCTACAAAGTCGAAGACTTATTTTTTGTGTTACGGAAAATTACACAATAGACAGTCAATAACTATAGTGTTCGGTTAGGCAAAACTGTTAGCATACCCTGTGTGTGCGCAACTCGGCGCACGGTCTAGCTTTGTGGGTTGCATACTTTACTAAGTGTTGTCAGTGGATTGTACTCTGTGATCTTGTTTTCGACACAGCGTCTTTCGAAACATACCTTTTCTAATTACCATAGTTCTGTGGTATTAATGTTTTTTTCTTGTTAAGTGTGTGCGATTTTCTAAATTCCTGATGGCGGCCAATTTTTCGTTCGCCTTTATTAGTTCTCTTTATTTCACATTTATCTTTGTAGTACAGAATCATGCTTAGACACGCGACGCTGTTCAAGAATAGAAAAAACTGGAGGTTGTATTTTATTCTGGCTTACGGCTTTTACCATGTCTTTGTAAAGGAAGTTAATGATAGCGCATCTACTTAAATTTCTGGATGCGCTTAAACCTAGTTCTTTCCTTCTGCTTAGACACGATTATGTTAGTAGTGCAATATGCGTGTTGGACTTGCATAGTAAAAACTTGATAAATATTGTTTTCTTTGATGTTAAAATATATTTTCTGTACGTAGATTCATCAAGCAAACTTTATCAGACTTTTTAGCGTATTATTGATCGGGAGTATTGCACAGTTAAACGTATGTGCAATTTGTATTTCCATTAATCTTTCTGGGACGTGCTCTTTGGCGCTAAGTTATAGTATATCAATATTGGACGAGGGAGGGGGGATATACGTACATAACACGTAACAGGGTAGATTAAGTTTTGCTGTTCGACAGTTATTTTTTTTACATTACTACGAACATTTTTTTTGGCGTTCATATGACTCTGTTAATCTCGAATAATTTTCATTACTTTCCGGAATCCTGGATAAGTGACATACTGAAGCATTTCTAAAAAAAAAAATGCTCCTTATATCTGACATACTGTGTAAAATCCTTATAGAACCGTGCATGACTTTTCGCAACTCTAATGAATGACTTCGGAAAACGTGCATTGTCAACAGTTGTATTTACACCATAGTATTCCTACACTCTTCATAAATCTTACGTCAGAATCTTTTTTGTACTAAGGGTTCTGCCTGCCTGACGCTGTTTTGCGTATTTGAGGCCTCGAAACACGATCTCCAAGGCCAATTCTTCCTCCCGCACTCGTCATCTCTACGCGCAATGCGCTCCTATGGCGTCGGCGACTTGCGTGCACGTCATTTGAAGCTGCAACCCATTTATGGCACGTTAATAAACAGAGTATGATGCTTGTCTGAAGACATTTCCGCATTTTCTGTGTAAAAAATTTAGCAGCTAAAATTGATTCTTAAAACGCCCGTTTAAACTATACTCACGCCCAAATATTCTCTGGAGTAGACAAATGAACGTGAAACTTGTCTTTGGGCAAGAAACGTTTTAGTGCTTTGTGTGTTTAGTCACCACTACAAAATATCATACACGTGTATGAATGTGTTTTCTACCAAACCTCTGCAGCGCACTTCATACCTCAGCCGGACGGAGCTCTTAAATAGTTGCGTTTATTGTAGTGAATGAATTGTGTTATTTAGAAGATAAAACTATAGAGCAGCATTTGCATCTTCCCTGAGTAAGCTGAGTTATATACCTTAATAGTGTTCGGATGAGCGTATTTAAGTAACATATAGCAGAGTATTGCATAGTTATACTATCCCCGCATAATATATTTGTAACGTGGAAATAAAATTGATCAACACAATTGTAACAAATTAGTTTGTAGTGCCAGTCTATCCTTGGTGTAACCATTAAGAATTACAGATTTCCAACTTAATGTGCCAGATATCAAAGTAAACGGCAATAGGAAAGTAAATATTACGTATATTTATTGTATTAGATCGCACCCCGATGGATAAGGAACCTCCACCTTTCTGGAAGTAAGTTATCCTTCTAGAACTGAAGTTTAAATCGATTTGATCGATCCATTTGAGTCATTAAATTCAGTCTCCTTGCTACAAACTAGAACTTCTCTCCAACATTTATACAGCTTCCATACATAGCCTTGCAAGCTCAGGATCCCGACGGGACTGTTGTTGAAGTGTACATGTGACACTTGTATGGCGCAAGGTTTTTCTCAGCGTTTGACCTTTGGTACCACAACTCGAAGGGGTACTCATTTTATAGGGATCAGTTTTTTCTCTTCCAAATTCCTTCCACATACTGCTGTGCTGTCCGCATTGGACAAGGGGATTTTTTCCCCCCGAAAATTGGTACCTACTTCCGGAACGGGATTGAGCAAAGGACCGCCCCGCTCTCCTTTTTTACATCCCGCCTGTGGCAAGCGAGCCGCAGCGAATGTCGCGACAGAGGGAGATACCGCTAATCTATGACCAGCTTTCTGTTCAGTCGCCACTTCACGTCTGGTGTCGTCCGCATTTAGTCAGCAAGATTGTATCACCCACGAGGGTCTCATTTACCGGCCTATCTTAGCGCTGACACTTCAGCGTCCCCGAAGTTCTCTCCCTCCCCCCACTTACATAGAGGGCGTGGTGGTTGAGCGGTTAGCCTGCTCGCCTCCCGCCAAGGTGAACAGGGTTCAATCCCTGGCCGGGTCACTCCTGGATTTTCGCATGTGGGAATTGTGCCGGACGATGCAGTTGGTCGGCGGGTTTTCTCGGGGATCTCCCATTCCCCCCGCCCTTTTATTCCGGCACTGATCCTTACCCCAATCAGCCTCATCGGCTCTCAAGACCTTGTTGTTAAGAGCCGCCCAAATCTCTTCTCACTTCACTCGCATATTTTTAATTAAATGGTCAATTTTTGTGGCGCTTTTTTGACAAACGTAATTTCTCATCAAAATTATTATTTTGTTTTTAGAATCTGTAAACGAATCCTGTGAGCTAAGAAGCATTAAGTCAACGAGAGGAGTATGACTTCGAAGAAAGCGAGTGTTTTTGTATTACTGTCGTGAAAACGCACTGCGTTTTTTGTGCTGCCTCGCAATATTGTGACTTAGAGGATAAAATTGGAAAAGTGTGGGGAAAATATATAAAGTCAATTCATTCACTGATTGAATGGATGGATTCCTTCCTTTATGAATAAACTGTGAAGGAAATTTTTGCCTACTATTCTTACCAACTCTATGCATTGTGTCAAATTACGCGTTGGTTCAGTGGGCCGCCATTATTTCAAAAATCAAGATACTCGTTTTGTATACTTGAATAGCCCACTTTTGAAATCTGTAAAATTGTTTTTCTTAACGACTGTATCAGTTGTGTGATTCCCACCCTAATCTCAATCATATCTGTGGACTGAGATTATTTTGAAATATTTACACAAATTTCTATCTGCGTAAGTATTTTAAACATTTTGAGGCGTTGTATTAACAATACGTTAATCTGGTAAAGCACAGTTACATTACGTAGGTGTATTTTCTGCAATTTTTCCATGGCTTGATTGTAGAATATCGGCTATACTGGTAATTTTGCAGTACAAATTATTGGACCACATCTGCATATATCGTCGTACATACCTATCAACTCTTAAGAAGTCTTTAACCAGTGATAAATGTACAATATATTCATTGACCATCCGGACCAGAATAGGGTAATAGTACAATAAATATAAATTGTTGTTTAATTTATGAAATCTAAACTTATAATTGTACTTGCGGTCCATTTATTGGTCAGTTATTACCGAATTGCAAACTGTATTTTAAAAGTAATAGTCTTGTCTTAATTGTGTTGTATTATACCTAGAGATGATAAAAATGACAGGGTTACTGTTAATAAATCATTTTGGGGTTCAACTGTGAACTACATTTGGGTATAATCGAGTAATTAATAGTAGATATATGTTGACTTTTACTGCTATATATAGCTACACAAAAGTTGAAATTCCAAACTGTTAAAACATATTAAAAATATTATTTTAAGCATTTATCAGACCGTAACTTTACTGTATATCAAGAGAACGTAAATATTTTTTCTAAACGAATGAGTGAATGAGATGACGGGAGTTTGTTTTTAATCCATATTTGGAGATATAATACGTATGTCCAAAACATTGACATAATTTTCTTGTGGATGTCGGAAGTAGTAACAACCCTACAATGACTGTCCTATACATAAGGGGGACTAGAGTATAAGGTTTCGCAATATTATGTTCCTACCAGACACATGCATACTTTTTTTTGCTTAATTACGATACGGAATAATGTTTGGCAGCGGAAAATTGCGATGACAATGTCTGCAATTTGGACTTAGAGTTTGTCATTTTTTCCACAAAATTGTGTGAAAAGTTATTACATTTGATTTGAAAGATAACCATTGGCAAAGAGTTGTTATGGTTGTGGATGTGTATGTTGTGTTTATTAATTTTTAGTATTTATTGAGCTCGGTGCTAAAAATATCGCGAGTCTAATACTGTAATACGGGATCTGACAACATTCTGTTTGGGGATAAAGCGATTTTAGTTTTTGGGCATAGTTTAGATACAATTACTAATGCATCGAACCTGTAAATTTTTTTATGCAGTCAAGCTTAAGAGGGAACTCAACACTCCAAACACAAAACGCAATATCTTAAATTGCCTGCTAATAGCATTGAATGTAACAGTAATTTCTTTCTCGTCTACTTTCTAAACTGGTCACCAGGTGTCTCAAATTTCGAGAAAATTTTGCCTACTTATATCATTTGAAAGCTGGATATCGGAACAATATGCTGGGCTAGATAACACAGATTTCGTAGTCTTAGAGTAATCAAGTTATGGTATGGACCCACCGTATTCAGTTAAGCGTAAAGCCAATTGTACTATACACTGGGCTGACTTCACGACTTAGGCGTGTAGGATAGGACTGGGGCTCGATTGATGGGCCTTTCCTCGTGGCCGCGTCGCTGATAGCCATTATTGGTAGTGGCTGTACATCTTACTCGGGACAAACTTGGAGGTCATTTCCCTTGTGCGAGCTTCGTAGCGACAGCGTCAGTACCTATAGTAAAGAAAAATTCAGTAAAATGTCCCGAGTCGCAAGGTAGGTACGTCTCGTTGACAGACCAAGTCATTAGAGACGGTGCAAGTCGCGCATGAAAGAGGGAAGATTGATTAGGGAAGGAGTGGGAAGGAATCGGCTATGGCTTTTGCTAGGGACCCATCCTAGTATTCGCCTGGAGAGGTGTCGGGAAACGATGGAAAACCGAAATCAGGATGGCTGGATCGGAATCAAACCCGGGTCCTCCCGAATGCGAGTTCAGTGAGTTAACCACTGCACCACCTCGCTCAGGTTGTGCTAATTCCTTGCCACTGTACGCAAGTATGGAGGCGTTTTACGCCTCTCGTTTAACATATCGCCTGAAATTTTTGCATAGTATTAAAAAAAGCATTTGTTAGTGGTAAGTCTATAAATACATGCAATCCTTTGAAATTACACCACCATGGAAGCACATTGTGTTCCTTTAACAATATGACTGTGTGTGTAGTTTTTCGTGCAACCTATATACAAGTGCGGTGTATGCGTAGTTCTTGAATATGGCAAGACGTAACCCTGTGGGCGAACTAGAAACCATCGGATTAGCCAAGTGTACATTGATGATACTGGAAAAATTAACTGGAGAATAACACTTCGTTCGTAAAGCTGTTGGTAAGTTAAAGCAAAGAAATGTTGGTATTTATACAAAATCGAAAGTAAATAGTATTTTTTCTCACGTGCCGCACTGAATTGGCCCCTTCTCCCTAACAAGACTACTTGGGCCAGCTATGTGACTGTTTAGCTCTGGTCTGCTGCTGCGATTTGGTTTCTTTGCCTTTGGGGAACTCGGTGATGTGCCAGATTATTTTCCTGACTGCAACAATTGTGGCTCTTTAAGCAGACTCCTGGAAAATGAAACTTGGGAAAAACTATAGAACTAATGTGGCCAACCTATAACTAGAAGAAAACGCTACATAATACATTGAAATTTCATGTGAATATAACAAAATTAATGAATCGGTCGCCAGACACGGTTGAAAAAATTAGCGTATGTTTTAATAATAAAATGAACAGAAATGTCAATATTCTTAGTACTGCTTGGTACGTAAAAATATTCATTTATTTCTTAGAAAATACTGAATTTAAAATTGAACTACAAATATTTATTGCATTGCTGTCTCACAGAAACAGAGCATAGTTCTTAAAATGTTATTTTTGGTAATCAGCAAAATTTAGTTCTGTTTTTTAAGTGGCAGCAATTTTAATTGGAATATATTTGTACAGTAGTTCTAGTTTAAATTATATCCTTTTTTCCAAGTTAGTTTTACTTTCACAGATTAGTGGAAGAATAAAAACTGATGTGGGCAGACGAGACGTAATATACGGATCTATAGCCCTGCACAGAAAAGATTCATCCAGACTACCCCAGTTGTGGTTGAGTAGCCTCTTATTTCCCTAGGATTTTGTTCTAATGTGACAGTGAGAAAGTGAAATACTTAACATTATTAAACAAGATAACCATACGCGCCCATGCAGGATTTCTATTAGTCTGGAAATACGGAAATATAGTGCCAGAGTTCTTTGTTAGAGCATTGTTTGGTGGCACGCGTAACTGACAAGATTGTTTTCCTGTATGCAAACGTCAGCACTTCGTGTCAATATGCTGTTCACGATAAAATTAGCACTTTTGAAACGTGTTTTCTTCCGCCTTATGTAAAATTAACACTGCCGTAGACCTCATTACCTTATTCGTGCGTTAGTCAAATGAAACTGTGAAATTATCAGAAAAGTAAATATTTTAAAAATCTGCTTATTTTTATACTTCGATGCATTAAAAACACAGAAAGCGGAATAAATAATTTATTACATATGGTTACAACCTAACACTTTTTATTCGACGTTAAGATACGGAACTAATTTCCATCCATCGTTACCAACTTTACTGGGCGTTTGTTACTCGTTGCGCACGCTAAAATATATGCAGGTAAGGTCACACGTTTTTCTAATGTTGATTTCAAAAGTGCTCACTTTATCGTGAACAGCCTTT
This sequence comes from Dryococelus australis, assembly GCA_029891345.1. NCBI lineage: Eukaryota > Metazoa > Arthropoda > Insecta > Phasmatodea > Phasmatidae > Dryococelus > Dryococelus australis. The sequence goes on along the minus strand of CM056999.1, from coordinate 93,806,693 downwards.
AATACTGGCGAGCGTGTCCGGGAAAGTCATTTCTTACTTCGTTACTCTACGGTTCTTTAAATTATGCACAATAGTTCTAAAACACTAGCTGGTTGCTGCCAACAAAAAATAAATGATTGTAGTGTCCACTTAGTCTGTGTTAAGTCTGCGTAGTCTCTATTTTATCCCATTATTTCATTGTATGTACCCTACCGTCATACTTAAAATGTAACAGACTTTTGTCTATCACGTGTCAAAGCAAACTCATTTTTGTGAAGGAAACAAATGGGAACCTATATCGGTGATCACTGTGCAAGCGTAGCACGTTTAGCAAGTTGTAAAAATCGGCTGCTATTTAACGCAATTTTTCTGCCACCAGTAGGTATTAGTATGCTAGTAAGTGTAGCTATGGGCACATTATGTGTAAGTGTGCACGTAAATTATGCACACAGATCCCAAACGTAGTGGGGTAGAGATGGCTACCAATGCTTTAGTGGAGAAAAAGGCATGAGGGTTGAGAAGCGTCTTCAGAAGGCTGAGGAGAGGCGCTGGGGAGCTGCATATACTAGCGGATGTACAAATTATGTATTGGGAAAGGCGGATGGTTAGCCGCAAGTGTCGCAATGTGCGGTGCAAAGAGAATGAGGAGGGGGGTGGGAGGGGGCATTGTCAGCTGGCGGAGGTGGCGGCTGTTTAGACCTTGCGCTTGCGCAGTGAGCGCAAGCTATCGACCTGCCAGGGACAACCCTGACCTTGGTAGCCCAGCGCCACAGTCGCCCATCGCCATCCCGCCTGTCCTCGCGCCTCTTCTATAATTCATGCTATTGGATTTCGAATTTGCCGCCCGCCGCGAAGAGCGCGCATCGTGTCGTAGGCTAAACGGAACTCCGCTCATTGCTCTCGGCGGGTTGGGCCCTTACCCTCCCCCTCCCCCTCTCTAAACCTTCTAGTCTTCTTCTGCCCATTAATCAAGAGCATCGTTGCTACAGGCTGTTCACAGAAAACTGAACACTGTCGAAATCAACCGTTGAAAAATGTCTCTGCCCCTGTCTGCGTGTACTTTAACTCGCACACACTGTCATGAGCCCAGTTTTTTTACTTTCCTTTTTTTAATGCATAAAAGAGTAATTATAACCAAATTTGAAAGAAAAAAAATTTTACTATTCTAATACATTTTCACTGGATCGACGCACGAATAGTGATCGGACCGATGCCAATGTTAATTTCACGTATGGTGTAAAAATACGTTAAGTGCATGCAAAGTGCTTTCAAAAGTAGTCAATTTACCGTGAACAACCAATGCCTATGTCTCCTGTAGCATTTTCTACTAACGCATGTAACATATTTGAATTATTTCCTGTCGAAATGATTTTTTCGGTGTTTGTGCTGTTTTTCCCCTTTCTCTTGTATTAGTTTAGCTACCCGCAGCCAAGTACGGAGATTCGCCGAGTCTCATGGGAAACTTTGCTTTTGCCCGTGTTTGCCTGGAAGCTCAGGCATCTGTCGTGATGTTTCAAATATTGCCATTTTAATTTGATTGAAAATGTTTATGAAGTATGCCTAACGCTGTCTTGCCTCTTTTACTAGTTGCACTGCACAGCATTGGAAGCCAAAATAATCTTGGACAAAGGTATAACCACCACCATTTACTCTAGCATCGTACGCTTCCCCAATTTTCTTACATTTACAGCACAAATAAGTTACATAATTTTTGCAGTGGTTCTTGCTCTGTCTTTGGAAAAAAGTTCATTTGTCACAACTTAAGTTTTACCTTAACAGTCGTTAAAAAATTTAACAAGGGAATGGCAGGAGGTACCGTACAAAAGTGAATAACTACAGACAAAAATTACATCTTTAAATGTATAACCTAAAAACCTTCAACTATGATAACTCTAATATCTGGAAGAAACTTACGGCATTATCACTATTAATTATCTTTCTGTAGCATGTTATTTCTGTGCTCCAAAAAAACTAAAATTGTGTGGTTGGAATGCAATCTGGATTGCATGTGAAGACGACTTGGAGAACGGGAGTGTTTGACGGTGGCGGCATTGAGTAACTGATTCAAAGTAGTGTCCATTGGGAAACTGTCCTTCATGCTTAACCTTCGTACACTGTCTCGTCGCGGAAAGAAAGCCCGGAATTTAATTTTTACAGGTAAATATAAAACAGACTTTTAGTGCAGCTTTGTTGTCTCTTACACGTTGGCAGGGAGATCCGATTCAGTCCCTTCCACTACCATTAGTAGTGACTTTTCTCCGAAGTGGTGGTGGGCATAGCTCACTTTTGTGCTCCACACCGCGGAAGGTAGGTGAAAACCATTGCAGGATCTCGCCCTTCGTAGTAGCCTTGAGCGCGCCGAGATCTCGACATTGCATTTTAGCATGGGGTTTCTACCATACGCGGTTGTCAACCCTCATTATTAAATCGTATTAACGCCTTCGATTATCATTGATAGTCATGGCTTTTTAATATTATGCTTACATTACTGTAAATGAGTTTCCCGCCACCAACACAGACTGCTCTGTTCTGATTGGTGGCCGCCCCAAGTTTTACTTAAGTGGGATTTACCCCTGCCGTCGTGGTTTTATAGTTTTTCTCTGAAACCTGGCAGTAGAACATTTATTTTTAGATTTGTGCGCCGACAGGGCAGAGGGTACAGCTTAGCAGTCATCTGAATTCTATATATTGTATGGTTTCTCTTCCTGGTAACATACTTTGTGATCTTTCACATAAAATAATCCATTTTTTCTTCTCAGCTGTTGCCTTTTCAAAAGTAATGAAGGTATTATAGCTGTAACAAATTAAAAACATTTTGGGAGATAATTATCTGTACCTTGTCGCGCCAAAAATATTAATATAGCCTCTGAAACAGGAGGCATAGCGAGAAAACTGCCAAAGATGGAAAGTATCAATTTCTCTTAAAAGGTAACACTTATTCAGTTCTTCTGTAAAAGTCATAACGGATAACCTAAGACTGCTGCCGGTTTGAAATCAGTGAGAATTTTGTGTAGGGAAATACATGTGAATGAAATTCTGTTTTTTTTGTAGTTCCTGTTGAGGATAGATATGTACCACCAGAGATTTGTTGAGCAAAAAGAAAGTGCATATTTGCTGTCGAAGACTTTTGTAACATTAATGTATAGATATTTAATTTTTTTTCTTCTGATTCCTCCAATAAACTAACAAATTACTCAAAAAATAATTGTTATATTTGTGCCGAAACAGAGTTTGAGTACAATTTATCACACTTTGATTTTTTTTTTTCAAGTTTATATCTTCAAACATGGCTTCAAGAAACCGAATTTCATTATCATGCATTTCCCTATATATCAATTTCTTTCAAACCAGACAACAGCCTAACTTGTTCAGTTTTTAGTACACGTCTCACAACAGATAAAATAACTGTTAATTTCTCTATTGCAAACCCAGCCTAGAGGAGCGCAGGTCAGCGTTTTGCCTTGGTTTTGGTGGGGGGGGGGGGGAGGAGGGCGAGCTCTGATTAAGTGGAAGAAGGGGGAGGCTGCGCGCGGCGGGCAGGTATCGACCCACGACGTGCCGGCCCGGACCCGGGAGAACCCGCCGCCAGTTGTCGGGGCGATGCGGCAGCGGGCAGGCATGCTGCCCACCACCAGTCGCCCCCCGGCTCCGCCCGCCACAGCCGCCGCCGCCAGGTCGTCATTCTTCCAGCGCGCCCGCGGCAAGGTGATGCGCTGGCTCCGCAAGTCGCTCGGCCACCCGTCGCACCAGGTGACCTCGCGCCTCTTCACACTCCGTCAACATCATCCCCTTAGACGATCGTATCAACTGTCGGCCGGTGTCTTAACCACGGCGTGTTAGCGCGTAACTTTCCGCCTTTTACATCCACGGTTTTACCTTAACCCTTAAGTGGTACGGTGTGGTCCAGACCTCTCTACGTATTTTGCATTTCAACATTTAAAACGTTCTAATAATGACGAAACTTGTTTGATCTTGTGTGTATAATCTCAGGGTTGCACGAAAATTCTGATTCACACCGTACCAGTTAAAGGGATAATTACTTTTGCAGGTAGTGACGTAATTGATGATCGATCGGTGGAATCCGTACAGCGGACTCGGCGCTGGTCCCAAGCACAGCTGTTCAAAGTCGCGGAGGTTACCGCGAGTGTGTGCAATGGCGTGTGGCCTTGAGAGCTCCGCGCCGGCCGGCAGGGCGTCGATGCAAGTGCTCGAAAGAACGGGGACGGAGTCGCCACGCCAGTATGTAGTGTCTCGCCTTAGTTTCCAGTACACTCGACGTGAAGACGAATTACGTAAATCTGTAGAAGATTAGGAGTGTTAACTACGTGTCAGGCAATTCTGTGGTGTAGTCGGCGAGAATTCGGTGGATCTTTTTTGGTTAACCTATTAAGAAGTTGACGAGTTAAAGGTCTTAATACATATTTAACATTCTTGGATAATTAGTATAGGCTGTTCACGTTAAAGTGAGCAGTTTTTTTAAGCCCTTTCTTAAGTTTTCCTTTCGTTCAATTTCCATCTTCCTGCTGCTTTTTAATTAAACATTGTAATGTGGCCAATAAACACAGTGTGTACATTTCACCACCCTCAAAATTTAATGCCTGAGGCTGCAATAAGATATATTTTTTAGTGGTTAATGCCTGTTTGGTTGGGGAGGGGGGGGGGCCTTAAAATATGCTCACTTTACCGTGAACAGCCTACATATAATTTTGTGTTAAGTTACATTGAAAGGGCAGATTTTTTTTTTTACAATTATGGTGGTAAGACTTTATATAGACGAATATAGTTTACAGATCCCCATTATGTAATAATAGGGCCAAACTTTCGTTACTATAGGCTATTAACGATAATGTGAGTACTTTTGAAAGCCCTCACATTTGGGATAATAGTCAATAAATGTATTTTATTTAAGCCTTAGACGTTAACTTTAGAGTACACTGAATTACACATACTGTGCTTTTACTTAAGTGGTTCCAGGATAAGAAATAGCTAAAAGGAAAAAGTAACTAGGGCCTCAAAAGTGCTCAGTTTACCGTGAACAGCCTATAACAAGAAATTTTGTGGCTTTTCCGGCGTCGTTGCCGCTGAAAATGTCTTGTAATCGCTGGAAAGCAGACACATTGCACAAGTTTGTTGCTCTTGCTATAGAAGTAAGCGGAGGGGGGGGGGGGGGGGGCTGAGTTAGTGTTGCTGTGATACTCGAACTTGTCGGCTTCGCCCCGTTGCTGCAATTCTTAGTTTTCGCGTTATAATTTCGGATACATAGTAACTGCTTATAATGCGCGAATATATAAAATTTACATTTTACGAGTTGTTTAATAGTTTTGTGCGTAATTTTAATTTTGTGTTGTATATGTTTATGTAATGTCAGGGACATTATATATATTATATAATATATATATATAATATCCTGCCTTTCTGTAAGCAGGAAATAACACACAGTGAAAATTAGATACAGATGTGTTAAACAAGTAGTAAGTTGTATGTTTTCTACAATCAAACATTTCCAATAATACCAGGCCCACCAAGAGATTCCGGGCCGCTGAGCAATGCGTGCTGTGGACTCCCCTACCATCTCCCTACCCATAATCGACCATTTACAACAGCAGTCGTCATCCAAGCCAAAAAAAAGTTAATAAATGTTCATTGTCAAAATTCGATTTTTACGCAATACTTACTTTTATAAATCAACATTTGAGTCTGCCCGACCCTAGCTTCTCCGCGGGGGAAGGGGGGGGGGGGCACGGGCCCCTGAGCATTGCACCCCCTTGGTCTCCTTTCTTGACGGGCCTGAACAATATCTGTGAAACTGACACGAGAACGAAGAGTTTAGCCGAGCGAGCGTTGAATGTGTGGTTGCAAGTGTGCGAGAACGCAGTTCTCGCCTTGCAGTGACAGAGGACAGTTCTCGCCTGCGAAGGTCAGAGGTCAGGGCTGGCGGAGCGCAGTCTGCTCCCGCCCTCTCTAGGTCAAGGCCGCGCGTCTCTTCGCCCCCCCCCCCCCCCCGGTTGCTGTCCGGGATTTTCATCCCCACCCGCGACTCCGCCCGCGAGCTTTCGTTCGTTGTTGATCCGGCCCCGCGCCTGGTTACGGACCGCTCCGCTATTTTTAGCCCTCCATCCCGATTGCACTGGTCCACGTCCGGACTTCGATCGGCTCCACTCCGCTGTTTTATTTCGACGGAAGGTTTCCTCTTCGCTATATTTGTCGGAGGTGTTTGCAATCGTTGCGTGCGTTGTCACGTTTCTTAAAGGCCGGGGTTTATAAACTATGCAAGAAACGTGCAGTCGAACGTAGTATTTTAAAGCTACAGTTTATGAACTACGCGTTTTTCGCCTTCTAAATTAGCAGTGATAGTGCGGATTAGGGTTATACTCTTTTAGAAGGTTGTGATTCTCTATTATATAATTCGCTTGTACAATGAATTTATGCCTACATTTATAGGTTGAATCATAAAGCGTATAATTACGTACCTATTGAGACATTTTAGTATTGTCATCTTGCTGAGAAAATTTACTTTAGAAATGCGTTATTTAGGCATTTAAAAACTATATACTTATCAGTAACTTCACAAAGCTAAATTTTTTTTATAAATATACAGTAAACAAATATGTTTGAAAAAAAAAAACATGTTCATTAAAATGTTATAGCAATTTTTTAGTAATTGTTTGGTATTTTAATTTTACGATGTTGGTGACGTCTTGCGTTCCGTCGTTGCGTTTGTCGCGTAGTTTATAAACCTGTCCTAAGACGTTCATTGAGTTGATCTTGTCGGTAAAAGTGCTCAATACTCGCAATACGTTGTGCTAGTGTTGAAACGGTATATACCGCAGGAGCCAAACTAGTTGCACAATACGGCTGCTGGTAAATCACATTGTGACTTAACTGGCGGTGTACTGGAAAACTGTTCAGCTTTCTTCGGTGCTGAAACTATTAGCGAAAAGACTTGGCGTTGCAGTCAAACGTCCGTTCTGTGATTTCCGTGAAAAATTGCACGGTTTTTCGACCGTACTTGAAACATGAAAGCTTAAACTGCTTTTGGTGTGTGCAGTGCACTGGTAGAATGAGTTATTCATTATTTACACAAGTCTCCATTTCACTGCGTCTGTAGGCATGTTGCACCACTATGCTCGTAAGCGGAGCGTTAATTTTGAATCCGTTACATCTGCTTTGTATGTAGTATCGAATCAGTAGGCAACAGAAAAAATGGCAGTCTCTCTGTTTTTGCAACCAGAGAATTGCGTTTCATCTTGAGCAGTATAGTTTAACGCACTGGCGCCATGAATGTTTCAAGTATGCTCTACCTTTCAATCAGATCAGGTGGGCGATTATTTACTATGTACTGGCTGAGACGTAACTGTCCGTAGTTTATGGCTTTCTGTAAAATTTGGAGTAGTGTTATATGGCTTGTTTTCAAAAGCTGTTAACATATCCGAAGCTAGCTGAGACTAGCAAACTTAGTCGTAAATTATCCTCAAAGTAAGCTTACGTTATTGTAAGGAATCATATTGGCGCATAAATCAGTGGCGTGCAGAATTGATACCTACTTACTTATGGCTAGAGTCGCCTGTTTTTCGCGCAAAGATTTCGGGGCTACTTGTACCCAAAAACGTTAGTGCTCAGATACACTTCTGTGATTGATGATTTTAACTGTCGTCCATTGCAGGTACCTGCCCGCGAATCATGGACACTGTCTGAGTTATCTAATTCTGTGATTGGCTCAGTCAGGTAAGGGACTGACTCCCGACAAAAACGCATGACCAGTAACCAAAAGAAAACTGTATGTATGCCATGAGCATTGGTGTCTAGCCTACGCGTAAATCTTTTCGCGATAAACAGGTGACACTACTTATGGCGTACTTCAAGACGTATACATTGTAGTTGCTGTTTTCTGTATACTTATTTTTCATTTATGTGGGAATCGCTCCACAAGAGTGTGTGTAGCAGATATATAACCATAAAACTTGTCAATCTTAGACGACACAATTGTATTCTTCTGATTCGTCATTTTCTGAAACACAACGTAGTCATGACGAACCCGGTGCATTTTGCAGAATGTTCATCTTAATCCGCAATTCTGCGGCGAATCTGTTTCGACGTGGTTGGCTGTTATTTTGTCATAGTTCAGTTGACGACCTTATAGTGAAAGCTCCTCTGCCTGCTTATTGAATTAGACGAATGTATGAATTATTATTACGGTTCGGTGTCGTGCTAATTTTTCCATTTGCCGCATTTGTCTTGGTTTTCAATTACATATGCGTAAGTACAAATAAGTTTACTGTTTAGAATATAATTCGTTGCTGAGTATTTGCGTCAGGTAAAACGTGTTTTGAACTTTTCATACAAAATTAAATCGACATTTGAACGTTTCTGCTTTTACTACAGTCAAACAGCAAAATTATAGCCACAATTTCAATATCATAGTTATCGTGCATTAGCCCTGCTCCTGCAGTTTTAGTAAGGCAATTGCCTTCCTTTTCCCCATGTAGTCGGTATCGCAGGACAAAAGTATTTCGGTAGATAGTGTTGCTTGGAACGCAGGCTTACGGTGCAAAATGTACTGGTTCGAATTCTGAGCGAGACATCGATAGAAAATAGAAAGGGGAACAGTTGACATTGCGCTAGGTGAAATACTACCTTGTCAGAATATGGTATACATATTTTCAAGGACCTTCCTGACTTATGCCTTGGTAAAGATCATGTCAGTTAATTAATTACCTGTATGAAAGTGATGTTACAATAAGTTGTGTTAGTGCACTCTTGAAAGTTCTCCGCATCTGCTTCTGTCTAGCGGCCTCCAACTAGCCACATGCAAGAATAAAAGTTGCCGTGCATCACAAACTTGACCTGCATATTGGCGTAGATCAAGTGTTGTAGTTCGTCCATGGTAACTTGCCACTTTCCTGAAGCTCTGCTGACGCTTTACTTTGACTATTCCTCCGCCTTGGGCAAATACAGCTTCAAGTCTAGACAAGGACAACGCAACGCAACGCATTCTTGCGTACTCGGTTGAATATTATTTTTGCATGAGAAATATTTATTACTAGGCATTACCGACACACCATTTGATTTTCTCTTGTTGCATTCGCATTAATTAAAGATTGAATATTTCACTTATAATTTATAAATAAAATATAAGTTAAATTCAAACAAAATAAGTATCTTACGGAAGTATTCAACTGGTTTGATGGTTCTTACCTAAATGTATCGTATACCAGACACCTCATACATAAGGTGATTTTTCAAAAGTTTGATTCAAAAAGTTTAAAGGTTCCGCGAATAGACTTTACTACGAAATTGTCAGGGAAATATTCACGTGACCCACTGTTTGCCCCCCCCCCCCCCCCCGAGGTTTTAGCAACAGTAGCACCTCAGTCTGCATTCAAAGTTTAATTTCAACAATCATGTGTGTATACGCACAACTATTTGTATAGTTTTGTATCTCCATTTTATATTTTTGTCGGTATCGCTTTAAGGTTTATGATGTATTTATTTTAAACTTTTCCCACTCTCTTTGTTATTGGGACATCGTTAACGATATAATTGTATGGTTGACCAGAAGAAAAGGTTGTAACCGACAAAAATGTATGTTAAAATATCGTGGCTGTAATACTCTCGTCGCATTGTAAGTTTTGGAATATTTACATAAGTGTAAAGTCGGTTAGTCGTAACCTTTCCCACCACACCATGCTGCCAATGCGTACAGGGCTTCACATGCAATTTTATTGAAATCATAACTCAACGCACCATAGATAAAAGCTACAGCTTTGCTTTGGCTTTCTATTCAATTGCAGAACATTCTTCAATAAATCTTATTAAACAAGGTATGTTGTGATGTAAGTTAATTGAAAATTTCTTTGTGAAAATTTATATTGGTACAATTTTTCTCTCTAGAAATTAAGTGGGCTATAAAAAGTTCGTTAAGGGATGGATGTCTTAATCAAATAAAATAATTATAATTGCCTTATTTTATTTTCAATAACTACAGCAAAATTCTTTGAACTCAAAATCTCGCAATCAATTGATATAACTTACTGTTCACAATTGACACAAATTAATAAAGTTTATAATTACGACAAAGAAATCAATGAAATTAAATAATTAAATATCAGTTCCAATACACAGTGTATAAACCTATTGAATCATTTTATAATTTATGCTTCCATATTTTACAATTCGAATATTTACAGTAAAATCAGTATTACACTCTTCAGTCCCACCTCAGTTCAGTCAATGTCCCGCCAGTCGCAGTGTTTTAGAGTCCTCCAAGCGTCCTCACGCACAGTAGGTTTCACTCGTCGGTTTCACACCCTATCGTCCATTCACGCCGTCGTCCCGCAATCTCCAGTCGTCTTCCACATTTTACTTCGCTCTCGCACACTCGGCCAGACGGCCTCTGTTAAAGACTGCCGGCCGGTGGGTTGCTGCGGTTTGTATAGTGTATTAGGCCGCTACCTAGAATCTTTACTAATTCGCTTGATGCGTCACATAGGGCCAAGGTGCTAGCCGGTCTCACCAGAACATTCTTGCGTCGTCGCTAAACGTATCGGGAACTCTAGCAGGCGACAGGTGGTCTGTGACGCCAGCAGGTCTCGCCGCTGTCGGCATTCACGGAATCCCAAGGAAAAAAAAAGGGGGGGGGGGAACTCAGGAGGCCGCGAGAGCATCGTTCCAGGAAGAGGGGAGGGCGAGCTGGGTCTCCGATTACGGCGCGGGGCAGCTGAGTCGGCGCCAGTTGCAGCACGTAACAATATTATCACTACATAATATAGATACCGTAACCCAAGCTGTAGTACCAGTTTGCAAAATATTTCTTAATGAACCACGAAATACTCTGCGCAGTATCAAAAAATAATGCAACGTATGTGTGCCACATACCTCTGAGAATTAACTGTAATTAAATATTCGAAATACGGAGGGCAGACTCGGGTATTACGTACGGTAAATACATCAGATAGGAAAAATCAAGATCACCAATAAAAGTTCGTTGATGGTTAATTACTTTTGCAATCAGTTTTTGAAAACGTCCCTGTCCGTGATTGTGTACATTTGAACCTTAACTTTTAATTTACTGATTGAAACAAAACGAATCTGGTTTCAGTTGCGATTTGATTTAAAAATTACGCTTTCTATAAGATTGAGAAGTACAACTAATTTTCAAATTAGTTCCTATTAGTTACGGAGCTGAGATGTGTTCTGTGTATTTTTCGGCATTGCACAGGAGTATTCCATGTTTCGTGTTAGATTTCGTGTACCGGTTTTGCTTTTGCAGTGAGAGTTGCGGCTTAGTTCCTACATTTTGTTTGGTAATCGAAAATTTCGTGGGAAAACTTCTTAACTTTTTTAACACAACTTGAGTTTACTAAGACTTGTATAAAAATGCAATTATCTCGTTAACAGCTTTCCCGTAATATAATTTGTTGGAGATGTTAAAAATATAAAGATTCGTGCCTTTAAAGCCAATGCCAAGAAAATATTGTAAAATTAAAATAAGAACATGCATGGTTAATGCGCTTGCGTGCAGGATTGCTTAAATTAAACCTTGGATACCGATTGCAGTTGTATTATTGCTAAAATACAGGGGTAAATCTGGAACAGCGGATGACTTCAATTAACCTGAAGATTGGTTTGCTCGTTGCCTTCGTTGCACTGAACTGACTCGTACCTGTAATCACGAGATCAGAATGCTAGTGCCAGCAAAGACAGGAAAAGGGCTCTGAAAAAATAACATAGCTCGTAGGCGACGGCTGTGGAATGGAACATTACCGAAGAAACTAGAACCTATGACGACATAAAAATAGTGTGCAGGTCTTTTACGCGTAACATACTACGTGTAAAATTATTGCTGTAAATATTCTTTGGTTGTCAGTATGCCAATCTGTGTTCTTGTGGGAACGACGATGGTTACACTGACAAAGAGTTGCTTTGCTTTTGCTTGTTTATGAAGAATTTGTCTTATTAATGCGCATCTCTTTCCGCGATTTTTACGTATTCTGCCCTAAAGTTGCACTTGCTGTGAACAGCTAGCTATTTAGGCCGCTTTGACAAGACGTTCAGCTCAGTGCTGCGCCGTACATTGGACCCCATTCGCTGATCATGGCGCAAAAGTGAAAAAGTTAAACTTCTTTTCCATCGCCAAATTATATATTACGTTCTATATAAAGTATAGGCTATTCACGGTAAAGTGAGCACGTTTTAAGGCCCTGCTAATTTTGTAATTTGAGCCAATTTTTGTATTTCCGCCTCTTTGATACAAACACTGCCATGTGACTAATATAAACGGTGTTTACAGCCCTTCACTCTCAAAAGTTAACATCCAAAGCTGCAATAAAACACATTTATTAGTGGCTAATGCCTATTGGGAGGGCCTTAAAAGTTCTCACTTTACTGTGAATAGCCTATAGTCTTGTGTACGAAATGTTATTTAAATTTTAAATGTCTGTTAGGTGAAGGGCGAGTGATCAAATAATTCTTTTCTTTCCTGACAAAAAGTCTTATTTGCAGAACATTTATTTACATAGATACGCATATTCGCGCCAACAGCTATTTCACAAAAAACGCACGGGTCTATCCCACACTTAATGTTTTGCAGTAAGAACTGCAGAGCCACTTCGTCTAAACTGCAGTGTGAGTAGCGAACATTGAGAGGGACGCCTAGCAAACATTAATCGTCTCGAGGTCACATAGGGACAAGGAAACATTGCGATGACTGGAAATATTATAAACAAGCTTCGCGTAAGGTGGTTTACCGTAGGGTTGTGATTGAGCAATCTGTTCAGAAAAGATGCAGCATTGTCGCTATAGTTTGAAACACCATTTCATAGAAGAATAAATATCGCAAACAGAGGGCTATTTTCAGAGAATTTTGCATGGACACTTTTTACATCATTTGTTTCAGTTACATAGAAATATTACACAGTTAAAAAATGGGGTGTGGCTGTGTTGGGGACACGGCCGTTTGTTTTGCGTGAATACGTCGAAGTTGACTCGCTCGGATGCCTTGGTGATTTTTTTAAATTTACGTTCTCAGCACCGCTTCACTAGATAATATGAGGTTTTATGTGCATCACTGGATTGGTTTTGAGATGCTCTTTCCAACCGTATAAGATTTATATATTTCGACTTGGCTTTTTGACGAGTATAGGCCAACATTGTCAAGTTTTCGTAATTTTATGGAGCGACCTAATTTGCATAATTGCCTAATTTGCATATGCAAACGAGATTAAATAATTGTGTGATTAGTTGAATAATTAATTAGATTAATTAACCGATTGATTGAATTTATTAATTCGATTAATTGATGAATGTTTTGATATCATCTTTATACATTAAAGGATTCTTTATAATTTTCTTTATATTATTTGATTGGTGTTGAAAGGGTTAGGGGTGATTTGGTGTAGCAACATCGATGTGTACTCTGCGAGGTTCTGGGGCCGATTGACCAGAGGAGTGGGTTGTAATTGTTTATGTAAGAGTTAATCTTGTTGTAAAAGTGGTTTAAGTCATTTTATTTCATTCTTTTTTTATTTGTGACTGATATGCAGAGCGGGCTACGTGACCATGTCGAATGTCTGGGGGGGCATACTGAGTATTTGAATATTTTCGGCAAAATTGATATATATATATATATATATTTAATGAAGAGAGACGTTGAAAGTGGTTACCAAACGAATTACTTTAATCACCCCTCAAATAGTATGAGGAACGAACCATTTCGGCGAAGCAAATTAAATAAATACGAATCACTAAACAAAAGTCTTGAAGCAAATTCTTTAAACCGATTATAATCAGGCAATAAAACTTCTCCACTTTAATCATGTAATCGACACAAGCAAAAACGTGTATTCGCTAACCAAAATACTTTAGCCACGTAACATTAAACCGACATTAATCGTGTGATTACCCAATGGAACACAAAATTTAATTGAATTAAGCAAACATCCAGCTAATATAAAAATACAGCTCACCATTACTCCACATCCCTCCCCCTCTCAACGAAAGTACACAAACACGAATATAAATACGTACTTCACCCTCATCGGCTCTCTAAACATGCAACGAAATACAGGTTAAACCAAACGAACTGAATGATTACATAATAAATTAATCATAATAGATTACCACCCCAAACAATAGGAATGATTGCCCAATAACAACCTATTCGCGCACACACACACACACACACACACACACACACACAACATATATATATATATATATATAGGGATATATATATATATATATATAGGGATATATATATATATATATAATATATATATATATATATATATATATATATGTGTGTGTGTGTGTGTGTGTGCGAATAGGTTGTTCACTGTAAAGTGAACACTTTTTAAGGCCCTCCCAACAGACCTTAATCACTAATAAATATATCCAATTGCAGCCTTAGGTATTAAATTTTGAATGTGATGAAATGTATACACTGTTTGTTGGTCACATTGCAATGTTTATATTAAAAAGCAACAGGAAGGTGAAAATTGGACGAAAGGAAAAATTTAGAAGGGCCTTAAAAACTGCTCACTTCACCGTGAATAACCTATATATTAAATGAATAACACACAAAATATCGTATAAAATATTTTTATTTAGTATAAAAACTTTTTACAAATCATTGTATTTCAATCTTTTAATATTCTTATTTTTCACCCAAGAGTTGCGTGCTTTTGAGAAACCTCTCCATCCAACCAATGACCTATTCTTTTCCCTTTTTATGATTTTATCAACCAAATATTCATTTGTAGAAGACATTTTTTGCAATTCACATTCGTAAAAACAACTTTTTATAGGTTCTCCATTATATGTTTCTAGATAATACACTCTGGGAAACGAATTTCTAACTGAAATAATTTTAAATATTTCGTACGACCAATTAACTATTTATTTTCTCAGACAGATTTCAGCTTACACTTGTACATACATACCAACTTTAATCCTTGGTTTTCTCTTGTTAGACACTTTTACATTATTATACACAGTTTTCATCAATCTATTGGTTATAACCTTCTCAGGCGCCATTTTGATAGTTCTATGATATCTGGAATTATAAAATTTAACTATTTCAGGCAAAACGTCCACCCAATTGTATGTTCCCTTTGACGTGAAATGCTTGTATATTAGCTGTTGCAAGCTCTTGTTAAACCTCCTGACAACCCTGGTTTTAAGTTCTGAATATGTTATGTAATGATTGATACCATAATCGGTCATTAGTTTCTGGGAAGAAACATTAAAGAACTCGGTTAAAGAATTTGGCATACTTTTTCGCAAAATGATCATTGCATCACTAACTTGTTTCCCTCTATTGTTCTTGATAGGTATACCCCAGCCATATTTGGAATAAACATCTATCATGGTTAAAATCTATTTGTATCCATTTTTGTATTTTGAAAGCAATGTAATTTCACACAAATGGGCTTGAAAAAGATAATTTAAGCCTTTAGTAATAACATGTCTTCTAGGAAAGTTTATCCTTGCAGGGGCGTGAAGCTCTTGAGCTATCTTACTGAACTTCATTGGTAACATAACTGTCTTCCGTCAATTCTTCAATAATATAAACAATTTTGTTTGTATGTGAATTATTCCGAGACACACTCTCGAAGCGATGAGAAGTTTTAATCTATCGACCAATTCATTAGGATTTTTCTAATATACAGGAGAAAAAAGATCGCCAACTTCATCTTTATATATATTCCACTCCCAATAATATCACTTAATAAATGTAGTTTCGGATGATTTTCATCATCGAAACTTTTATTTGCATTTGTGCGACGAACAAGATCCTTATATTTCTCCAAATCGATATCGGAATAACCATTCGGAACTTAGAAATAATAATTCAATCAATCTGTCACTAACATCAGTTTCATAATAACTTTCTTGAATTCTATTCTTAGGCAAAAACTTAATTACCGAATCTCCCAGAAGCCATGTATTTCCATGACGACATACACCAAATACCATATCGTGAATAGGCGAAGATTGTTTTATAGCTAAATAACATCGTGTTAATTGAGAGAGATTTTTCTTTATAGGTTCTTCCGATTTAATTTCTACTGGTTGTTCATTAAACGTATTTAGGTTTAAATATTTCTTCATTCAAAACATCCCGTTCCTTTCGAGCACGTTTAGCTCATAAATATTTCGCCTTTACTGCAGATATAATTTTATGTAATTCTGAAGCACTCAGGCATTTTTCGTTGTTTTCAACAACTTTCAACTATTTATATATAAATTAAGTCGATGGTTTTTTTAGCGGGTGTATTAGGTCGATTAGTTTGTGCTTTTTCAATCTTATCGACTTTACTAAAAGTATGTCTAATTTACTCACAATTGTGACCCTCAAATCATTTTTTTTTTCAGTTCAGTTTGCGTAGCTAAAGCAGATGCTTTATTGATCAATTAAACACTTGAATATTGTACCATTTCATCCATTTTTGTATCATTGTTTTGTAATCTTAGCATCTACAGTTTCATTAATTACGTTTTTTAAATATTTCTAACTGTTCATTTGTTCTAGTTTCTATATTTTGTAAAGCAATCACCACATTTGCCAGTATTTCCGAAATATAACTAATATTAGCAGACACATCTGTAACAGTTTCAATTATGTTTATTAATTTCTCTTGCACATCGGTCAATTGCGATTTAAATACATTTAGTGTAATGGTGTTTACATTTTCCAAGTAATTTTTATTTACCGCATCGGTATCTTTCACCGTTATACTCACATTACGTGATTTATGACCATTCAAATCACAATTCCCATCGCGATTTCTCATTAAAGAGGTATTGGAATACTTGCGTTTTATACCGCTATGTCCAAACTGTGAAATACCAATTATTCTTCGTCTGGAAGGAAAAAATTGTCAAATCCAGACCTATGCCTATTTTTATATCGGGAAAGTGGTGGTATAATTACCAGAAAACTATACTTGTTTTTCCAACAATAAAAAAAACATATCTTTAAACTTTGTAAGTGACATATTGCCTAAAACGTGATCATTGTAAATATGTTGCAGATACAAATGGTCAATTTTAAACACAAATTAATATATTTGCATTATCGCACAAATTATGTTTTGGAATACATGCGTAACTTTGCTTCATTCGGAGCAACGATATCTTCTTTATCTGTAAAAGGGAAATATCACATTCGTTCAATTAATGACAAAACATACTCTAATAGTTGATATTTCTCTTGTTGTATTGTTTTAGAAAAACCTATATACGTTTTCAAATTTAAGTCCATTCGGATGTTCCAACAGCTACATAATAACACAAGATTTTTCACACGAAGGACCGCCTATTATAAAACGTATATTTAGAGGTAAAAGAATACCATAATTATGTTTTCTTTTGTATTTACAATTACCGGCAGATGAACACTGTTTTATAACCTTCATTTCTACAGTATTAAGTAACATATTAACATAAAAACTGTAACTGTAGGTCTGTACATAGGTTCACATTCAATTGAAAACAATGGCCCGTGCTAAACGTAACAAAAAAGGACGCGGTGTATTGAATACATTGATTAACAAATTACCATTTGAATTGCATTTACCAAAATGTAATTATTTCAGACCCGGATCTAAGCTTGCAAAAGTCTGGAATCGTACAATCAAGGAATAAACACTTAGGATAACACTAGTAAAGAACACAATATAGTATACAATCGAACAAACAATTTGAAAGAAAGGCATATAGTGGATACAAATCTAGCCGATAAAGCAGCAAATATAAGGAACAAATCAATCTACTTAAACAGGTTACAAGCTAGGCGCTTGGGTTGCTGACAATGTTATGTGGGAGGAGGTGAAAAGAGGAATGGGCGTAAAAGACAAAACCAAACTAAAAACCAAGAAAGGTGGAATCATTCCAATGCTATTTCCAGCATTATCAGCTCTGGAATTTTAATGGGAGGTGTTTCAGCTCTTGCTAAATCAAGTAAATAAATTGGCAAAGGAATGCGTCTTAAACCATATAAAGATGGCCAAGGACAAAAAAAAACTCAAAACAAAGAAAGAATTGCAGAAAGTCCTAAATAGTCTTCCAAAACATGCATTTACAAACAGACATTAATGTATTTGTAAAGAAAATGGATATTCCCTATTTCCGAGGTGTGTATATGAGACGAATTATCTAAGAAACCAAACCTTCGCGAATGTATCATTGTTAATTTAGATTCGAAACAAAACGAAGGAACACATTGGGTTGTATTAATTAAAAACTTTAATCAATAATTGTATTACGATAGTTTTGGCTATTTACGTCCTCTAACAGGAATACGTAATTATTTGAAAAAAACACTCAATTAAGATACAATTACAAAATCGAACAGCTACTAAATACAATCAATTGTAGTCATTAATGTTTACAGTTTTTGACTATAAATATGATATGTCAATGTATTAGTAAAACCATTTAGTAGTATGTCAATTACATTGATATTAAGTGGAAATTTGTCGCAATTGCGGTCGGTATATTTCCCAGCTTTGGAGTTAGATGGAGAATGGTAAATAAGTCTAATCTAATTTGTTACTTACAATAGATACTAAACATCGATATAGACAATCATTTACGTTCAATAATGGCGAAAAAACGTATAAGATTATGATACCGGTAGGGTCTTATGAGTTGGGATGACTTAGAACTTTCATTAAAGCTACATTACCTGAAAATGTACAATTCCAATTATGAGGAAATCTAACTACGTTAACTAGTGTGATGTATGGTAATTTCGATATCGATTTCATGGAAGACAATTCAATTACAAATATGTTAGGTTATGAAAGAGTTATATCCAGCTAATCAATTACACGAATCGTCAAAACAGCCTAATATATTATCGGTTAGTGTATGGCGTACAAATGTTAATATTGTAGGTGGACGCTATTTAAATGGGAAACAGACAAATATAATACATGAATTCACGTGTGCGGTGGCTCCAGGATACAAAATAACTGAAAAACCGAATGTATTGATATATCTTCCAGTAATTGTTAATCATGTTGATGAATTAGTTATTACAAATTGTCGATCAAGACGGTAAACTAATCAGTTTTAGAAATGAAGAAATTACTGTTATTATTACATTAAAAAAAAGCTATATAAACTCATGCATTGTGTTTATTACAATCAAAATGGATATTGTGTATAATCTATACACTCGTAAAGTAGACACTTCATTTAAAAACTGTTTCTAAAAAACTTATTTCGAAGAAAGTAGCTATAAAAATGCAAACAGAAGCATAAAATGATCATTTCAAACAAGATACCCATTAAGTTAACACAGGGCAACAAATAGTTTTTAAAGGAATTAGGATATACTGTTAATAGAAATGGAAGACATACTTAATGTTGAAAAATCAATAAGTTATGATGACTCGGTCACCAATTGGATATGCATGTATATGAACCGCTCCTAGCAGGATTTTGTTAGTTTCCATCTGAAATAAGGATTGCTATACAAAATCACAATATTTACACATTACCGTCGAAATCAAGTTAAAGGTTGCGTTTATTTCTGTGTAATTGTGTGTACAAGGCAGTAATTGCATACAAAATTACAAAAGCATACCAACAAATCACTTTATCCTGGCTTATTAATTCAGTTAGAATAACAATTTGAATGGTGACCATAAACATAAAAGCAGTTACAATTCACTAAAAGGCAGTGGCCAATAAAATTATAACATTAGCTTGCATGACTAGATTGCACATTAAAAGCATAATACTGAAAGTACTCACATTGTGTTGTCAGTGACACAAAAAATCAAGCACCGTTAAATGGTGCGTAGAAAATTATTTTCAGCAAACGACGTGTAGAAAACGTGTATCACACAATTTCAGCGGCAAAGCCTTTACTCACTTTTATTTAAAACCATGTACAACCAGTGTATTAAAATTGCAGTGGACACTGTTAAACACTCGCCATATACGTCACCCTCAGGAAATTTCATGGAAATTACAACAATCATTAAATACCTCCATGAGGCGCAACAACCATTCAACAAAATTACAATTCACATAGAAGTTAAAAATCATTTAAGTGCCGATAGAAATGTACTGTGACCCAATTCCTTGAGCCTGCTACCATTTACTTCAAAATATACAAACATCAAAACTGTCATTAAAATTCAAGTTACGAGCGCACTGCAACTCAATGCGGTTCATCAAAAGGTGCAACTCTAAAATTAGCACTTTAAAATTTACTTTAAAAATATCGCTAAAACTTGATAAAATTCGGACGGAACCCGGTAAAAAGTCAACGGGCCATTAAAGTGCCTGAATAATAAAAATAAATAATAAAAATGTTAACAAGCTGAACCAATAAACTACCATGTGATATTCCTAACCCAAGCTGAGCTGTGGACACATAACCAGTAAAGAATATGGCCGGGCCAGTCGAATGGCTCAACAATTCAAGAACTAAGGTACGCATTCACGATAGAACCAAGTACGCAGATGCACTGCATAACATAATATTAAGTCAAGCAAGAACACTATCAAAATACAGAAATGCAAAAAAGACTACAGAAATCGTCCACCCAGCTGTAGCAACGCACTAATCACGTGCCAAAAACTAGCCCAATTCTTAAAGCAGTCCACAACTCACTGGCATTTTTCATTGTGGCTGCAAAACCTAATCGCACATTACTCAAGTTGCACTAAGTAGAATTTAAACTTTAAGTACCGCTGCGGTATTACATTAAAACGCGATGTCGAACTCCATGGTAGTGGTCGGACATCCGTGTGGTCTAGCAGATCCCAAGTTGGGTGATGAGGTGCTTCTCATAGACACCAAGGTAGTGTTGCCGGCGGGGGAACAGCTCGCACCCAGCTGATTATAGCACCCCCTCCGACACTGTTCACATGATGTACCAGGAAGGGAAGGTGAGTGGGGAGATGCAAAGAGTAAGGAGCAGACCTGAGCGGTGAGAAGTGAATCACTCGGCGCTGTTCACAATGAATGTCTGTACATCATGTGGCGGCATGGCAGCACCGTCGCAAATGTTTAGAGGAACTAATCCAGCAATTACAGGAATAGCACGAAACTGATTACTTCATTTAATATATAAAATTGCATATCTGCCCAATGGTGTTGAAATCGACCAATCACAGGATGTTGGAATTACTTTCACAATAAAACAATATCTCTTAGAAACTGTAAACAATCTTTATACAGGGCTTATGGCTGGGTTGAGCAATGCTAATAATTTCACACTACAAATAAACCCAGGTGGAAAATATGGAGTTCTTATACCATTAAGTATGGTACTTGGATTTGCAGAGGACTATAAACATGTAATATTAAATGCTAAACCAGAATCAGATATTCTATTTGTCAACACGCATTTGAATTCTATATACCACATTGCTAATAACGAGGAAGGTGTAAAATTTGAATTAGTGTCTAATGGCTAATGCCACATATTGAAATGAACACTCTTGAACATGTAAAGTTTTTAAAATATATCGAAAAAAGGAAGAATCTAGATATTTCATTCTGGTCGGGGGCTTTGGAGACATTTCCAGCACTACCCACATTACACAAAGTTATTTGGAATGTGAAATCAAGTTTTTCATCTGAGAAACCACAATTTGCCGTTATGTTTCCAAACAAATCAACAAAACAATTTAAAAGCTGATAGATCAGTATCCATAATAGTGACATGAAAAATACCAAACTGTATATAAACATTCAAGGTGATCCCTATATGGATTTAAATACAAATTTTGGAAATGGGAAATTCCATATTTGCTATGATATGAACTCAAGTTCCAGAAAATGCATTATAACATCAGCTCACCGATCCTAGAACCCGAATCATTTAAAACCAGAGGAGTATTATTTGTATTTAATGTAAACAAGTAAAACAATACCATCATTAATAATGTCATTGATTCACAAACCATAATTATTGCAGATACACCAGTTCTGGCAAATACACTAGCTTATGCAATGGTAAGTCACGATAGATTGGTGAGTTATAATGTAAGAGATAAGCTGGTGAAGATAATGACTTGAGTCAGTAGACAAGACAAGGTATTAACATGTTTTGCAATGTGCAAGGATTTCATTCCCCAGAAAAATTTATAATTAAAGAATTGACTATTACTGACATGGAAGAACACACACTGGTATTCAGCTTCAAATCACCATTTCACTGGAAATATCTAAGTCTTAAATACAAGAAAACAGAGATGGGTAACCAAACACCACCACGGTTTAACCTGGGAAAGTGGGTGAATGGCATATGAGAATATTGAAGAGGTATGCAAACAATACTTAAATAATTGTTAAATATATGTAGATGTAGTCGACCAAAAACATATTTTTTAAAGTGCTTTGAATGGGAAAGTAACGGATATTAAAAAATAATAAAATTTTCCTTCGTTCAAATAGTTACGTAAAACATACTGATCTAATTGAAATTTCTTCTCTGTAGAGGAAAACTCTGCTAAATTGGTCATTAATGACTGACTGGGGCGAAACAGACTATAATGATTCTCCCCCGGAGTCTCCAGTGGATATTATATGAGTGATATGGCATTATTTGGGATGAGTGGAATTTATTACATAAAAGTCCTTGGTTTGTGCAAGTTAATACTTTGTAAAGATGAATCAAGACAAGAACGAAGCCACGTGCTCGTGCATACAGAAATCCAAATGTAAAGTGAATTGGTAAGTAACAGTTTTTCTGTTTTTGCAAGTGTCTTTTTTCCCCCCACTCAATTGCATTTGTGTCTCTGGAAGCTATTGTTTGTTTCATTTCAAAAATATCGATTAGAAGCTGAAAAATTGTAATGATTTAATGTCTTGTCCAGATCTGACAATGTTCTAAGTCCGAATACAATTCTAACATTGAAGAAATATATTCGCACTTTACCAGAATTTATAATACTTCTGCAAGATAACCAAAATATGGAAATACTACAAATATCTTAAAACAGAAGAAATTATGTAAATGTGTGTTTTTGTAAACATTTAATGGTTTCAATATGTACTTTGTAGCGAAATAATTGGTACGAAATTACTTTTTTGTGTTACTGACTTTACAAATACATTAATTGTAATAGCCACATATTCTAATAACAATGATTTTTGTAAATATAATATTATGCAATCTTTGATTGTGTACATTTGACAATTATATGTTTCAAAGCATTTTAATACTCAAATATACATTTGAAACGTATTTACAATTCATAGAATTTAAGTATTTCTCACATTTTGCACTTCCCAGAATTTACCCATTAAAGGTTGGAACCTTTCAGTTCCATTCTAGACTTGGAACAGCACGGAAGCCATGATGGGTTTTCTGTGTTGCTTCTGTGGTAAACCTTTTACAGCTTTGTGGAACATAGGATGACATGAAGGAACACCTTGTGGAATGAAATATTCAAGAATACAGTTTCAATGTGATTCGTGCTAGAGGAAACTTACACAGAGCGATAATTTAATGAGCCATTATACAATTTGCAACAGTGGCTTTCCTCCTCCCCCTGTTTCCATCCTCCCCTCCTCTTCCCATCAATCCCCTCCACCGCCCTCTTCGCAATTGGCTCCTCAATTGACTCCGCAGTCAGCACTACTGTTGAAATTGCCTGCTCTACCCACTGCATTTCCTTCAAAACGGCATACCTCAATTAAGGATTGGGAAATAAATCACTTTCCGGTTTGCCCCAATTGAATTATGAAAAACTGAGCACATCTTTTGCAGGCAGACTGATTGACGCTAGGATATGTAACGACCAAACAGATAGTACATCATCACCTCGGCCAATAACTTTTAGTGTAAATATATCCTGTAAGTATTTGAAATCCATGACAGTGGAGGAATCCTCTACAGAAACTTTCTACTATCAAACTCCCCATTCTACATTCCACAGATATTAGTGTCTACCATAGTGCCTTACTTAATGAGACTTGAAGAATTTAGTGCTCGTGGAAGCGGGTGGAGTTTACAACTAATATAAAAAATGGATGTGCATATCTCCCAATACCGACCGTTCACCGCTGGTCGGAGGTAATCCAAGTTAGTATCTATAAGAAGATATGTAAACCAGTGCTATTCAATAACTCGCTTCACCCTCGTGTGCTCTCAAGACCTCGGTTTCGAGACTCTGCAAATTCTCTTCATTTGCTCCGATGTACAGGTAAAATTTTTTTTTTCTGCCAAACTACACTCTGTATCATAAATTTAGCTCGACCACCTTCAAGGAGTGAATCACGCTTTCATCCACTTCAATAATGTGATAGTCATCTAATATGAGAGTCAATGAACCAATTATTCATATATGATAAAACATGTCACATATTTGAGAGAATAGAGAGTTGGTTTCCCTGCAACATTATCTAAAATGTTAACTTCATCAATAAAAAGTGTATTTCTTAAATGAATAATGAAGATTGCTTGTATATGTGAATATATATTTTTAGATGAAATGTCATTTTTTGTATATGTTTGTTTAAAAATAGAATATAATAAATTGTTTTTCAAATGGAAACTTTGTTTCATTTAACACCAAACACACTATATAATTTAAAGAAATGAATGAATAATTGTTTCAATAAAATATATTACTTTATCAAGCTATGGTCATAACTTTTACAAAACGTTTGTGGGAGGACCATTGTATTTAATCGGGTGCAACCTTTTTTTTACATATATATCTTGAACAAGCATATCAACCTAACAAAAAATAAACTTTACTTGGAGTGTATTCCATGATCAAAATATGTAATTTTCATTCACTCAGTCAAATGACTGACCTATTGTTTTGTTCGATCATATCAGAAACCAGTACTGTTATAAATGATTTTCACGCAAACGGATTTCACAGCAGAATCGTTATTTAATGCACTAAAGACATGTCGTTCACAGGGCAAGAGTTAATTTCCTGCAACGCACGCTGAAACACGTCGGAGCTGTTCTTGTTTACAAAATAGACCGGGACTGCGGGTGGCAGGAGTGAGTGGTGGGAGGCGAGCTGGGATGTACGCGGCGAGGAGGAATAGTAGTGGAGAGTGAAGTGGTTTACAGAAACAGCTGCTGAGGACTAGCTGCCGAGTGTGTTTAAGTGTGGTGCGAAAGGAGAGCAGAGGGAGGGAGGGCGAAGTGAGCTGTGTGAAACGAGTGGAGTCACTGGCTAGCAGCAGGATGAAGGAAGGATGGAGCGAGCTTGGGCATCTGGTTGCCTAGCACATGTATAGGATACCATTCCCCCCTCCTTTCAGACAGCTACAATCCCTTTTGTGGTTCCCCTTCTCAAATCGATAGCCTGTCCACGTATGTGCACTCCCCCTCAGATATCCTTTCACTGTGCGCCCCGCGAAGCCTCCACTAAGCACAGCTTCCCTTTTCCTGTGCACTGCAATGAAAAGTTCCTTCCAAGCCTGCGCTAAGCCTTGCCCCGAGAATTATGGGGACACTTTCCCCGCCCTCTGGAAACTCCCAAGACTCCCACAATCAATTTCTGTCGCCCACCACACGACAGTTCACCTCAAAGCAAGCATTTTGCACACTGTCCTCACACTTCATGACAAGTTATCGGACTGTGTTTACAACACATTTAATACTTTTATTTTGATTAGCAAAAATGATTTGTTTAAGACAAAACTTTAAATATTAAGGTGAATTACACACCACCATAAAAATAACTAATGTACACCCTCAAAAATACTTTACAACCTCAAAAAATACTTTACACTGTCCAACATTTTATAAATTTAATAACGATTTAGGTCTAGAAAGTTTTGGCGAGGGAAATTATTCTATTACTACACTTAAAAAAAAACTTTTTTTTTAATTTTAAAAACTTACTTAAATCTTTAACATTTTATACTTTTACAACTAAATAACATACTTAAAACTTCCCACCCCATCAAATAATTTCATTTTTTCATCATACATTCATCCATCATTCTAACAACACATTCAGAAGATAGACTTTGCGCCCTCCAGACACACTGGGCATAGCCTGGCTTACTTCCAAAATATTTTTCTATGTTCCATCAAACACACTCAAACACACAAGAGCCTACCCTTAAATCTCTTAAAACTAACTAATTGACAACACCTTTCTCCGCACTCACACATGCAGTCATACACCTACAAAACTAATTTTTCTCAGAGTACTTGGTATTTTATTCTAGATGGTTTTAACATATTTTGCGAGTATTTAACAGTGTAGAGGGGGCCTGGATTGAGATATTGTCTTGCCTTAGATCCATAGTGCAATACTATGGCAGTCATCCAGTATCTCCATCTAAACTCTATTAAATGTCTTCTCAAATATACGCCAACAACACACCTACCATTTATTCAAACACCTTTCCCCTGCACTTATACTCTGTCATGTACCTAATTTTTTAAAACTATCCAAATTTAAATATTATGGCCAAACCACCCCATCACACATCAGAACATTTCATTTGTTAGAAGTACTCAAGGTCTAAACATCCATCACACAATCGTTCAATAACATTCAACAACATTCTGAACAGAGAATAGGCCAGGGCTTTGTGGCCTCTAGACACGCTGTGCATAGCCTGGCATAGTTTACTCTTAGTCTTTTGGCTAATGAATACTTTTTGCTTCCGTCAGTTGTCGAGTTAGTGGAGATCAGTTTCTTTGCCAAGGAAAACAGTTTATTGCATGATTAAAATCTGTCCAACGAATTTGTTTAAAGACATTTGGTTAGTGATTCGTATTTACTTCATTTGCTTCGCCAGAATAGTTCGTTCCTCTTATGCTATTCGAGGAGTGATTAAAGTAATTCGTTCGATAACCTATTTCAATGTCTATTTTCATTAAAAATATATTTATTTCGCCGAAAATATTTAAATATACAGTATGCCTCCTGGCATTCGACCTGGTCGTGTAGCCCGCTCCACATGTCACAAACTAGAAAAAATAAAATATGACACTTATAACACTCTTACACAAACATTAACTCGTATATAAAAATTATAACCCACTCCTCTGATCAGTCGGCCCTAGGACCTCGCAGACACACACCGATGTTGCTCCGCCAATATCACTCCTAACCCTTTCAACACTAATAAAATAGTTATATGAAATCAAAGAATTCTTAATTATAACAAACATAATTGATATAAAAGCATTATTTAATTAATCGGTTAATTAATCTAATTATTCGATTAATCAGACAATTATTTTTCTCACTTGCATTTGCAAATTAGGTCGCTACATCATGTCGGTGTAGAGGTGGGCCAGAACATAAATTCTCCTACTACTCGTGCCACACACATGTTTTTGTACACGCAATCGAGTGATCTCGATGAGAGCTGTCGATTGAAACTTAAATGAGCGTCGTAGCTTCTCCTTGTCAAGTTATACACTACGCGGAAGTTATGAGACGCTGCGAAACGAACTCCAAATTGCGCACCTTCCCGCCCCCCCCCCCACCTCCCTTTTTCTGCCCCGTGCGATGCTTCGCAGTCCTCACTAAACGCAACATATTCTTTGATCCTTTGGCAATCGAGTGGTGTGATTGAATTTTAAATGTACGCGATAGATTCGGAGCTGCAAAGCCAAACCGTATCCCCCGATTTTGTTATCGGATTTTCTGGATCGCCTCCCACAATAGTTGCAAATTTAAAGACGTATTCGCGATAAAGTGGGATAGACAAGATTGTCTACAATCAGACCCGTATGGTACTATCCCGCGTCGTCAGCATGAATTCCACCTCAATGTAGTGGGTTTCCATTGATTACGTTAATTATTAAAGCAGTAAAAACAAATGCAAATTTTAACGAAATGCAACTTGACAATGTTCTACATTACAAGAGGAAATTGCTCATTAAAGAATCTGTAGGACGAAATCTATACTACTAAATAAAATAGTGTGTCTGTGATTTTCGAATTTTACTTTTAATTATTTTTTTCATATAGTATAATTGATAACTAAGCCATCTCTAATGTTATTTTTTTCGTGTCTGTCTGTCTGTCTGTCTGTCTGTCTGTCTGTCTGTCTGTCTGTCTGTCTGTCTGTCTGTCTGTCTGAACAGATTTAACTCAAAAACAACTTAACGTACTACATCAAATTTACACAGTATATAGATAATAACACCAGGACCAACTTAGTTTTCGTTTCATCGAGATATCTCAAACGGTCCCGGAAAAAAATTATGATCAGGGATGTAAATAGGTACTGGATTAATCTTTTCTTAGGATTACTGCATAAAAAAAGCACTGTTAAAATTTTTTCGTCATTTCTCCTTTTTTGTCCATGGGCTGTAAACCTTTCCTTCCAAAAAGCCGTAGTGGCTCAGTGGATACATATATATCAAGTGGAGCTGCAATAGCTCAGTGGTTAGTCCAATAGCGGGGCCGCAGTAGCTCAGTGGCTAGAGCACCTAATAAGGGCGCCGCAGCTGGTCAGGGGCGAGAGCCCCCAATAGTGGGGCCGCAGTAGTATGGTGGGTAGAGTACCCAATTGTGGGGCCGCAGTAGCTCAGTGACTAGAGAACCCCATAAAGTGGCTAGATCAATTCAAAGTCCTAAATATCATGCTATCATAAAACATGTGTGAAGCGATGGCAGGGTGTAATTTAATAACTCGATTAAACCCGAAAGATAAAATTTTAAACACAAAACCTTAATGAAACTATGGTGGGCTTAATTTTAATAACTTAAAAAAAAAATAAAGTGAACAAAGTCGCACGTGTCAGCTAGTAATAAATAAATGTGACTAGGAGAATCGTCTGGTAACAGGTACTTTCGAGCACTATCGCTGACAACTCGAATTGATGGGCACGTCGGAGAGATTCGGGGCCTAACCAATTCTGGGTGAAGAATCTGCGTATTACATTATAACTGGACGAGCTCGATCTTAACAATGGAATTCTGGACATTTAAACTTAACAGTTTATGCTGCTATATACTACCAGTACTGATGAAAAAATTAACTACTCAACATTTCCTCTAATAATTTTAATCTGATAATAGATAATTGTCTACGATCAGTATTATTAGGTCACAACTGAAACACTTAAAACTTAATTACTGGTAGCACATGTTACGTTTGATAACCTCCTTCAAACATCGTGGCATGCTGTGCATTAAATGTCTAATTTTTCCCGATGAGGTTTTGTCCCACGCTGCGAAAAGTCTCGTTTTCTGTTCTTCCTTGGATCTCGTTAAGACTGTGTTATCCGCCGTATTGCATTTGTTATTTCTGGATTCAAATTTAAGCGGATTTATTTAAAACAAGTGACTATATAAGCTTAGCTTATTACCTTACTAATCATTGCGGACATAGTATATGACTTAATAATGCATATTTATGCAACAATTACTAGCTTATTACAAAATCGTATATTTTAATTTATTCACAAATTTTAAAGATAGTAAGGGAACACCCATTAACAATCAGGTACGTAAATTTGCACGGAAAATTAAATATAATTCTGTACGATGAAACCGTTTCAGTAATGACCGTGAATCTTCTACTATGACACCAAAACAAATTAATTTCTGTTTAAGGGATGATAGTCTTTTAAGTACAGTCCATAAATGTTCATGTTCATAACTGGGCTTCGTGGTGGAGGGTGGAGCACTCTAGGGTAGTTGTAAAGAGGCTACATCTGAATATTGTGGGAGGTATACTTGGGTCGTTGTCTTTGTTGTACATGAACTTCCCTGCAATTTCAAGTTTGTTTGCACTTTTTCTTAAATTTTGGCGAAGATGTCAGTAGCCTTCCCTTTTTCAAGCTGTCCTCGGTGAACAACTCACCTGCACCAGAAGCAGGCAAACAGCCTCAGCCATTGCATGTTAATCGCTGTGTTGTACAGTTCCCCCATTGTTTGTTGTCAGCTCTTAGCTAGATTTTCTCAAGGCTATCTGCATATCTGTATCGTGCACGTTGAATTGGCTCTCATCTACAATAACACTTGTTTCCACCAAAGTTTTTCCTTATCTTGATACTCCTTTGCGAACTTAATAGTTTACATATGTTCCTTACGCAAATGTAGGACTGACTTCGTGCAACCCTGCCATTGTAGCCTGCTTTTTCAGTTTTTTTCCAAATTGTTTGGGCATTTACTTCCTTACCAGTAGCTGATGAACTTCATTAGCGAACTTTAGAGAAATTACGCTAAGATAATTTTTATTTCTTTCACAACAATAGATTCTTCCGTTTGTGAGGACTTTGGGGCTGCCAGTGTGTTTTTAGCTCTTTCCACGTTTCATCATTGTCTCTGTGGATGATTTTCTGCCACTGTAATTCTCTTCATTAGCAGCATATCGCCAATGTTTCTAATGCGTTTGCCTTTCT
This sequence comes from Dryococelus australis, assembly GCA_029891345.1. NCBI lineage: Eukaryota > Metazoa > Arthropoda > Insecta > Phasmatodea > Phasmatidae > Dryococelus > Dryococelus australis. The sequence goes on along the minus strand of CM056999.1, from coordinate 93,776,391 downwards.
CGTGATGCCATACCACTAACTGCCTTTGATTAAATGTCTTCCTATTTCCCTCCCCCTCTCCCAATACTGTTTCGACGACAGTACAGTTAATACTAAACTATTTGAAGTGCGGGATTGTGTACCTTCAAAGACACAGATTCTCATTCTGGTTTGTTCAGCCCTTAAGGACAGTGTCCGAATAGTTCTGTTGCGTTAGAAACTGAAGTTTCTCATTTATTTAATTTGCGTGCCTTCACCAATCAGTATAAACTGTTACTGAAACATAGGAAGTGTTTACTTTGTTTTGCAAAATGTAAACTAGCAGTGTATATGAGCATATATAACAGTATTAAATAGCAAGTATCCGAATAATTTCGTTGTTACCTGTACATACAAAGCAGATTGGGGTTACAAACTTTAATTTGTCCAGTGTTGCTTTGACGCGCGCACTCGTGGTTGGTTTTGCCATCGTCAGACTACTGGCACTTATGTCTCCTAAAGCTGTACGTTAAGTAATCTTGCGGTGCGTTCTCGACCACACACAGATGATGATTACCAAGATTAATGAAGTGGCGCAAGTTATATGCTGGTTGAAGTAAACTTATTCAGACACACTGGCTCTTTTGAAAGATACCGGAGTGAGTTTTTATTTGTGATACCGGTATTTTAGCTACTTAACATCGTGATTTTCATTTTCCTAAGTATTAATCTTAGCTTTCTCTGTGTATCCAACTATCTCTGTTACATTACAAATTCTGTTAGTTGCAAGGGATTTTCAGGCGGCGACTGGCATGAAATAAACATACTGTTATAAGATGCTGTGGGAGGGGGGGGGGGTACCAGAGATCGTGAAGGATGGTCTTAATAAAAGTAAAAGAATAAATTTGACTTAATTTATTCAGACATATTATTTAAAACATAGTTATCTATCTCTTCTATTACTTTTCTTATTCCATATTGGCAATATTTGTCATCTCAACTCTAATTAAAGGCTTTCTCAATATCTGCCTGGTTATAGCCAATTAACTGATACTCATTAACACATGTTCAGTCTGTCGTTTTCATTTGAAATGTCTTACGCATCCAGTTAAATAGTACCGCCTGCAAGTCGCACCTTCACTGCACCGATGCTCGCAGTCTCAGATTTTACTCCCGCTGGTTACTTCCCTCGCCCATCGTTGCTCTTCTGGCTCTTATATCGTACAATCGACCAGAATCCTGTCTCTTCATAAACTCTTTACTTGAAGCACACAGCACTTATATAGTATCGGTCACCAGACCTCGAAGGTTCCCCGCATCCTGAGTCACGATGAGAGAAACGAGGGCATTGAACCAGAAAATTCCTTCAGATAAACTTAGAAATTCTATCCGCTGAAGGTCGGGGGCGCGCGAGATACATAGCCTTATCGTAGCGGCATGCAGGGGCTTCCCTTTTGACTCGCCGCTCGTATTACGTAACCACTCTGAATTGGCACACTTTACTCGCTCCAGTGGGACAGAGCAAGGGAGCGACGTAAGACACAAGCATGCATCACTGCGTCCCGAACAGACTGCAACATCCGGACCTCTAAGTGCGAGTCGGTCGATGTGGACAACTTCGGCTTCGCCCAAGCGCTTTGACGACAAATCCGAAAGACCACATCATTGATCATCTTCAGAATCCTGGAGCGGCCTTCGCATCATTTCTGTAGCTTCGGGCTGTACCCATTTCGCCTCTATGGGTTGGAATACCTAGCCCGACATTCTATCATACCACGTCTTCATCCTGTAACGCTGGAATCACATAGCCCCGACGCGCACACACGACGGCCAACAGCCAAAGAAATACAAGATAGATCGTCGTAAGTCCAACCGATTCTGTCGTCCGACCAGCAGTTTAAAATTAGAATAGAGTTCTATTCTTTGTCATGTCGTGCGGCACGACGCGCAGAATGTACAATTGCAAAATGAAATTGTATTGCAAGCTTTCCCTACAATCGTAAAATACGCAGCTTAAAAGAAAAATAAATTGAAAATTACTGTGTCCATCTCTTAAAAATAATAATTTTACCTTTGTATCCACTAGCGATAACAATTTGTCACCATTATGTATTACAAATTCCCTCTTGTTCACCGCCTTTGAAACTAACGTAGCGTACCAGTGCTTTCTAATAATTAGGTTAAATGCCGAGAACGTGTTGTCTGTCGTGCTGTAAATTCAAGTAGTCGCATTGAAATGTCTTCGTTATGTTTTTGATCGTGTCGTGCTGTGATGGTCGGCTATGTGATTCCGGCATAATTTATAGGAATAGTGTGTTACAGCACAAGGGCTGGGGGCTAAGAATTAAAGGATTAACTGCCATATTTGATTCTGCCATTTTGTGACCTTGACCCTTGTCGCCATGTTGTTTCTGGGTGCCATATTGTTTATGGCTGCCATCTTGTTTCTAGAATTTTCCTCTTCATGCTCATTCTATCTTGCTACTTCGCGCTCTGTCTTTCGATCTTGTTTCCCCCACCTGCTCTCTCTGTCGTCTTCTTCGTCTGCTATCTTGGCTGTCATCTGCTGTAGTTTCCCCGCAACCTTTCTTTCAACCAAGTACTGCCTGCTAGGGGCATTGGTGTTGTCCATGTGCGATTCTGGAGTTTGTCGTCGAGCGAAACCAAGGGCATTGCTATTTTATTTTCGCATTACTCAAAATATCGTCTGGTTAGGGCAGGATCGAATGGCCGAACCTTGGGTTGCCAGCAGGGTAGACGCCCTAGTCGATTGAGCTATCGGAACATGTTGGAGTAAGGGTATAAATGAAGTATGTATATGTAATTTTGTATATATAGGAAAAATTATAACAATTTTAAGTGTTTCTTTTAGTCTGTATAAATTGCTGTCACACATTGCATCAAGCCAAACAATTTTGATATACTGAATCTCCGTACTATTAATCAAGAACGAAAGTTTGCCACGTCAAATACTTTACATCCAAAATGAGGGGGGGGGGGGCAGGGCCATCGATAGTGCCCCATAGGGAAAGGCGTGAGTTATGGTTGCCGATCCCTCCTCCCCCACTTCCTAGTGGAGAGGGGTTTTTGTGCCTCAGGCTTAAGGTTCGTGTAGACCATAAAATTTGGGTTTGGATGTACCATAATTGTTGTGTGAAGCTGGAACCAAATTTCTGCACACCTTTGGACCTTCCTCTTTCGAACCCCGCCCTTCCCCTCCTCCAATCCAACCACCCTGGGAGAAGATGCTCAGCCGGGGGGGGGGGGAGGGATTGTTTTTCGCCTTTTCGAACTGGAAGGCACATTTTTCGGCAGATTTTCATGGGATTCCAGAGAGAGTTGTCTTTCTATACCCCACCCTCCCCCAATGGGAAGTTAGGCCCTTCGGAACTACCCCCCTCAATTTATCCCTCTACCTCCTTTTGTAACTCTGGCAAGTGCCATGTGTCTAATTTTGTATAGTTTTTTTTAAATTTGGTACCTTCCTTTCTTTTTAATCTTTCTTATCCCCCTCAAACTGGTTAGTCCCTTTGGATAACATCCCCTACTGGAGGGAGAGGTTTTTGTGCACCACATTTTGCATCTTTTCGGCCTGGAAGGCATATTTTGCAACCTATTTTCGTGGGATTTGAGAGAGGGTTGCCAACCCCACCCTCCTCCAATGGAAAGTTAGCCCTTCAAACCTTCACAACCCCCCTCCCACCCTTTTTTGCCTTCTGTAGGTGCTATATGGCTAATTTGTATCATATTTTGTTAGAATTTGGTATTTTCCTATCTTTTAACCCCTCTATCACCCTAAAACAGGTAAGGCTCTTTTGGGTAACTTACCCCTACCGTGAGCGAGTACCATATGTACCATAATTATGGCACAGTCACTGACCCATTTTTTGTGTACCAAAATTATGGTAAAAGTACTATAATTCTGGCGTTTTCATATGGTAATTTTGAAATTTGTACCAAAATAGCATATGCACCTCCCCAGCTTTCCTATAAGCTATTATAGGTTCATCTCGGTTCAATATACCGCCCACAATTATTAAATATACCATATATGTACCATCATTTTAATATTATTCCCATTGCAACTGCAGGTCCAGATGTGTGAGCGAGCAAGTGTCGGAGTTCCCAAACAACACTGTGCCATAAGTACTATTTCGTAAAATTTTCTGCTTTAGTGGTGGCTTAACCCACGGATTGTGCAGGCCCACCCCCTGGTATATATTTAACAGTTGTAGATATTCATTAAAGGTTTACAAAATACATTAAAGCTATGGATTTGTATTTCCAATGATAATTTATTATGATGTCGCAACCTTCAGTTGTATAAAGCATAATTTTCTAAATACAGTTATAAATTTAATTTTTAGTTAAATTAAAATTAATTTTTAAATACTGAGACCTGTGTGTCGAGTGACATGTTTATGAACTCATATTTTTAAGGAGAATTAGATTGACATCCCAACTGCCAAATATACAAAGCAAAATTTTATAAAATATAATTTATGTAAATAATTTTATATATATTTTTATTTGACTTTTAAAAAAGAGTATTGAGTGGAGTGTCAGCAGATTCATATTTTTTTTGGCAGATAAGAATATGTCGGCAGAAATTGTGATTATGTGATTATAACCAGTGCCATATAAATGTATTATTAAATATACAGAGTATTATATATTTTCGGGCTCGTGTTTTCAAGACAAATGCTAAAGTAACATTGTGAACTCTGATTATTCATTCTTGCTAGACATCATATTGAGTTTAGTATGAACTGTCACAATTTTTAATTTTTAAATTAACTATGCAACTAGTTCGAGCCACACATACAGCACAGTGGTTACCTTACCACAGGTCATATTTAAGTGCATATGCTTACTGACCTTAACAAACTTATAAGCATAGTTTGCCATCATTTTCTATCCATTGAAGCTATAGTCTTCAAATTCACACAGGTATCACTTCTGACAAGGTGATGTAGTCATTGAGTCATAAGCATTTATTTAAGTATTGTTGACTATCATTTGCCATCCATCGATATTACAGACATCAAATTTGTGGCACATGTATTACTCCCGGCTTTGATCAATCTCTATCAGGGTCCATTGTCCTTAGGCTTTTTATAAGTGTAGTTGAGATATTTTGGAATTGTTAAGTTGGCGAACTCGTATCATAGGTATTGCTCCTTACTCTAACATGATATTGCCATTAGGTCTTAAGCCTTTTTATAAGCACAAACTCCACACTACTCTGCATTCAGACCTAAATTTTCTAACTACTCAAAGTTTGTGTACATGGTTGGCAACTGGAAGAAAAATTAGTATATTTTAGGTACAGGTAGTAAAGCAGGTTGTTACTTGTGTGTGGAAATCGTTGTTTAAGCAAATTTCCTTTTGAGTATGTTCTCAACCACACCAACAACTAAAATTCTGTGGGTTAAGAAATAACACTGCGATATTTAATATTATTATGAAAAGTGTTTTGTATCATTGCACTTCCTTCGTGCCCCTACAGCAGTTTTTTTTTAAATTCATCAAACACAAATTTTTTTTAGTATACCTTTACACATTATACACACAGGCATTGATGTGCCTCAAATAAGGCCACCTCCAACACTGTTTTAGTGACAGATTTTCTTTGAATAACATTTACACGGTTATTGACCAATCCACTGACAAATGTGACAATAATTCTTCATAGCTTTTTTTTTTTTTTTTTTTTTAAATTAAAGAAAATGTTTCCCTGACACTTTAATGAACTGTTTTATTTTACTCGTAAAGTTTTCAGTAAGTTTTTTTTTTCTTCCAAATATTGCGTGTGCTGTAAGCCTGATCACTTTCAAATAATTTTGCTGATTTTAATTTTTGTCAACTAGCTGATCCTGGCAAATGTTGTTCCACCTTTTTTTTATTTTCCATAATGAATATGTATATAACGCCATCTGTTGTATTTAAATTGTAAATGGCAAATTTAAAACATGAAGTGTTAAATGTCATGTGCATTGTGTGTCATAGTAAATTAAGCGCAAATGTCATGTGTATTGTGTTTCGTAAAGATAATTGTTTTTTATGTAAAAAAAGTATTATATTTTACATGTTATAATTACATAGAATTGACATAATAAATCTGTAATTAAATATTCAACACCGCTTATTAAAAGATTTTTAATACGTATTTGTTGCACAGTGACAAAACTCATGTGTAATTATTCGATACACGTAGAAGTTCAGTTTTTTCAGTTTCAGCACCTGTTGTTGGATTTTTCGTTAATAACTGAAATTATATTTTTTCCTCTCCGTCCTAGAATGTAAGTGTATATTGTAAAGTGTTGTATGATCAATGTGTCTCTTGTATGGTTGTTCTTGTTGTAAGTGTTGTTTCTGCACATAATTGTCTATTAGAATCTGTTTGGCGTGCACATGCTTATCTTACGATCATGCTGTGTGCTTCTCGATTTTGTGTTCGTGCCTCTTCAGTTTGTGCAGCTTGTGTTCATGTTCTGTTCTGCCTTCTCAATGTGTGTGAGCAAAATCTCCCCATAAATATATTGGAACCTAACCTACTAAATGCAAATTACAATAACTACTATCCACCCTCTCCTTCCCAGAATATAATTGGATATTGTAAAGCATCATATGATCAATCTTTGTTGTGATTAATTTTTATAACACTTTGTAAAAATTTTTCACGAACTATGACAATAGATCGTTCTTGCATTTTTTCTATATGATTGTATTGACAACGTAAGTTAACTTTAATCTCATCATCACCAAGAAAATAAATTTGCAAAAATTTTGGTGCATTTTCTGGCATGGGGAGTAAAGATTGGATTTGATGATATTCTTAACTGTAGTTTCGAAATTTCTTCCATCATTTGTAATTTTTTTTTCGCCCCGAACAGTCCTTTGAAAGCATGAGTTAATAACACGAAAACAATTTCCTGCAAGTATGAGCAAAATCTGCCCATAACTATGGAAGTTAGACTCCAGCGCCACCTATCGGAATGAAACATAACTACATATGGTCTGAATATGGTCTCATTGGTCCAGTGTTTTTTCAGTGATGATGCAGTTTACTCACGCACAATGAATTTGATATAGATATAGGTTAGTTTGATGTTTCACAAACAATCTGAATAGGAGTAATCCTTCCTGAATATACGTATTTATTTGAATGGCACCTTTGTACTTTAAGAAGGAATCGCTGAGCTGCTTGGAAATTACTTTTCAGCTTTACCCAAAACTTTTTCTCCATTGTTGAGCTTTTCTGACAATTTTACCTCCATACACATCTGCTAATTTATACTATAGCTATATAATATTGTGGAATCTGTATTGATTTACTCTATTGCACAAATACTTGGGGCCTTCATTGTGCCAATGTTTAAATGGACTGCACAGGGGAAATAAGTCTCTCCACTATTACGGCTACAGTTAAATCAATCGTTACTTATACTGTGTGTTCAGAAATGCATCTGGTAGTTACATAAATCATAAGTTTTGAGGAAATGTGAGCACTGTTTGTGGTAGGCTAAGAAAATTTTGGATTTTTGCTTACAAGGACATATAATAATGAAATTATATTGTTGTGGTATATTTGTATATAGCTTTCAGAAACGATTTTAATATTTTAATATTTGTTCATTAATATATCCTGCATCTTGTGTGTTAAGGTGCAGTAGTTTTAATTGTAAATTGAAATACAACATTTTCTATTTAATCAGTGGGAGTGTAACTTTGAGTGTTTAATAAAGAACATGTTTGTGTGATGTTCTAGCAAGATGGACACACTGAGCCAGGTGCCGACCTCGATGAAGAGATGGAGAAGGTGTTTACAATGGGTGGAGATAAATTCAGTGTTGCCAAGTTTGGGGCATCTCCAGACTCAAGTAGTGGGCGCAGTTTTGGCGAGAAGGATTTCAGTCGTAAGTATTTGGCTTGTACCACTTTCATTATGAACACTTTGACTGTGTGTGAAAATGAGTAAATATTTTTAACTGTAGCATTTATTCTTAGTAATAATTTATTTTAAATTCTGACATCACTTTACTGAATAGCTTCATTTGCTACTATCATAGTGATGATTACAATCTTATTTAAAAAATGCTGTTTTATATTTTTAGCTATGTTAAAATTACAGTGCAATATAACAATACATTTTGCTGCTCTCTTCATGACCAGGAATTTAAGATTCTTTGATGGAATCTGTTTCTAGATGGTTTTAACACAGTGTTAAGTTTGAGATGTTTGTCTGTAAAATCTGTACACAGCTGTATGGTGTGATCTTTGTTGCAGAACACCGAAAGAAAAGCTACCCACATCCACATATACCAAAATCTCTCCTCTCAAGGCCAGCGAGAAAGAGAGATACCTCTCCACACGAGTCTGAATCAGAGAAGAGTGATGCTGGGACATCTACAGAGGTAGTATTGCTGCCACTTGGCTTAGGTCATTACCCCTGTGACACAGGCATAAAGTAAAAGTTGTTTTAAAAATGTGTTTCAGGTTGGGGATTCTCGAAAGATGTCAGCTGTAGAAATGGGTTTAGATGAGGAACCATGTATTCCATCAATTCCATCATCGTCCAATGCGACTACTATGCCTGGGTATTGTCCATTAACATTTTTGTCATTTTTAACTGTTGTTGTTTTAAAATTCATAATAGCATATTGCATGACATGCCCACTTCTGGCTGGCAGTTAATAAAAAAATTTGGGTAAAGGAAATAAAGCTGGTTATGGGTGATAAAATTAGAATGACTGGGCAACACCAGCTCTTCACACACTACAGAATATGGTTGAAAAACTCTAGCCTGCTAATACTTCTCTGACCTGTATTATCCATTTGTAAGTGGTTCTATCAGCTGTTGGCCAATGAACATGCCCTGCACATCCAAAATAGGTGTTTTTATATGTACATATGTGATTTATAACAAGAATACAGGCCCAGCCATAGGAAGTAGTAAATGAGACATTTTGCCCCAGACCCTCAACCTCAAGCAGCCCCCTTGAAGCATTTAAGGCTTAGAAAGTTTTCCTCATCTCATAATTTACTTATATAGTCATATGAAAATGCAAAACTCGTTCATAAAATGTGTAATATTGAGAACAGTTTTATGCAGAGAATTAGAATATGAAAGTTTAGTGACAGGAGTCAATTTAAAACTGTAAACTCACTAGATTGGCTTCGTCCTGTACAGCGCAGTAAGACACCAACCAACTCTCTCAAAAACCACCGGTTGATCTATCATGTTCAGGCACGTTGGATAAATTTAGAATTTTACTAAACAATTTATTTGCAGTGAAAAAATTAACATAGTGTTTCGCTTAATTTTAATGTCAGATTTTTTTTATAAAACCTCATTATTCATTAGCTTGACAGAAGGTATGCCTGTTTTCCAAGCAACATGTTTTCTACTTGTAACGAAGAATAAAATACATATTTAATATTAGACGTAGGCAGTGTCACGAATAAAACAGGGGACTCCAAAGAAAGCTCTACCCCATGCCCCCAAAATTGGAGGGGGGGACCCATAAATAGCTATACCCCAGTATCCCCTGGGTGACCCTGCAAAATTGAAAGTCTTGTGAACCTCATAATTGGACCAAGTGTCCAGTTATTTGCTGTGGCAATGAGGCTGTCAGTGCAAAGAGTAAGCCTTAAGGTCTCTCACTTTTTTGTGGTAAGAGAGCAAACACTATTTTCTAAGGTGCAAGGTTATTAAATTTTGTTATTATAAGGTAATAACAAATAAAAAATGTTAAAATCACCATCAGAACCTGCATATCTGGTTCCCTTAAGGTGAAAGTATAAATTGCAAGCAGTCTTAGTTTTTATCTTTTTGTGCATGTGCACATGCATGCTGCAGTAGCTGTAAATTTCTCTCTCCCCTACAATTTATATGGCTTGCATCATGTTACTCCTGCATTTTGTACTCTTTTTCTTTACTCTCCTGGAAGGTATGCAATGTCTTTGTAAGAATTGTTCATCTCATATTTGTTAACGACAGTGGACTTAAGTGGTGAAGATTTTATTAACATTGTAACAATGCTCCCAATAAACCAAATTAGAAAAAATGATAAAACAGAGGAATTTTATTTTTTTATTAAGAATTGCAGAGTATGCTTGAAAAGAAATATTTTGATTACATGCTGGTATTTAAATTATCAAAATACAAATATTGAAATTTTCTTTTCATGGTATTCATTAAAACATTTCCTAATCACTAGTCAAAAAAAAAATTTTCTACATGAAGTATTTTTCACACTATTGTAAAAGTTGCTAGAGCCTACGTGTAACATTTCAGCAGCTGTGATGATAAATCCTCTTAAATTTAAGCATTAGGCCAGATGTATATGTAGCAGGTGAAACACTTGAAATTGAGGCATGGAATACTTTCCTCCTATCTTGTGGAATGTGAATGCAGGTTGTAAAGTCTGACTTATTTCCAGTAGTTTTAAATAAATATAATGGAATGTGCTGCAGGGCAAGTTTGCTCAACACTCCAAGTCCAGAGGAGGCACTTCTCAGCAGCGAGTCTGAGCCACAAGTGTCTGAACGGGCAGCCTCTTTTGCAGACAGTCCCCTGTTTGGTTCGCCGATAGAAGCTCTTCGTAGAGTACAGTTCCAAATAGGTAAGCTGCTGGAAGAAACATTTTTTATGCAAAAACAATACTGTAACAAGTTGATTTACTTTATTAAACATAAAACTCAGCATTTTCTAATAGATAATTAGTTGTCAGTATGCTTCTTCAATCATAAAGTTGTTATATTTATCAGCACATTTCTTCTGTAACAATTACAAAGTTTTTATAATAATGTGTCTTAAAAAGAGACAATGTTTGCATGTGTGGTGCTTCCCAATACGATGTGGTTGTTTTCTAACCTATACAGCGGGATATTAGGTTGCATTGAAAACAAGAATAAAACCATAATAGATAACAGTTTACTTAAAATTTAGTATGCAGTTTTCACTTTTTAAAAATGATATAATTTAAGTACCCATCATGGTGTTAAATGCACTTGTGTATTCCGTGCACAAAATCATTCATAACATGCTCCAGGAAATTACTCTTCATTTACCTCACTTCAGCAACACTGCATTCCTTTAATAGTTGGATATAGCAGGGTCTGGTGGCGTAGACTTTTGACTTTAAATATCCCTAAAGGAAAAAGTTTGGTACAGTAGAGTCCAGCTGCCTTGTTGGCCAATTGTCTTCCAAACCATGAAATTACATGTTATACAGAAATTCACGCACTATGGCCACATTTTAATTGTACTTCTCTAAAAAATATAGCACAATGATGCCAAAAGCTGATACCACAAAACCAACTCCTAAACCTTAGTACTACAGAATACAATGTTCCACTGACTAATTCACCAAGTTCACTATGGCACACTGAAATACTAAACTGTAAATATGGCTGCTTCACATGCTGCACTTTATTCTCCACTAAGTCTTGTACATTTTAAAATGCGGAACTTCTCGTTATCTCTACTGGGCTCCATACTTCAAATAAAATGTGGTAGCCTAAAATCCAACTCCCTCTCTCTCCTATTCGCACATACTGCAGTTTTCTTTTGAAAAGAAAAAAAAAAACCAACCACTCGCTTGTTTTTAAACTGCCATTTACATCGTGCCAAAGGGGTTAGACCACAAAAAAAACCTAGTCTCAAAATATCTGCCTTCATTTTTTAACCAAGTTCTACACCCCACCCAGAGGGGAAAAACTAAGTTTCACAATTATTGAAATTCTGTCAGTCCACTACAGGATGCTTTTTCCGAAGTCTCACCCAGGGATAGCAGAGGAAAAATATTCTAAGTCTTAAACTGCATGCTCAAAATCCAAGTCCCATCACTGCCACGATTCTCAGCCCAAGTTCATTTACAGGCACCACTACTTGGTTTCATTGCCAAATTTTTCTTTAGCCCAAACAGACACCAATCACTCGCAGAATAATATTTAACTTCTACGATGACAATCCCAGTCCTCGCATCTCCTCCCTTTGGTTAACCCGCTCACCAGCAAGAGGAGTCTCCCAGAGCCCTGCCACGGACCCCTATATATACTTCACAAGGCTCCCTTCCACCATTGGTACCCCCTCCTAAGACCATCACCTAAGCGCTCTCTTTACACTTGGCGCACTTCCCTATATGCTCGAGGTGCCCCCTATATATGCTGCGCTCCTATATGCTCGAGGCACCCCCTATACATGCTGCGCTGTCATAAAAACAATAAATTTTCCAAGTGGCACGAAACTAAGGCCACTCTGAAGAAATTGGCTTGCAGAACCCCTAAACAGATTAGGGTCGCAACCTGCAGCACATGCCTGCACGCCAAACCACAGCACACCAGGATTTGTTGCTGAAAATCATACATAATGTTACACCTCAGAACAAATTAATCTTAAACGTGACTGGCTTCAACAGTCACACTAGTGGGACGTTCTGTATATGTATTAGTGTAAAATAAGTTTTGAGTACTTAAAAGAAATAGTCATGGCTTGTTTGTAAATAAGGGTATTTTTGTGTTTGAAATTGTCTCTTTCTGCAGGTACCCTAATGTAAACGAGATAAATGCCAAAACCAGAGTAGTATACAATGTTGCAAAAAAATTGTCAATAAATTCGGCAAATAATTCTCACGGCTAGAGGAAGAAAAATTGTTACATGAACATAGGCCTGGAAATGCTGTTTTTTTTACTATAGCTCCCATTACATAACATACATTGCATGGCCTGTGGGCTGGATCATATTTGTATGGAATACTATCACAGCTGTAGTGTGATGGCAGCCCCTATATGAAATGTCGGACAGACAGTTTACTCTGATGCAGCATACTGTTTGATGTAACATCAAGCTGGAAGCTAAGTGTGTTGCATGTGTATCAGTCGAATGTTGGTAAAGTTAGAGAATGGATTATTCAAGCCTGGAGTTAGCTGATGCATATTTTGTGTATGGGTTGGCAAATGGTAACAGCAGTGCTGCACAAAGTTTGTATCATGCGAGATTCCCAAATAGAACTTTGGAAGCAATCTATCGCTGTCTGAAGGAACATAAAACGTTCAAGTCTATCACTGGTGACAAGGGGTGGCAAAGACAGAAGAGAGACAGAGTTTGAGGTGGTTCTGCATATGGTAGACGAGAACTCCCCAATTTCAGCACACAGCAAGTAGCTACTACATATAATGTTGACCAAATGGGGTGTGGAGAGTGCTGCATGAAAGTACTATGCATCCGTGCCATTTATAGCATGTTCAGGCCTTGACACCATCAAATTTTCTTTCACAATGTACATTTTTCATTTACTTTGCTAGATACTGTGTGAACCCAGGCTTCTGTTGATGCGTGTCGTTTCAACTATTGGTCATGCAAGTAACTTATGGGACTGGGCTAGGTCAGCCACGCATAAACTAGGAACTTAATTTACCGTCTTTCCGGTTACTAGTGTTGGCAGTGAGGGCTGCCTATTGGGTACAAAGTCTGGTACAGTTGGACAAGCAATATGCCTGACAGTGATACTAGCCCTCTAAGGCAATGATGACTTACTAGAGCTCTGTGGATTTGTCGTTGACGAGGCGGTAGCAGTGCTGCAGGATGGTCGCATGGACTCAGTGGTCTTCTTGGCCTTGGTGGGGGTGGAGCTGCTGTAATGCTACGCCAGATGTTGGCGATTCCACTCTGTTCCTGCTAAACTGCCGAAGTGTGGATTGGCATGCCCGAGCCTGGTGTCGCTCCCCGTGACCAGGGCCTAGACTACCGGATGATCTTCGTAGGCAGTCCTAGTTGGGGTGGAGTAAAACACAAAACTCCCAACGGTAAAAGCCGGTCTCCCCATGTATTGAAAGGCTGGAGCTTGCCCCTGTGGGGTATCGACTACCGGAGCGACGAATGTAGCTGCACAGACCTGCTTAGGGGCACTGAATTCTGCCTTCTCAGCTCTCTGAGCTCCATGCCTGACATGGAATGGCATAGAAGTACAATGCACATGATTTCCTTGAAACGGCAAGCAATAGGCGTAGTCCTGTCTAGGTGTGTAAGCCAGCAATGGCTGACGGTGCACTCCCTGGCTCCAATCAGTGCAAGCACTTGGAGGTGTGGGGTCGTAGACAGTCTCCCTGCCACTGCTGGGTGTGGTCCACAAAGGTAGCACCTCCAATTCCAAGCAAATACCCCTGCCAGCACCTTAGCTAGGCACTCCGGTCAGATATACAACTTGAGATGGCTGTTTTGCCTCAGTGAGGTGTGTACCTAGTGTTTGGAGCTCTACCTTTCAATACACCGGGGCATACAGAATGGGGTGGTTGTTGAAAGATGTGTGTGTGACAACGGGCAGGCCCCTGAAGGGGGTCTGTCGTCCTATTCTAGGTTCATGGTAAAACACCAACACCCTGTCCCTTGCTTGCCCTTTCTAGGTATAATACTTAGTGATGTATACGTTATACTTCTAGGACAAAACTCTCGGATTCATTAAAGAATTAGTATTTATTGAAACAAGTACTAGGTGACTCATACATGATACCAAGAAAGTTTGTGCAGCGGAAGTATTAGCTACGCAATTAACGGGTGGAGATGACCCTCTCCTAAGCTATTAAGATGCAAGTGAAAAGAATAAACTGACAAAACTAATATCTATTGGGGGTTGCCTAGAAGAGCCCCTAACTTTAAAAGGGGGGTGACCACTACCAGCAGGTAGTGGTGGCTGAAGATCCAGGAGGATCGACAATCAGTGTTAAGTCACTGGTCGATGTCTTTGTGCAGACAAAGGCTTCTGGTGATGGCAATTACTAGGAGGTGTTGAAGCCTCTGGAAGGTGGTGGCAGCAGCCACTGGTTGTTGGCGGAGAACTGGAAGCTCTTGGAGATTACCGTGAGGGCCTAGATCAGTAAAGACCCAGCACAAGAAGTGTTGAGGTGAGCTACTGAAGATAACTCCCTACCTCTGCAGTACACCGCCTTATATGCGGCTTGCTCAAGAGTGCATGTCGGGCCGGGGTGGGAGGCGTGACATGCCCCTGTGACGTCTGTCTGGAGTGATCAGGGTGGGAGAACTACCCCTATGTGCTTGGTATATGGCCTCACACACTTAGTTATCTTCGGCTGTGTGGCGACACTGTCTGCCGGGTACGTCGGGGAGGCTGACTTGTCATGCGGCAGTTTTGAATACCTGGCGTTTTAAGAGCATAAATGGTGCGTTTGAGGTGAAATTACTCTCTGCGCATTCGTAAAACTTCATGCTTGGTTTGCTACTTCCTCAGGTTTTAAGACTCCTTAGTAGGAGAAGGGCGGGTCAGGAACAGACCGGAAATAAAGTATCTTCAATGTCCCTTCCTGGGAACATGTCCTGCTAGACGTCTTGGAGTAGCTTCCTTTGATTGTTGAAGCACGTAAGGATGAGTCGTCATATTTGGTATATCTGTATAAGCGTCACTCGTCACTGTGAATCTGTTTATAGATGTGACATCCAATGCGAGTAGATCATTAATTACCACAATCAACACACATGGGAACATGAAAATCCTTGTGCAACTGTACAAACTTGGCATCAACAACAGTTCAGTGTTTGGGCTGCCATTATTGGCAACTGATTAATGGGACCACATTTTCTACCAAGGAGACTAAATGGTCAAACGTGCGAAGCATTATTGATGAACAACCTGCCTTTTCTTTTACAAAATGCCCCGATAGTGAGACGGTGGGTGCACCACAATCACTTTAATTCCATTAATGATCACCACTACATCAGATCCTCTCTGCTGATCTTCGTGGGGCTTGGCATCCCCTCCATCCTTTGCTATACTCCTATCCTTATTCCCCTCCCCCAGTGTGCATCACTGTTTTTTCATGTACATTAAGGAAGGTTACTTAAGCCCCTGTACGAGAGCTCCTCGGCCTAATTGTTCTTCCTACCTGCTTGTGACTACATATCCTACTGGCGACAGCAGCTGTGATTATTTCCAGTGTTAGGTTTGCTGCAGCAATTGCGAGATTGCACCAATTCAACATGTCTTGAGAAATGTTAGGCATGGAATTACGTTTAACCATTTCTTAGTCATCGTAGATCCTTTACTTTGCTGGCCAGTGTGCGATATGATAACGGTGGATCGTGGAGAAGGTTTTAGAGCCTTTAATTCATTAGTGAAATTTTAAAATTTAGTTTATCTGTATGTATTAACTGATTGTGAGTAGAAGTGCTAAGTTTTGGGGACGTGTGGTTTAGTTCTTGTAAATTCTATTTTAGTAGCAGGTTCAAAATTAATTTCTATATTCAGTGCTTAGTTCATATGTTTAGCTATTGTGCATTGGCAGACGTCTCATTTGATTGAGTTGCGCGTGGTAGGTTTATACTTGCCCATGACTCGTCTGTTGTAGTTTTAAACGTTCAGTCATTATTTTCAAGGCTAATTGTTTCACCATGTTTTGCCTAATCAATAATATTGATATCTTTAAATTTTGCGTTTCACTTTAGTGTTTTTAAAGGAAAAGAGTGAGATTTTGCTCAGGGCCCCCTATGGCTTCGCTCTCTTGTACGTAGTTTTCACGGCGTTGTTTGCATTTTGAATTATTCCCAATTGATAAGCCTTTAACTTGGTAGGTTTGAATTACCGGTAATACAAATGGTAAACTTTGTAGGATATTGAATGATCACGAGTATGATTGTCATTGTTGCCAGAGACCCCGTTCATGTTGTGGCATTAAGGAGGCTGACCATTATGTCGGTGTATAATAATCATAACCAGATTTTCAGTCAAAGGTTAAGGGCACATGTTTCAATTCCACCCTAAATTGTTTGTTCATTCCATAGTATGTTTTTAATCAAATTGGTCCTCTTGCATTAAGAGTAGGGGGGGGGGGGGGGTGGTGTTCTGTGTGTTTTGACAAAGCTATTTTCTCTCAGGGTTATTGAGCTTGTTTTATGATTCAGTGTAAATTTTTTAATGACCCAGTGTTTTAATAAATTAGTGAGTGATATTTGGTGCTACTGTGAGTCACGAATTCATATAATGTATTTTGATTTTTTGAGAGAAAGGAGTCCAGGAAACAAGTATATTGTCTTGCCAGTTATTTTTATCTCAATGTATTAACTTTTAATAAATGAATTTGTTTATGAAATGGAATCAAGAGTTTTAAGAACTTCTACCTGTGTGAATTTTGGGCCTATGGTTTGCTGGGTTCCATTTATTATTATTTATCCATGTTGGTTATGGTTTGTGTTTGGTGCCCCTATTTATATCAATACATAGTATAAAAGGAAGTCCCTGATGTACGTCTGTGTGACTGCGCTAATCTCGAGAACCACTGAACGAATTTGGATGTGGTTTTTTACTGTTAAGATATATATTCATCGAGGAAGTTTTGTGTCTGTTAAATATTGCCGCAACACTTAACATGAGCTGAGCTTTAATTGTATTAGCGAATCATGTTGGGAAACAGTTTACCGCTCTCTCACACTCATGTGATATGCTGTCTAATCCTTATAGAGATATAACAAAATCATGTACGAAAGAATTGTGCAAAATTAAATTATCTACAAAAAGTCAACTGTAGCATATATCTATCTTTAATAGATAAGAAGTAATAAGCGTATCTACAATTTAAATTACAAAATAAAACCATACATAAAATTCACTGTCTTTTCTAACCATAAAGAACTTAATCTTTATCAAAATTAATTTATTCATAATTAAAACTGTTTAATGTAGATACAAAATGTCCTTTACATCGTGCAATTATCGCCAATAATTTAAAAGTTATGAAAAGTTTTGTTCAAATGTAATTTATAAAATTGTGAGTGGGGGTGGTGGCGCAGGGTATGTCGATGCATTGTCAAGATTGTTGCAAGGAGGGGAGGTGTAACAGGAGAGCATGCGGCCCGGTGTGCCATGGCAGGCAGAAAAATCTAAATTGTACCGCTGCAAAGCCGGGCTGGAACGCTGGTTAAATAAGTGTTATTACGAATCATTGGCTTTCTTGAGTCTTGTATATTTTTGTCACTATGAGGTGCATGATTGAATCTGTTATGTATGAAATATATGTTTTGAAAAATAATGTACACTTAATTGAACAAATTTTTGTATAATATTTGTGGAGTATCCACAATAGATATGACAAAACATGTACTTTATGCATAAGAGTTCCTGCTCATTTCTTTGTCTGAGCACGTTCGTTACCGAAATCAAATTTTTGGTGACTGCTGGATAGGGGTGGACAAATACCTTGGCCCCTGCAGAACTCAGAATATTTCGTAACCGTATTGTAGAAGGCTGCGAAACAATCGGGAATTCAATAGGTATACACAAGTGCATCTGGGAGTCCATATAATGATGGGTTGGTGCATGGATCATTGCTGATGGAGGGAATTTTGAATATTTCCTAAAAGTTTGTAATTTGCAGTTGGTAAACTTTCGCACGTGTGAGATATTTACGTGTAGTGTCATAGGATGTAGTGCTGTGTACCATGTACACAGTAGCTGCAATGGTATTCCACACAAACATGATCCAGGGGCCATGGTGATAGAATGGTTAGACTGCTCGCCTTCCACCAAGGCAAACTGGGTTCATTCCCCTGCAGGGTCACTCGAATTTTTGCAAGTGGGAATCTTGCCGGACGATGCCGCTGATTTGTGGGATTTCTCGGGGATCTCCAGTTTTCCCCACCCGTGAGTTCGGGGGGTGCTCCATTCTCACCTCATCACCCTCATCTGCTTTAAAGACCCAGTTAAGAGCTGCCCAGATCTCTTAACCCTAAACTCAAACATGATCCAGCCTGCAAAACATATACTGTACGTTATCTAATTGGCGCTGTAGTAAAGAAATGAAGCATTTCCAGACCTGTGTTCGTATAAAATTTTTTCTTCCTTTACACGTGAGGATTGTTTTCTCGAAGTATTTACATGTATTTTTACAACATTCTGTATTGTGTGTTTCACTCAAGACTGTTTTTCTCCATGCATTCCAGGGACTGAACTGTCTATGCAACTGTTAAAAACGTAAGGAAGAAAAAAACTTATGTAGAGAATACCACAGCATTAAATAGATGTATTCATTAATTAAAGGAAACTGCACATTTATAACACTGTTTGGAGTGTTTTTTTTATCTTCGAACATCATTTTCTTATTGACCTTAAACTTTTCTTTTAATTAATTTTAATAAACAGTTTGAGATTAATTATGGGAGTTGTCTCTCTGCTGTTATAACCTTTTAATTTGCATAAATATTTATGTAAACGTGCTTGGTATGGTAGTTGGTACAAGGTGAACATCTTAACAATAAAACTACTGTTAGAAAATACTAATTTTAGAGCAACATATTATATTAACTACTGTAAATCTTTTTCCCCTGCAATTTGGCATGCTGTAGTAAAAATTAATTTATTATTGGCTGAATGACATGTAGAATCTTTTCAGCTAAATTTATTCTGCTATCCTGGAATTACTCTATACGCAGTTCAGGGTACAAGAAAATGCAGTAGATTGAATTAGTCCACAGCAAGTAATGCTTTAATCCATGTTTGTGCTTTTCCTTTTAAACAGTTGTCAATACTGAAGTTGCTTGTGTTTTTGTAGGAGAGGGGGATGCTGGGGGAAATGTTTCTGAGACAACTGATCCAGTCGATCCTCAGAGAAGAGACTCTGTTCCCAAGAACCATGAAAAGAAAAAACGGAAACACAGGTGATATTAAAATGAGTGAAACTATTGTTCAACATAAAGAATGATGTTTTAAACACACTTCTGAAAACTACTGTTGCACAACTTCTTTGCTTTGACTTGTACGTAAAATTTATGCTACTTTTTCTTTACCAAGATGCGTTGCAGTGTTAGGATTTCCTGCGTGTTTCCGTGCAGTAGAGGTGTAGAAAGCTTATTTTTACAGTGGGGTTCCAACTTTGAGGCTTCTTTTAGCACTTCTCTTTGGTTTCTATGCCCATGCCTATTAGAGAGTGAAGGAGGCCTTGGTGGCAAGCTTTTAAGATTTCTTAAATTTCTGGTCAGGATGCACAATTTTACAGTATTGATTTCCAGATAATAATAATGTTGGAACACTTTTACTTAAATTAAACCTATTACCACCAATCGTATAAGATACACACTTAAAAACACTGTTATCGAGTTACAATTTATAAAGGTGTTTTGAAAATGCAGTAATCCACAGAAAAATTGAGCTACTTAACCACTTTTACAGAAATTATTATTTTTTAAGTGAACATAGAAATTAGACAGTGAACAGGGAATTAGACCAAATATCACATCATTCGTACCAAATTGAATTAGTGGCAATACTGTTAATATAAAATATAAACCAGTGTGTGGTGTGGTTGTGTAGATACCACCTGTTATTGAGATTGTGTTGATAGGCAGGAAAATTTTCTTAGCTTTCCATATAAAAATAGTAGAACGCTCACAGCCTAAAATATGTTGCAATGCTCGTTTCATCCCAAATACATACTTTAAAATATGTTTGAAAATTAAGTAAAATGTATAAATTGAATGCAACTGCTATATTAAGAGATCGTCCGTAAGTTACAGTAGAGAGAGAATTTCAGTAAAAGTATGATTCAGGGTTTCATGGGCTTCATTCTAATTCCAATGGAAATCCTTATAACCCCAGTTGGAGTTGATAAACGCTCATCCCCCATGACTCCAATGCCCATGCCCTGCAGTTGTGTACCGCACCTCATAATGCAACATTGATGCCGTGGAGGCAAGTCATGCCATGTAACTCGAGTCGCCCAACAACCATGCCGGACTGATCCTGTAGGGCCACAAGCTGCTGTGTGACTAATCCCTTGCACTATCTGAAGTGCTTGTTGCGTGACTGCTCGCTGGCACTTGTGTCTGCGCATGTTATGTCAGTTGTCCTACCAGAAGTGGGTTTTATAGTAGAAAAGTACTTTCTCACTTTTCATTTTTGTTTATGCTTAATTCTAATCTACTGTAAGATATCCACAACAGAATTTCATGACATTATTTTATTATCTTCTAATTAAAACAGCATATATTAAATTTTTACTTAATTTAATTAGAATTAGTAAAACTGCTGACCACACTGATACTTTTAATATGCACTGTGAAGTTACCTACCATTACTTTACATAAAACGTGCAGATATTTTTTGTTAGGTGGAATAGTAGGACTTCAGCATTTCAAACATACTCAATTTTATTGACTGTTTTAGATAAATGGATTCATGTTGACTAAAAGTAATAACATAAATGCAAATACATTTTCCATTTCTAGCACTACACTTCACTGCTTTTGAGATCAGATTGGCAGTATAGTAGTTCAATATTTACTCCACAAGAGAAAAAAAGTTGCAACTGCCCTGGTAGATTGTAAAGAAACTGGAAGAAAAAATATCTTAGAATGAAAAGTAAAAAATTTTTCTTTACCAGTATTGAGGGCGGGAGGATTAAGGTAACTTTGAAACGTCTAATAAAACTTATCGGCGCCTAGATACCCTAAAGGCAAATGCAAAGAGGGGGATGGGGAGAACGTCAACATGTCATACTCAGCTTAACTTTATCGGCAAAACAGAAAATGGCAAAAGTGTGGTTACCTCAAAGGTCGACATAACATCCAAAGGAAACAAATTAATAAACTCAACATAACTCCTGAAAATATCTTGAACACGGCTTAACACGTCTTGACAGCTTAACATCCACAAAACTTAAAACGACAAAAGTAAAGTCTATAGTTACGTGCATTACGTTGGCCAACCTTTGAAGTAACTTAAAGGGGGGGCAGCTCCGCCACAGGGCTAAATTATGGGCTGTCCTGAAGCCCCTAACTAATAAAACTGATGTCTAACAGATTATAGAGCATACAAAACTTCTATAGATTCACTTGGACAAGCTGTATATAACACACTCGCTTTATAGGGAGAGGTGAAAATAAATGTCGGGAACTTGGGACGGTGATACTGACGTAGACAGAAATAAGAATAGTTTAAATAAAATCCAAGTTCAAATGAGAAAATTATTCATGGATTAAATTACGTTGAAAACTGTCTCAGTACCAATGATATCTAGAAAATACAATAATAAAATAAAGAATTAATTTGAATTATTCCAGATAAAAAGGGGAACTTCTGAAACTCTACAAATGTAAAAAGATAGTTGTCAAGTCATTAATTTTTTTACTAAAATCATTCTTTTCAAAACAGAAAGATTAAATAGAATAAATATAATGAACATTATAAAAGTTTTATCAGTACAAATTCAATCTTTTCAGTTGTTTATAAAATTTCTAAAATAATTTCAAAAAGACTTTCTCAATAAGTTAATTATTTAAAAATGTCTTTATAAAAATAATTTAGATTCTGTTTTTTTTTTTACAAATTCAAAAAATAAAAACCCAAATAAATAATACGTAATTTTAAAAATTTCATATAACTTTAAAATTGCAAAAGCTAGGTCCTAGACATCAGAGCTGATTTAAGTCTCTTAAAAAATTAGGACATCTGATAGCTTAGCAGAAATGGCTCAACAAACTGCTTCACGATTAAAGGTCTTTTCCACAGGGACACAAACTTTATCAATGGCAGGAAAACATCACTCAATACAAAACAAAACGTTGCATTTGAAACTAGTTTCACTCTAAGCAGCAAAATACTTGAGGGTTCATCACACGACGGCATCAACTATGAATGTAACTAAAATGATCCTCATCATACCTGTGAAGTGTAATGGCTAGATCTCAAATACTGAATGAACGACTTAAATTATAGCGGCCAACACAACTTGTACTTAAACTTTCTCTGCCTTAAATTTTATTTAGAAAATTGGTTCAAACCTTATCAGAAAAACTTTTGTTCTCGAACAAGGCACTTCCAAAAATTAAAATTTTTGCGAATCCCTGGGAACCAGACTACTTAAAATTACTACTACTATAACACACTCTACTGTGTACGTGATGATCAGCTCAACGAGGCTCCTTTGGCCTGACTGCAGAACTAAGTCTTCCTTCGACGACTCCTACCGACTCCCCTCACGACGACTAAATGACTACTCGTTAACTCAGACTTCTCGATGGTCACTTTCAACAACAACTTAGCGTCTGACACCTCTCTGATGTTATACTTCTCGCCACCTGGCCTTCAACCAATCTGAGTACTCCGTGCACACATGTGGCAGCTTGTAAACAAGTGATCAGCACCAACTCATTTCCCTTGTCCCCTGAGCTCCCTACACTTTGTCTGCTGTCCACAGCGTGCAACCTTCTCACTTCCCTGACATCACCTACAATCGCACAGCTGTTGAAGCAGAATGTCCCAGTCAGTAAAACTCCCAGAACTTACAGAGATAACACAGTGTGACACAAAAATACTTTGTGAAAAAGAGATGACTGCAACTTTACCAATGCAGTAGCAAAAGAAAACATGCACAGCTGCAGCCGGCACAAATGAAGTGCGGAGGATGATCTTAGCCTGATACGATCGACAAACAAGTCCAGCAGCAACTCTCTGGAATCATCCACAGCTAATATGAGGATTATTCCCTGGAAAACAAACTGAACGACTTAACATCCTTAAATCCTACCTTTAAAAAAAAGAAATAATTTAAACCCATCCGAAAAAGATAAATTAGAAGACCTTAACACATCATAAAAAATTGAAGGTCTTCCAAGGAAAAAAGTTAAAGGTATCTGTACAAAAATATTATAAAAAAAATTTAAAAGGCTCTAAAAGTTAATCCAAACAAAAACACGACTACTATGTTATGGTCAAAAAAGTCCTAAGTACACAAAGACTAAAACAAAAAAAAAGACTCCATTAAAAATAAATATAGAAAAACCTCTAAAATTACAAAAATAATCTACAACTGTGTAAAGTACTCAAAAAGCGACCTGCAGTTGGACAAAAAAATAATGGTAACTACATGAAATTACAACAAATCAGAAAATCAGGACAGACCTGCATCTTAACAAAAAATTTAAAAGGGGAGGGTTAAAATTTTCACTTTGTAACAATATTTGTATTAATAATTTTGGAGTACAAATATAGAAAGTTGATTTATTGTTGTTAAGATGTGGTTTTCGTAGATGCAAATGTATATTATAAATCTTTGTCTGTTATATTTGTAGCAATAATATGTAATGCATAGAAACTGCTTGGTAGCATTGTTTCACCGTATTGTAGTAAATTTTACGCAAATTATACATAGATAATTCTTTCATGTAAAAATCTAAAATTTTTAATAATTACATATGGTTGCTATTACAAGTGTTTCCTCTTATGATCAATGTTTTGTTCAGATGTACGTCACTGCTTTTGCTCAAAAGTTGTATGTGTGTTCCAAGCAGCCGGCATCACCATCGGCACGGGTCCCGAAAGTACAGTCTTCCCGAAGAAACATACTTGTCAAGAAAAGCAGGACCAGAATTTGATGGGAACCTGCACCCAGAGTATGTTGCGAACCTTCAAGAACATGATTTGGATGATTTGACCAGTAAGAATAAACTTTTTTTTCCACAGCATTATCTTATATTACTGTAAAAAGTGTTTCATTGGTTGGAATGCACAAAATACTTTGTCCACTGTTGGCAATATTGTCTTGTGGAGGTTCAACCGAGCTTTTAGGGCAACATTACTGTGTGGTGTCAAAGGTGGAGTCCACACTTTGCCACCCATATTCCCCCTCCCCCTCCAGCACCTCCTCCTTAATTCAATATAATGTTGCACACAGTGTTACTTCTGGAATAACAGCTAAAACTATTTTATTTTTTAGTTCATTATAATAAAACCTTGAAATAATTAGTAAAAAAAATTAACAAATGGAACCAAGTAATATCCACGGTCACGCAGTGAAGATTAAATAGTTCAATGATATTAAGTTTGTACAAGGACTGAAGTTTTTAGTATCAACACAAAAAAAAAACTATGTTCACAGTAGAAACAAGTCTGCAACATATTTAGATTTTATCTATGCAGCACGAATTTGTTAATGCCAGACAAATCCATGCTGTCCAAAAGTGGCCTTCAATTGAGAAGGTTAGTAAATTACGGCAATCATCTGTCATGTTTGTAAGCAGATCATTTCTAGTCTTTTAATCCATGATAATGTAAGCTCAGCTGTGTAGTTGGAACCTGGAGTACACGTGAACGTACAGAGGGCAGTGTCAATGCTTGGATAGATTGCCTGCAGTTCCTTTTCTCAGGTCAGTCGACATAACTTAAGTAGAATATTTCTCATAAAATTTAGTTTTTGTTTAATTGTCTGAATAAGAGCTCACTAATCTATCAATTAGTGTATCCTCAATATCCTCAGGAAACAGTGTGTGTAGAAATTCTCGTGCTTTCACAAGCTCGTCCAGACACAAAATTGGAATTTAAGTCACAGCTCTAAATTGCTCCTTACAATGCATGCTTCCTCTTCAATTCTGACTAGTACAATTTTTTTTCTTGTTCATTTCATCATGTTCATGTGTTTATTTATATACCATTTAATTACTAAGCTTTTTCATCAAAATAATTCATATATTTTAGATTTTTTGAAGCAAAATAAGTGAATCATAAAGTTAAATGCCAGAACTCAAATCAGTACAATCACTTTAAATTGCAGGTAAATGTCAACTGAATTCAAGATGGTAGTGCATAGTTGTGGATGCTATTTTTGTCCCCACGTTACACCACATGTAATTTTATTAAATAGTTAAGACTGGAAATAAGTTGCATTCTTAACATTGTTCTTGTATTCTTGACTCAAATTTAAAGGAAGTGTTTCAGGAAAAAAAATTATAAACAAAACAGTAAAAAAACTGTTGCTTTTGCAGGTAAACTGGAGAACATGCTATTGCTACCCACTAAGGAAAATTGTTGAAATATGTATTGTAGTAGTCTTACCAAATTGTTCATTTTTCTGCAGGTCATCGTTTTGATGACTCAAAGGGAATACGTCGTTACAAGATACAACCAAAGTTAAGCAATGCATCTGTTGTGCACATTGGACGAAAAGATGGTGTTGCTTTGGAGGGTATGTTGCCACTGACATCACTCAAGAAGATTTATGACCACAGTCCACACGAAGTAAGTTGGATATTTTCAGTTTCAGAAATTATTTAGTTGTAATTTTGTAAACTTAACTTCATGCTAATCATAAATTTGCATACTGTTCAGGAGGATTTAATATTTTTACATGAATAGGTAAATCAGATTTCTCAGGCAAATTTTTCTGTGGAATTTAGTTTGCTGTTCTAAAAATACTGCTGACTGACATAATTTTGGTCTTTACTCACTCTTATTACTTTCATAATACATAATGAAAATGAATTGTGTTCAATTTTTGTATCAATTCTATCTACAGATACTGTAGTTATAGATAAGAAAAAATTATGCATGTATCTACTGTGCAGGTTGTTATTGTACGTGTACATATGCAGTGCTCAATTTCTTAAGTTGGTCTACAGTTTGCCATGATATTTGAAATGCATTCCAAAGTAATGTTAAAAAAAACGAAACTTCATGTGAAATAGTTATTTTAATTGTATGTTTCACTTGGAAATGTCGGTGCTTAATTATTTCACTATGTTGCCATCTCATGATTGCAGTTAAACATGTTCTTGTTGTGCGCAGGTATTTGTCCAACTGGATGAGCTCTATGGGCTGGGCGAGGACCGTGAATGGAAGGAGACAGCACGTTGGATCAAATATGAAGAAGATGTGGAAGAAGGTGCTGACAGATGGGGCAAACCCCATGTAGCTTCACTTAGTTTCCACTCGCTGCTGAACCTGCGTCGATGCTTGGAGACAGGTAATTGTCTTGCTTAATTGTCACAATTGCACAGTGATTTAGCATAACAACTGTTTTAATTTTCCCTCTTTCCTTATTCATATTCATAGAATATCTTTTGCACAAACAAATTATTAACTAAAGCATGGATGACTCGTCCCTTGCGCGCCCTTCAATTTGTCCCTCCTTGCACTCTTGCTCCCCCCCCCCTACCTCCTTGCACTCTTGCTCCCCCCCTACCTCTTTGCTTGCGCACTGTCTGCTCCTCTGTTTCCCCCCCTTTTGTCTTGCGCACGGTCTGCTCCTCTCTCTCTCTCTCTCTCTCTCTCTCTCTCCTCCCCCCCTTTTGTCTTGCGCACGGTCTGCTCCTCTCTCTCCCCCCTTTTGTCTTGCACACGGTCTGCTCCTCTCTCTCCCCCCCTTTTGTCTTGCGCACGGTCTGCTCCTCTCTCTCCCCCCCCCCCCTTTTTTTTGCGCACTGTTTTCTCCTCTCTCTCCCCCTTTTTTTGCGCACTGTTTGCTCCTCTCTCTCCCCCTTTTTTTGCGCACTGTTTTCCCTCTCCTCCCCCCCTTTTTCTCTCTCTCCCCCTTTTTTTGCGCACTGTTTGCTCCTCTCTCTCTCCCCCTTTTTTGCGCACTGTTTGCTCCTCTCTCTCTCCCCTTTTTTGCGCACTGTTTGCTCCTCTCTCTCTCCCCCTTTTTTGCGCACTGTTTGCTCCTCTCCCTCTTTTTTGCACATTGTTTGCTCCTCCCCCACACCCTCTTGCACTCTCGATTGTGGGTGGTATCATGGCACTCACTTAGGGGCAGGTCAGCTTTGTGATTGACGTGCATATTCATTGTTACTGGCAACGGCATGTAGTATTCATCTTTGGGACGTAGCAGTCTGGGTTCTATCTCCAGTGTGGGTGTCCTGGCTTCCCACAGGCTTAATTGAATTTGTAGATGCATATAAGGTATAATGCCAGCTACAAATCATGCACAAGTTTATTTGACTAAAAAAATCGAACAATTTTTGTGTTGAGTATTTCTGGCATCTGTATGAACAGCGACATGTTTATCACATTTAGTTCTTTTAATGTTCAAACTTTGTAGTTATAGTAAATTGATTATTTCTATACAAACAAAATTTTCCACTGCATCATAACAATGAAAGTAACAATCGCCACTCTTTTAGAACCACAAAATATTCACACCATATGAAAGATGATAAAACTATATTTCCCCACCCCAACAATAAAATACACAACCCTAACTAGAAAATTATATGTTAAGAAAAATAAAACAACTGAGAATGGTAACCAGCTATAGTAGCATAAGTACTGGACTGAAGTCAGTCTTCCAATGCCTGCCATTGATTTCTAGTTTTTTTTTTACAAAGATTTTTTCGTTTTTTGAACAGCTGTACTAAGTCTTAAGGGCCAAAACTAATACAAACATTCCTATGATGGAAATTGCTCTGTGTTCCTGATTCAAATGTGAAACGACCACTGAAGGTCTTGCTAATTGACATTAGGTGTCCTGCACAATAGCCGTCCCTTGAGCCACGAATGCAGATACTTAGCAGGTTGTGGTTCTTGCTGGGGTTACTCTGGCTGTAGGTTGAGGTTAGGTTCTGCTGGATGGGCCCTTGTAAGGCTGTAAGCTGGGTCTCATTGGCATGGTGGTCTCAGCTGGCATCTTCCTCTGATGCTGGATCTCTTTGGCGGCATGGTGGTCTCAGCTGGCATCTTCCTCTGATGCTGGATCTCTTTGGCGGCATGGTGGTCTCAGCTGGCATCTTCCTCTGATGCTGGATCTCTTTGGCGCATGGTGGTCTCAGCTGCATCTCCTTGTGCGGATCTTTGCGCATGGTGGTCTCAGCTGGCATCTTCCTCTGATGCTGGATCTCTTCGGCGGCATGGTGGTCTCAGCTGGCATCTTCCTCTGATGCTGGATCTCTTTGGTGGCATGGTGGTCTCAGCTGGCATCTTCCTCTGATGCTGGATCTCTTCGGTGGCATGGTGGTCTCAGCTGGCATCTTCTTCTGATGCTGGATCTCTTCGGTAGCATGGCGGTCTCAACTGGCAGCTTCCTTTAGCTCTCGGAGTCTTCGGTGTTCACTGCGAGTCTGGAGCATGGACTCCAGTAGGCAACTTCCTCCTTGAGGTCACCGGCATCAACTGAAGTGTAGACGGCATACCGCTGCATATATATTTGCGTTGAGCTTCGTACGTTGCCACCATGAGCGCTGAGTGCAACCCCTTCCATACTCCTCTGCGACGTGGTCATATATGCCAGCTGTTGGGCCATCCAGCCTCATGGATAGGTTGCAGTGGGTTGCATAGATGCCCGCTCAGGCACGGAACACACTGGCGCTGTCTACACGGTCATTTCCCCAAGGGTTCACTGGTTACACACTGTTACTAACTCAACAATGCTATCAAGCTTGGCACTGGCTCTTGGGTTACTTAATTATGATGTCTTTTCATCGCAGTGTAGCCCCCATTTCCTTAATTCTACTTCCTAATCTACTGTGCACTGGGCAGTCTGTTTGCTTTCATTGGGTAAGCATTTTCTCCCTTTTCTAACATTTGTTATTCGGGATTGTTTTTTGGTATCTTTTTGCATTCTCACAAATTCGTATGTTGGGAGCATGACCACACAAAGCATTTTGTGGGCTGCTAAATCTCTCTGTAGTGGGAGATATATGTCTGATCATACGGCAGGGTCATGGAGGCAGCTCTTGTGTCTTTGATGTCTGGCTACTGCAGGGCTCTGCCTTCCTTCCTTCAGGTGCCAGGTTTGGCATCTCGTAGCTGCCCAGCTCCAGGGTACACTGGGCTCTTCCTTCCTTCCTTCAGGTGCCAGGTTTGGCATCTCACAGCTGTCCAGCTCCAGGGTACCACTGGGCACATCCTTCGTTGAGGGCGTGGTCAGGATGGCCATCAGAGGCAGGGGCTCACGAGTTTCTCCTGCATGCTTGGCTCGGCTGGGGTCGTTCTTCT
Organism: Dryococelus australis; assembly: GCA_029891345.1. Classification (NCBI taxonomy): domain Eukaryota; kingdom Metazoa; phylum Arthropoda; class Insecta; order Phasmatodea; family Phasmatidae; genus Dryococelus; species Dryococelus australis. The sequence goes on along the minus strand of CM056999.1, from coordinate 93,746,725 downwards.
TACGCTTGGCAACTGCAGCAGTTTCCTTGGGGTCTTCAAGACTTTGGGTACTGCTGGGAAAATCCTGCAGGGGTAGCCATCAGAGGCAGGCGCTTGTCGGCTTCCCCTACTTCCTCGACTCGGCTGCGCTCCTTCTATTAGTTCTGCTGGAGTTACAGGCACCCCGTAGTCCAGCTCCGGAATCCTGCTTGCGGTACCTCCTCTTCCTGGAGGGTACTGGGGGGGGGGGTCTAGTCCAATGGACTCCTCCATGATATCTGGGACCATGTCAACGTTCACCTACTACGTCTGGGTGTCTTGTCTTCGTACAAATTCGGTAGGCGTGGACAGGATAGACTGTTTGGATATTGCTTCCCTGTGCGGTTGATACATCCCTGATGTTAGTGTCCCTGGCGGGCCTCTTGTCGGCACTCTGGGCGTTTTCGTGGGTGCTACTGGTTCGTCCACATTCTTCCCATGGGGTATGGTGACATCGGGGTCGTCTGGTTTGTCGTCCCCAGGTTCCGCTGTTGACAGGGATTCAACTGGTCTTGGCTCACTAGTTATTGGTGTATTCATTCTTCAGAATTATGTGGTGGAGTTGGGGGCTACGTTATGAAGTTGAGATGTGCCGCTCCTACGTATTTAATACAAACTATTAAGACTCATTAGACTACAGTATATCTACTACACCAGAGCGAGTCGAACCCCGCCAACTTACTACATGGACATTGCGGATCGCCACAACCCTGGACGGCCCTTCCGAATATGTGGAAACTAAGGTTTTGCAAGCCATCAAACACGCCGCCCTCTGCTTGTAGGCTCTCAGCCCATTGGAGCGGTCAGCCGCCTTGGGGCGCGGCCGAGCGCCACCAAACATGTACAAAGTCGAGAGACAGAGGGTAGCTACGCTCACTCTGGCCTCGCGCTAGAGGGACGTCATGAGGCGATATCACAGCTCCCATCGTGGCCCGGCTCTGCACCTGTCCTTTGGACTATAAAAGTCAGCGTGCGCCTGGGCTCGTGAGTTATTCTTTCTGATTTGTGAGCTTGCTCCACCACTTTGTATGCTGGGGCCTTCGACGAGTCGCAAAGTCTTCAGCATCCACCAGAGGCTGCTCCCATTGACGTCACCAGAAGCTCTTCTGCAGCCGCAGTTACCAGAGGCTTCATTGGTGACGCCTACCACCATTTACCAAAGGCTGTTCATTGCAGGCTGTCTTCATCTTCTAACATCACAACACCCTCCGCTACTGATTTCTCCTGGAACACTAGCCGCCTCTACTTGCTGGTATGGGCAACTACACTCCCTGCTGTTAGAGCGGTGGATCCCTTTCATTAATTTGTCTCGTCTAGACATCCTGAATTATAGTTAGTTACATTAAGTAATATAATTAGCAGTCTTCATTTACTTTCTTGTATAGTCTAGGACCAGGTTACCTGTAAGTGTAGGTTACTTCCATATATACCATCTGCTCAGTTAGGAGACAGCACTTGTCACTGTATTTATTATGCCATTAATAAATACAGTTTTGTTCCTTTAACTGAGCGTATTCTTCCTAGAGTTCTTCACCACGACCGTTAGGAACTGCACGTGTTGTGCACTGTCGACAGACACCGGACGTTTGATGATTTAGATTAGGACTGTGTGTCCCCATCAGGAATCCATCAGTCTAAAAAACATGTGTGTGTGTGCACACATGTGCACACACACACAAATTCGACTACCACCTGTTCTAAACCTCCGGGAATAGAACAGCAGAGCCTCAACCACTAGTAACTCATCCAACCAGGGAGATACAGTACTCTAGAGTTGTATCCCTACTGGAGCACCTAGGTGCTGGCAGGGAAATTTGCTCGAGGGTTACGGCATGGCCTTGGTTGCGACACCTAGTAGTGGCAGAAAGGCGGCCTGTACAGCTCAATGCTTCTGGTTCGCCCACCCGTGGTGGGGGGCCTTCTGGAGCACCGAGCTCGTGCTGGTAGCCACTGCTGGCAGAACACTAAAGTAGGGATTGGTCTCACATCCGTAGTGCACTGCATTTACTGTTCAGTGGTGTTACCTCTATGCCTTTTAGAGAAAGGCACGGCTGGAAGAGAGAGGAGCAAAGGACAGCCTACATTGCCTCCAAGCAGCAGTGTGTATTAGCCCCTCCTACTTTGAGTAGGCAAGCAGAATGGGACAGAGCCACCGTAACCTGATTATTAGAAAGTCCTACCTCTCCCATAATATGTACATTTACTTTCCGCTGCATATACGCATTCTCAGTGTACCAGCCCGTTGTACATGGACTGATATATGGGACAGAGGTGAGACACAGGTTTCCAACCTCAGGTTTTGGAGTCCAGAAGCAGCCGCCTGGAACCTACGATACAGTGTTTGCCAGCACAGTATCATCATCCTACAGCCCGTCGCCTGCTCCTCCAGTTCCAGCCAGCAGATACCAGCAGCACCATCTTTGGCTGAAGAAAACATAAGTAAGCCAGGTATCCCTGACACCTCCCACCAGTCGATTACCTCCGTAATCAAACCCACATTGGGAAACACCGTAAATAAAGCAATCGCTCGTAAACCAATTGCCAGACTGACTGTAGAGAATTTTGTGCCTAGCCGCCAATCAACGTGCCCCATTAGGGTAATGGGCAGTAAGCAAAAGCTGAATCAGTAAGCCTATAACACCACGTGTTTGGTCTAATGCAACTCAAAGAAACGACGACCGTGCCAACTACCTCTTAACCCAGCATACGTCAAAGTTTTGGCTTCACTCCCAGTTGACTGTTAAGTATTCCTTCTCCTTAATATATATGTGGCATTGACTGCAATCTATTACGCACTGCTGCTCTTTCATCTGCCCCAAAATCACTGCCACCAAAAATTCTGCTTCAGTGGTTTTATTATTTATTTGGATGGTCAGCAAGTAGAAGTAAATTATAGGCTGTTCATGGTAAAGTGAGCACTTTTTAATGCCCTTCTAAATTTTTCCTTTCATCCATTTTCAATCTTCCTGCTGCTTTTCAATATAAACATTGCAATGTGACCAATAAACAGAATGTATAGATTTCCCCACACTCAAAATGTAATGCCTGAGGCTGCATTAAGATATATTTATTATTGGTTAATGACTTTTGGAAGGGCCTTAAAAAGTGCTCACTTTATTGTGAACAGCCTATAGTAAGAGTTAGTGATTTTTTTTTTAGTCTAAAAATCTTAATTTATTTGCAATTTTCAGGGCATTAAAAATTTCTCATAACACTTCTTGTTGAGATGGGACACAGGTACACATATACAGTGATTTTTTGTTTGGAAGTCCATAGTATTGTGAAAGGTGGTGGGGAGACGTCTGAAATAATTTAACATGTAAAATCCTGTATCTTTTCACTCTGCCAATCCTACGCTACGCAGTCGTGTTAAGACCTGCAACTACCTTCCCCTCGGTCATTATCAACTTGACTGGACTCATGGCAGACCTTGTACACCAGAAAATACATACTTGTAGGAATAGTGACATTTTTCAGAGGTTCATGTCAGAAGTGCTCAATTAACCATGAACAGTTTATACTTGTTGGTTGTTGCCTTATGTGAATATGGGTTGAGTGAGCCACGGGGGGGAGGGGGGGAGGAAGTGTGTAGTTATGTAACTTGTCATGGTGGCGCAGGGGTTGTACTGCTGGACTTGGAGGAGAAGGACCTGCCAGGAGTGGCATATCGCGTGGTGGAGCAGATGGTGGTGGACGAGCTCATCAAGCCAGAGGACAAACCGACTGTGATGAGGGCTCTGCTGCTCAGGCACCGGCATGTCAACGAGCATGAGCGCTTCCGCTTTGCTGTCAGGAGGAACGTCGCCAGCTACACAAGTCTCCAGGTTAGTGTACTGCCTACATATTGCCTTCTTCCTATTGAGTGCAGGGGTGTCAAACTCAAACTGGTGTGTTTGCCATAAGTCACCAAGAAAGCATAAAGTGCACCATACTAAAAGATAAAAAAATGTGTGTAATGTATATTGTTAAAACAACATTCTATTTTCAACTTGCAAAACTAAATGTGGTGCAAAGTAATTATGTGAAAAAACATTCTAAAATGGGCACTGTGCAGTTATGGCACCATGCAATTGTGTAATTAGGAAGGCGTACAGATACACAGGCCGTATCCAGGGTGACGTTACAAACTTTCAGGGATGATGTAAAAGAAAGAGCACCAACATCAATTTGAGTTAGGGAACCCCAGTCTATAAATGCCTCCATCAAAACAGTGTTGGGATGCCTATTACAGTGCAATATGACAACATTCAGGACACTGAACTAATTTAATGCATTGAGACGACTGCCTGAAGGGCTGGCGAGTGTCTGCATTTACTAAGTTTTATTTGTGTCCTATCAGACACACAGACTTGGGGTGCAGACTCGAGTGAGATGGAGTCTGCAGGATCTGATGCTTGGCTTTAACTACACCTTTGAAGAGTGTCTGTCTGGCATGCAGTCAACAAGGCACATAGTCTAGCTGGACTAGGTGAGGCCTACGGCTAACTGGTGTAGGTAGGGCCGCTGGCTTACCTTGAATGTGCCTTACTCATGGTGGTAGGGTACTCGTTGGATGATGGCCTGCGTTCAATCTACTGACAGATCTGGTTGGCTTCATCTGTGTTTGTTGGTTGGCTCTGGCTGGGTGCTGGTTCTGGCTCACTGGGTAGGCATCCAGCCCGCTGTCCGTCTGTCCGGGGCAAGACGGAACGACCGTGGGTTCGATGCTCAGTTCCAGGGGCATGCCCAGGCAGAAGTACTGGACGATAGGGGGTTCTTACCAAGGGACTAAACAAGTTAAGGAAGCGGGCTGCGAGATGAGGCCTCGAAAGTTGACAGGCGGCTTGAGCTCATTTCCCGGGAGTTGAGTAGCTGAATGAGGCTGGTAATGCAGTGATTGTTTCTCAGGGAGGAGAGCAGCTGTCTTTGTCACTCCTCTTACTTTTCCTTCTGTGGATGAATGCCATTTACAGGAGACGTGTTCAACCAGTTATTTTCCGCACTGAGGTGGCAGGCAATGGTACCCCTAGCTAGTGTAAACCAGAAGTGGTAGGTTACTCCTCAGGTCTAGCACTCCATCCAGCAGGTCTATGGGTTAACTGCCAATGGTGGTTCAGCCTCTTCGTCGTGTGTTTTGCTAGTGGTTGGGGCTCTACTGTATGTGCACACCAGGTACCTTTGCATTCCTGGTCCACAGTATGGTTGGCCGTTCAATCTGTTGTTTGTGTGTGAAGACGTACGTAGAGCTGTTGTTAGGGGACAGGCTGCAGTATTACTCAAGTTTGAAATATATTTGACAAGCTGCTGTTTCCTGCTGTTCCTTTTCGGGGTGACACTAGGAAGAGCAAAGAACAGTTCACTCAAGAAGAAACAGACTGCGGTTAGACTGTAGAAGTATTTTATTCCATCCAGAATGTAACACGGTGACCCTTACTCTCCTGCGTAGAATCAATGCACCAAATAATCTATGGATGGCAAATCAAATAGAGAAAGACAGGTGAAGGGACCTGTTGGCTTGAAGAGCAAGAACGGCAATTAGACAGCCGTTAAGAAAACTTGGGCCCTAACTGAAACTGAGTTGTCCTGAAGAGGCTGAGGGAAATAGGGTGGTGTATGTTGATGGAAATGTCAAAGGGGGGAGGAATTGACTCTTTGCGCATCCTGCATTGTTCACTGTGTATCACTAATGCGGTTCCTCACAAGGAGGTAGAGAGAGCACAGAGCCTTAGCATGACTGGTGCTAAGGCGAGCTGTGGAGTTGGACTACCTTTCTGTGGCGATGGAGGCCTTTTATACACCTAACTGAGGTGTGTTTCAGGCTCCTTTGGATGTCGTGCAGCTTCCTTCATGGGCAGCGCAGCGCAGGCCGCGATATTTCAGTTAAGGTTGGCAGCAAGGTAGTTTACACTGCTTAGGTGCAACTCACTTGCACTTCTCACGGGAATTAGCTAGGTAGGGGCAATTTTTGTTTCTATTCTTATTGAAGTGCATTCCACTTTCCAGGCATCCGCCGTGTCCAAGGAGACTGAATGTTGGCCTGGATGGTGGCCATTCAGGATTCTTAACTGTTGCTGAAACTCGTGGGATTGATGACTCCCAACGTTTAAGCCATTTGGTACAAAAGGAGGTCCCACCCTGTACCTGAAATGTTGGCAGAGCATCATACCAGTAATGGTTGTTGATGTGAGGATTAAAACCTCAGATGCCAACTTGTGCATTACACAAAGGATGTACACCAGTTACAAATCACTCGTCTACTGAGTCATCTGAGGGATGCACACAAGTCCCAGGCTAGCTAATCAAAGGTGTTCTTCCCACTTCGAAAGGGAGGTAACAAAATGTAGTATCTTGTGGCGTGTGAGATACAGGTGATTTGAACTTAAGTGTAAACTCGTACACAGTTCGTGTAGGAGTGGCTTGGGCGTCCTTCAAATTCTGAAATGTGTGTCGCATAAAGCATGTCCGGGAGAGATTTTTCCCTCTTGGGCAAGGTACCAGCGTATGTCGTGGGGCATATAGGTTTGTGTGTTGGGACAGAGTTAACAACACTGGGCAACACTCCTTGCCGACATGTTAACTGTGGATTCGCAGGCAGCCGAGCTCTCCTCTGCTCCATTGGTGGTGGTGGTGCTGCGGCAGCCACCTGAGGAACAGCGGCCAACTCTGGTTGTGGCTGAGTGGTGTTCGTGCTGCTGGGTAGGGTGTAAGAAGGTAGGAGAGATAGCAGTATATTCAAGAGAGATTGCTGATGGCTCTGTGTCAAATATATCTTTGCCACTATATAATATTATTGAGTACTCAAAAGGTACTCTTTCCAGCATCGGGGTTGGTAAAAAAAAGAATTTTCTTGTAGCTCAGGAATTGAATTATTTATTTATTCCTCTGGGAGGTGCATTCCTTTTTAAGACAGTTCTTGACACCTGTTTTATAGCTCTTTGGCATGAGGCTGACTACTAATATTAATTTTGATAAAATATTAATTGGCACACGAAATGTGACTTGAAGCTGGGTATAGTTGGCGGTCATATAGTGTATACCCAGGTAAACAATTAGACCAGATGTGTCTTGCTGCGTAACCACATCTGGCCATTCGCTATCCCGAAGGGTTTCAGCAGATCCACGTGAGCAGCCGTAGTACTAAGGTGTATTGAGTTCCTAGTGAAGGGCTCCCCCGAATATTAGCCAGTGCAATACCCTGAGAATTACCTTGGCCAAACTCTGAATACCGCTTGGTGTTACTTGTATTTGCCATTCGGCTCTTACATGTAACAAGCCTTACTTCATGTACACATAGAAATTAAGAAGTTAAACTGTGGCTTATACTGAAAATCACAAGGGACACAAAGGTTATTAAAGCTAGTAGAAATAAGTTTTGTAAATTCAGTGGGTTTGTGGCTTTGATATATTGACCCAAATAAGTACAGTAAAGTGAAAGAATAGTTATATTGATAACACACTTCACCATTAATTACTTTATGGCTAGTAATAAAATATATATAGTAAATGCAAATAACTGTGGACGTTATCTTATGAAAATGAAATGCAAGTCCGATGAAGGCTACCTGTTACATTTGCATTAAGTTTAATCAATTGGTAAATAACCATATTTAATCAAATTCAATTAATTATTATCTAGCTCAGGAATCCTAACTGAACTTTGCGGGGAATGTCCAGAAGTGACCTCGTAATAAGTATACGGGTTCTCTACTAGTGGTAGTTTGCTGGCAAAGGCCTTAAGGGGACTGTCTCGCAGTCTCTTTGGGTTACCTGGAAGGTGTGCAGCTTAGGATAGGTTAGGGCAACATAGGAGGTGCTTGAAGCGATGACTGGAGGCGCTGCTGAAGAGATGTTCTTCAAGGGAAGATAGCCTCTTGGAGAGAGTCATGGTAGCGGCATGGGCATAGGACGACTGGTCCTTAAGTCAGGATCCCATTAGTCTTCACAGCCAGAGGACGTTGCAAGACTATCTCCACCGCAGTTTTCAACTCCGGCTTTCACAGTCCTAAGGAGTGGATGAGTGACTCTGGCGAGCCACCCCGAGCAACTCTCAGGTGTGAGTGGGTTCGCCTTTTATAGTGATGTCTGACGATCTTAGGTGCTTTGAGGGTTACGGGGGGTTTGGTCCCCACCTCCTAGGGGTGGAGCTTTTGATGTCACATGCATGGACTAAGCTATATCAACCTGCTTGCGTGGTGCCTGGTGTGCAGAACTCCACTCAAACTCAGGGTCCTAGAGTAGGCCGTGACCCTTCGGTGGTTTGCCCTCTTCCTTCTGTGGCGCCAAATTAAAACTGGTGCACTCTTCTGCTGGCGAGTGTGGAGAAGTAAAATAATTTCGGTTTGGGAAGGACGATGACGTGACTGTTTTCTGCGGATTCTGTTAAACAGTATAAGCTAGAAGCACGGTGTTGGTGTGTTGAGGCACTGTCAACTTCTTGGAGTTCCCAGTGTCCTGCCTCCAGTACTGATGGGAGACTTGTCCATGTGGCTTGCCATATTCAAATCGGGCGAAGTCGCGTTTCTGTAGTGCGCTTTTTCTAGCGCCAAATAAGTCATGCGTCATTACCTTGTCTGTGGCACTCAGCGTGCACTTGATGATACAAAGTTGAAAGAAAAAGTAATAGTGCAACTACGCATCGCGCATCAGCACTAATGGACTACGTACATGACCGGCAGGCGATGAAGATTGACACATGACATCTTATTTATTAATACTAAATGACTGCTACTCATTAGTGCAACTGCATCCCTGGCACTTTTACAGAGTCACGCTGCCGCTGCAACCGTCTGAGATTGTTTTATGTACTGGGCCGGGACAGACGTCCCAATAATTTATTATTTCGCCCGATGAACCACAGAGACCATGCAAGAGGTCCGGGATGAGTACAGCAGTGTGCCGCGAGGTGCTGCCACATGCAAGATGCCTAGATCCCACCACTCTCCACTATGCTGCATGCACAGAGGATCTAGGCTCTGGGCTTGCACCTACTGTCCCCTTCTTCAGATGCCATATGCCAGTGAAAGAAGATATGGCTGAGGAGTATATAATGAGATTCATCCCGGCTCCAGATCGTTCAGTTCTTGATCACCTCTCCTGAGCCCTCATCGCTCCAGCTTTTGGGGGCGAAGCTTAAACCTATCCTTGTACTTCATCGCTCACCTCGTGGGGTTGAAGATCCTCTTCAGCGCAAACCAAAGGAAGAACCAGCAACGTCGACAGCTACACACTTACACGTTCTGTCCCTTACAGACAACCTGAGAGTAGAGCTCGCCCTGAGGTTAACTTTACGCTACACGCACCAGCTGCTGCCTATCCCACTAGGTTTGCACAGGCCGTCTTCCCCTGTATTAAGATAGGGTGTTTTACCTTCCACATAGCCCGTGGGAAATTAGAATATAGCACCTCTGCCATCTGCGTTTATTTCCTTTGGATCAATAAACACAGATCTTTCAAGCCTCTTGACTTTCACTCAGCTCCTTCCTTGTCATATAACAGCTGGAGGACTCTGCAAGAGACCAGGTTTTGCTTTTCCGAACTCACACGCACAACACACCAGCAGATTCTTGGAAGGCCCCGGCAGTGAATGGTAGAGCTACGACACTAGGATACCATCCCCTGGAAGTTGGCTTGCCGGCTCAGTCGCCCCCCACGTCACCGCTCACTTTGTGGTGCAGAGGAGGGGATCATCTTGGAGTCCAGGGAGACCATTGACCACTGGACCTTCACCACGCCAGTATTGGAAGACCACCCGTTCCTTGCACCAAGTGGGAGGAATGGCAGAGCCACAACACTAGGTTTGCTCCCGGTGGGATAGACTTGCTGGCCAGGGTGCTCAACTCTCACCGCTCACTGGTGGTGCTGAGAGGGTTGCATTCTGGTGCAGGGAAACCTACCCCCGCGGGACACCGTGCGGTTCTTGCAACAATCACTCCGCAGCTCGCGCCATCTCTACCTGGTAGTCGTAAAGAATGAGGTGGTGTTGGTGGCAGTAATTTGCACCTACACGTGGACACACACGTCTATTGCCAAACTCCTGCAGCCCTGAGTTTTGTACTTAATGCCTTACACCCATAGGGCTGAAGTTGAGAGAAGGGCCAAGAAGGTGAGAGCCATTTCCAAAAATCCCCAGGGGCTACATATCCTTCCCAGCAGGTTTGGGTTGCTTAGTCCATGTGAGCAAGCTGCAGAGATGCCTCACCATATCAGTATCCACAGTCATGCCCATGGACTTGTTTGAGCCACCCACCAAGGTCCCAGAAGGATACCACCGTATAGTGCAGGAGGCACTGTTTGGCATACGACCCACCAGCACACCGGAACCGCAGCCGAGTAACGCATCAGTACCTACCACCCCTTAGTCAAGTGCTACTCCGGTAGAGGGAACGGAAACTGTGCCACCACGCACCCAACCACTGTGCTGCCCTATTGTACCACCTCCTAAACCTGCACCGCATTAAGGTTGTCGAGCCATACTCGTACCGATTCACCGACCCACCAGGCCCGTGTTGTACACCGGGCGGGCCCCAGTGCCCAGATCCAAATAAACTACCTCGAGACGTGACTCTCCTAGCGTCAAGTACGTCACCCAGGACACTGACAGTCAGACAGCCCTGACTGTCACGCATCGAGGACAGTTAACAAAAGTTATTCAAAGGTACATTCTCCGACTTCGATGCAGGTGTGATGTCAGACGAAACTCACATTCAGCATTGAGACACAGCATGCCATGTACCGTATATCAGTGTAGTGTGTATTGTTCCCTACCTATTGTGCTGTACTACACCTTCAGGACATGTTGACCAACTCATCACATCCGGGTTAGCATGCTAACTGCTACCCTCCAATCACAGAGTTAAATTCCTGGCTCAGGCAAGGATGTTTATCCTGATTTACATACTACAAGGTTAATTTAGTACTTTACCTTATGACATTAAATATAGTACATTCTTCTACAATACTCCAGATATTGTCGTATTCCGCTGTAATAGGCATCTCAACACTGGTTGTAACATTCAATGAAGGTTTTTTGGTCTGGGATCCCTTATCTGAAATGTAGGTTGGTGCCATTCTCAATCATCCCTGATAAGTTTTGATGGCTTTTGCAACGTTATATTTACGTGTTCAGAACCACCCTCTAAGGTTCTGGCGATCTAAGGGTCTAGGAACACTCGTGAAAGATGTTGCCGGGTTTGACCCTTCCTCATGTTACGTAGAAATACATGAGGCTGAGTATTCGTAATTGTTTATTAAATAAACGGGAAAGCGTAAGCGTCAATACACATTTTAACCCATCACTCAATGTTTGTGTGGTAAGGGGGTCGTGTTGGATGTAAAGTGGTCTTTTATTGTTATGCCAATTTTTGAGTTAAGATGGGCAAAATCTGTTATGAATATGTATTTGGATGTACTGTTGATCTAAATTGGTAATGTATGTTTATTTGTTTTTTGTAGAAATGCATCTACTTTCACTATTCATAATTGTTGTAGATGTATGTTTGTCTAAATGTATCTTGATCCAGATGTAACAAGTTTGCTTGGATGTAAGGAGTAAGTGTGCTAAACTCGGGTGCCACCCTGTAGTTAAGTTTTCTAAAAGGATACCATAAATTACCTAATGTACCAATTTTCGAAGTTACAAACTGTGTGTTACATTTAGAAACATCGTAATCATAAATGAGCTAATCCATGTACATTCGTATGGAGTGTAATAGTAATACCTCTCAACACTCTTGCCAGTAACAAAAAAATCAGTATAGGTGATAGCAGATTATCTTGATATGTGTTGGTGGTTGTGATAAAAATTTTGTGCTCGTGTAGTTGGTAAAACGTTAATTTTTTTGGATTGACATTACACAGCTTGGTACAGACGTACCTTGGATGACAGAATCCTCAAGTCACTGTGGGTTCTGAATTATTAGTGTGTTAACTGCAGTGGCATACCGTGGGCATGACTTGGAATCAGAGTACATCTGCAGCCCGGTTAGTTTGGAGCCAACTATGTCCATTTCTTTCTTTCTGTGCATAACCATGCTATTTACTTCATTACAGAAATTTGTGCATGTAGAAAGTCTTTACAGTTTATGACAAAACATTCTGCTGCTGTTCGTTGTATCTCAAAACCACCTTAATAATTTTTATGCTATATTTAGCAAGCAAATTCCACAAAATTTGGTTTAGCAGCTATTTCTTTTATTATGGTATGTTTTGAACAGCATTAAAATTTATTCCAGACATACATTCAAAGTGTACATGTTGACGTATGATGCTTTTTTTAAATAATGGTGATTAGACTACTTCAGCTCCATCTTACGCATAGCTTTGCTTGCGAGTTTCGAAGTTAGTATAACAGTTTGTCCCGACTTGTGATGAAATTGTTTTATCTTCCATGTAGATTGTTTTATTTGCCGGCCCACTGTAATTATGCATATAGGCAAAAAGTTCCCTTACCTGCTGCTGGATAGAACTGCTAGTAGAATTTTTGTTATTTTGGTTCCCATCCTCTAGCTGGCTGACATCACATTAGCAAATCATGCATTCGCTGCCCCCCACTCAGTGACCTCCCCTTGCTCTCATGATGTCCGCCAATAAGTATTGGGCAGCGGCCCTAAGGAGTATAAAAGGAGGTTCAGTTTTTGACTCCTGACTAGTCTTCAATTCTCCCCTGTGGAGTTCTGACCAGCCTGAGACACCAATCTTCAGTTGTCCAGCACCCATTGCTCGGAAACTGACAAGTCTGCCCCTTATGCCTTCGTTTAGGCCAGTTATCTTAATCTCACCACGCTAGCCGCCAGGGAAGGATCTATCTGCCTTAGCCTTCAGTCTTCCAACGCTCAGAACTGTCGGCTAGATAAGCCCCTTACGACGAGTAGTCTGCCCGCTCAACCTCAGTGTTAGGTGTGTGTCTTTTTGCTATGAACCCTGCTAATATACCTTCCCATTCTGCATGGACATGTCCGATCAAGGGAATCCCATCCTCGGTTCTTCTTAGGACTAACCCCATGCTATCCCAACTTTGTTGTCCAAGTGTTGAGTCTGTATGAGCGTTACGTCGATACAAGAGACCACAGACAACAATGAATTAGGAAATTGCATAGTTAACACAGCACTACGCACCCCTTACCCCAGCTAGTTTTCTACCGGTCGCCTCTGCCCAAGTTTGTTCTTTTAGCTTCCCGGCAATGGTTTGTGCCGACACAGGAGTTATAGTATGTCATCTGTCTTTCTCGTCAAAACGGAAGTAAATGTGTCCCAGCTCAATCCTTGGGTACCGCATTACTGTAGACTTAGCACCTTGCTCTCCCAGTCGACTCAGCATGGGAAGGGAATGCAGGTAATCCCAGGGTGGTTACTCATAAGAGCCAAAACACTTTATTTTACCCACAACCACCTAGAGCAGCCAACCTTTTTGTCTATAGCGTAGATAGAATGGAGGAGACAACACAGATACACTGATCCTGCACCAACTGGTCGACTCAGTTCATCAGTCTTTCTACTGCACTTCCGTGCCAGGAGAGATGGGCATCCCCCCCCCCCCCCCTGAGTTGGGAAAACTGGGTCTGGGCAGCACCCACGTGTGTGACCAAACACAGTGTGGCCTGACTTCCAGTGTGTACTGCGCATCTGTCCCAGGTACTGGAATAGTGTGTCCATGGAGTCTACGGCCCTCACGTGGTCCAACACATAGTGGTATACAAGGAGCCTGCCTTCCTTCTCTCGAAGGAGAATGAAGCTGACTTTACTTGCTTCTAGTAGTCTGTACAAGCTTATCCCCTGCTTGTGTCATTTCCATAGCTAAACTCAACCCTAGGGAGCAGGCCCAAGCCTTGAGGCATCTGCAGGATCCTGAGACGCAGCGGGACTTGTTCACCAACCCCATACGTACCGGCTCAGAAGAGTACCAGTGGTGGATAGCAGGCCACCTCAGCCAGCCCAAGCGACCACCCACACCAGCTATTGCATACTTGGTCCGAGCAATCCTTCGCCCAGCTCCCTGGCTTGGACCTCAACCGAGGCCTGCAGCACCTTCACCAGCTTCCTCGCAGCCCATTGTTGAACACAAATCCACTGAACTCAATCGCCCAGGTATACCCATCAAGGTAGTGGTCCCTAAATGCATGATTGTGTTTACTGAACCTGACTTCATGTCCTGCTGGCAAGCAACCACGCCAGTCCTGTATAACGGACGAGCACCAGTGCCCTGTCAGGACTAGATCTCCCAGGATATAGGAGTGCCTGGTCTAGCACATTGACAAAAAAGGACCACACCTCCACGATGTTCAAGTATTTCACTCCTGGATAAGCCACTCGTCAATGTGTATATGTGTTCAGAGCTGCTATGTGTAAATCATTGTAATTCATAATATTCATACTAACTTTTAAATTGACATAAAAACCCAGGTATTGTAAATAAAAATAGTTCTACAAGACACTGTAGTATAAAATCACTATTAAATAGTACAGTGGATTCTCTATTCATAATTTCTCAGGGGACTGAAAAAATTTCAATACATGTGGACTTTTAATGCATGTGGTCTTGAATTGCAGATAAATTAAAAATGGTACCATGGATGCGGGATTTCAATCCATTAGACTAAAATACATAGGTTCCACTGTAAATACATACGTTGACAGTGGGGTAAAAAACAACTTTTTCTTCAAATAAACACTGTATGTTCAAAGATTTTACAAATCCCAATTACAAATTCAATCTAACTTTGAAGGACTCTTCTTAAGTTTGACTTTCGCCTAACTTTGGAATAATATATCCAGCTTCATTCAACCCTGTTTTTATTAACTATAGAAAATTCTTGGTTTCTGTTTACTGTACTCTGATGAATAAACTTTCAGCTGATGATTGAAAGTGCACTTAAAAGAGATGACAAAATATGCATTTATGGTGGCATATGTGTGTTTGATATGAGATTTATCACAGCATTTGTGTGTGTTGCAACCTCTAATGAAGGAAACAAATTAAAGCTGTTCCACAATAGATTTTCATTATGTTTGAACAGAAAATGTGTTAAGGAATTTACTAGATTGTATTTTCCTTTTAGGTTAATTATAAAGTTCTTTACATTCAAAGAAGAATGCATGCTACGCCTTTCTTTGTCATTTTATTATGTTGAAACTAGTCAGCAAGAGTGTATTTATGTACATTTAATGTAGGCTGCGACTACCTCAAACAGTGTTGTGTTCAGTTGGGTGAAGGTGTAATTGCTTGTATGCTGTAGCTGTTATTACTGTTGACTGTGAATGTGACAGTTGTGACTTGCTGTCCTGTTGCAACAGTCTCTGTGGTTGGTGGAAGACGACTTCGCAGCCCAGGAAACAGAACTTCAGTCAGGTTTCAGACTGTGCACCCATGTAATTGTCTTAGCTTGCCGTCATCTTTTAATTTCCTTGCTAGTTGTCTTTTACCCTTTCCTGTCTTTTGTCCATGGATTTGCGAATGCTCATCTTATTACTGCCAGTATTTTCTTTCTTTTGAGTAAAGTCATGGTAGAGTTCTTTTTGAGAGACAGTCGCAGCATTTTGTTTAATTGTTTGAATTGGGAATTCATAATTTTTTTCCCATAAGAACTATTTAGATTGCATGGAATCAGTAATGTAATTTTATTTCTTTTCTTTCATTATGCGGTTTTATGTAAACTTTTTTTTTATTTAAGTTTTGAGCAATGTAAGAAAAAATTCAGCATATTTATTATAGTATTATATTGACAATATCAAGTACTGTATTTGAAAGCATGGCTCTAAATTCATCTTAAATTTTTATAGTCTTATTTGAAGCTTGTATTGATAGTACTATTAAATTCTACTGCATGGGTATCTTTGCAATAAAATTATCATTTGATTATGCATTAAATTGTATGAAAGTATTTCGTAATATTTTTCAGTCGTGCATAGAAGCCTTACTGACCTAAGTAATTGAACAAGTGAAAAATATTAACGTAATACATACCAGAAACCTCATAGTTTGTTGCATTTGTAATTGCATTTCCATATGCATTGGTGTTTGTAATTTAAAATGTGTAAAATTACCTGGTAACAGCAACATCTAATCTTGTAACCAAGTCAGTATTGTTGGAGAAGTACCTATCATAGGTTTGTGTTGCCCATTATGAGGATTTAATTTTTTTTATCTTGAACAGCCATTTTGTCATTAAGTAAATTGTGATAACTTGCAACAGAATTTCTCTCTCATGGTGAACTAAGAGAATGATAACCCATTTGTGTCAATAAAATATGATTCCTATTAGTGCAATAATGAAAAGTATTTTTTAAATACATATGTACCTATGCGACATACAATGTTGCTTTACCTTTGTAGTTCAATGCTAAATGTTAAAAATTAAACATGAAATTTGAATTGGGGAAAAATATGTTAAAACAAAGTAACATTAAATTCTTACAAAATTTCTCATGCAGTTAATTTACCTGAGAATCCAGTCTCAACCAGGAAGTTATATTTTTAAACTTCAAAGAGTATTTTCACTGAGTGCAACTTCTGTATTTTTTAATATATATCTTAAAGTGGATAATTTCATAGGTACTCCTTAAGTGTTATTTTTTTAAAATTCACTTTTAATATTTAATTTAAAATGGCATAGTTTTCACAAGGTTTTAGGGTACTTGAATAGGTTACAAATTTAGATAGAAGTTTCCACCTTTATTAAAGATAGAATTTATGATAGGGTTAAAATTGGTCTACTTTCTGTTACTGGAAGTTAACTTTGTTGTGCAATGCCACCTTGCGACAAGGTCTGGAATGCCAGAAAGCATTCATCCGTAGTGCAATGAGATAGCACACAAAGGTAGGTGGGGGTTAAAATTCCTTGGTTACTAACAAGAGCTCTCCAGGAAAATAGAAAGAAAACAATAAGTTTGAGAATTTGTCATTCTAGTGTCGTACCTTTACAAAATAGAATAATTATGTTTGTTAAGAACAGTAAGTTTAGGCGCAGATATAACCTTCGAAATTGCCCCTGTATTTTGTTGTAGGATTGGTTAAGTGCATAATTTCCCTTTTGGTAAATAGAAACTGGAATTAAGTTGGTTGAAATTATATAATAAATATATTTAATAACATTAACATAAATAACTGGGCAAGAATAACAATCACAAAATTTCTTTGAACAAATAAATATAATCTTGATACTTATTGCTTAAGCCTAATAAAGTGAGTATTCTTGGTTTTTTTAATATCATCTCTTCGTAGCATATTTAAAGTATTAACGTGATGTGCGATATGTATATAGACTACTACTAACTTTGCTGCAACTACGCATAATTACGTGCACGTCACGTGCCTGCAAGTGATGCAACTTGAAAGGCAGCAACCCAAGCCAACATTAAGTCTCCAATAATAAAGTGGGTGCCTGAAGACCGTACAGCACCCGAAAGAAGAATATATTTAATTGCTCCTGCCTTAAAACCCAGTGAAATGGAAATATACTAGTAAATCATGCCAGAGAAACTGCGCCTGAGCTCTTGCAGCTGACGCAACTCCACATAGCAGGGAAGACTGCTTCCCTGCTCCCCTGCTCCTCCGACAGGTGGCAGCAGAGTTTGGCTCCTCCTACAGAGGGAGAAGCTACCAGCGTTGCCCACACTGTGCAGAACGGCAGTTAACATCAGCAGCTCGCCGTCGCACAAGTTGTGCTAAGGCTCTATATTCTATTTGCTCTGTACCGCTCTCATCAAGAGAGAAGAACAGTTTATCTTCAGCTACCAATGTCGGACTTCATCCTGCACGCGCCGCAGCCCCAGAAGAGTCATTGTCCTACACTTAACATTGCCATCAACACGCACACCCCATCTTTCTTCCCAAGTCCCAAGTCCCACTTTGCTTCAGTTAGAGTTTAGTTGGTATCGTGGCTACCTAGTTGTTGCTCTGTGCTCTTTTGCTCGCCTATCATGCCAGTCTCTTAAAGATGGCAGGCACCTTCACCTGTCTTTGATTACCTTCCGAGAGTTAATCTGTGCTTGATGTTAGTGGGAGAGTACAGGTCACCATGCCTTATTCTGGAGAGCAGAGAGAATAAAATGTGTTTCAAATTTAACCGCCATCTGCACTTTCTTGAGTGAACTGAGCTTAGTCATCCCCTGCAAGCGTCTCCTCACAAAGGAGAGGCAGAGCACTGCAGAATAATGCTGATTTTGCCGATGTTAGGGTAAGATTGTGGCCTGTCCCTTAAAAAAGGACTCGCATACATCACGAGACAACCCATTAGAAGGCCACCATGCTGTGGACCAGGCATGTAAAGGTAATCTGGTGCACACGTACGGTAGAGCCACAACCGTTAGCAAGAGACGCGACAAAGAGGCTAGATTTCGCTTGTTGGCTAACCTACTACCTCCACAGTGTGTAAATTAGCCAGAGGTAGTACCAGTCCTGGCAAGGAAGTATCTACCCCTTCCGAATCACACACTAGTGAGGGTTATTGTTGTCTGCCACCCTGTTGCGGATGTGATCTGTAGAACTTAATTCTTTGGTAAATGATGTTCACCCACAGGAGGGATAATAAGTGAAGTGATAGGAAAGTATAGGCCGTTTGCGATAAAGTGAGCACTTTTAAAAGCCCTGCTAAAATTCTACTTTCTTGCCCATTATGTATCCTTCCACCACATGTAAACAAACATTGCCATGTGACTGCCATGTGATTGTCACATGATAATAAACTCAGTGTTTACATTTTAGGTCTGCTAAATGTAACACGTATATTATATATAAAACATGTAACATATATGATGTATATAACACATGATGTGTGTGTGTATATATATATATATATATAAAATGTAAAATGTAAAATATACAATATATATAAAATATGTAACGTATATAATTGTTTGGGTCATCTCACAGCTCCAATAGACAAAAACTTTACACAACGAACAATTGGAAAAATGAACGCCCTAGCAATGAAGTCATGGAAACTGTTAAAAAGCAAACATTAAACTTGCATGGTGAACAAGGACAAACACGACACGTTAAAAAAGGACACACATTAGTTAAGCCAAAAAATAATTTGGAAGGGCAGTCAAATCCAAATTTCAAAATAAACCAGCACTACTGCACACCCAAGGTACACTACCACTTGTCACCCAAATTACCAAACGTTTAAAAACTGTACTGCAAACCTAAAATTTCCCATAACTCGCAGTTTTCTAAGTACCCCATCTCTCTGTAGCGCGACAAGTAAAACGTAAACTCTAAAACATGGTAGCCATGTTTGGCCTCAGCTGACTGAAGTGCAACTAATTCATCAGTAAAAAACATACATCCTGCAGGCATAAGGTAGGCATAACATAGATGTCTGAAGCGTATAAAGTAGACAGAGCGAGGCAGTGCAAGGACTTGAATAAAAAATGACAAATCAAAAAATAATGACGCACGAAGGGGAAAGGGGAAGGCTGGTAAGCAAGCATTGATTAAACAATCTGACTTAGTCTTCAGCTCTTTCACCCTCCGGGAACAAGCTCACGCCACCCGCCAACTGATAAGGCCTCACCTCACAGTTACCCCTATTTATCTGTGGACTCCTGGTAAAGCTCCCCGAGGCTGTACACCCAGTCATCGAGAACCTCTGCCTAGGCCTACCCTTAGACCTAGGCCTACCCTTAGACCTAGGCATAAAGTGCATAGACAACCTAGACACAGCTCCACTTACAAGCACCAGTGGGCAGACTGCCCACCAACCGTAGCCGAGCATGTCTCCTTGCTGAGCTGTCTAGCAGACACGTTTTGCCACCACCCAGCTGCGCCGGGAGGCCCTTCATTGGACCAACATTAACAAACACCTATTGACCAGCTGTGGGAGGTAAGCCAGTGGCTCTGCCAACACTCCGCAATCACAAACCAGCTCTAGCACATATAGACTTCGTGCCCTTGCAGGCATCCTACCCATCAGACTTTCTATAAAGGCTAAGCACCAGATCTTGCAGATCCCACCGCATTAGGGTCTGTAAACCTCTTTTACCTGCGTGCCTGATCTAGCACAAACGCATTAAACAGTACGCTTATGAAATTTGAAAAGGAATTTCCTTCTTTAGTAAAAATATTATAGTTACATTAGTAGTTTATATATTTTTTTTATTACGAAAATAAGCCCAGATTGCAGAATAAAGATGTCAAGACATGCATGCCATGTAGTATAGCTGCAAAGTACATAGGGGAAAAGAACAAAATTATAGAATTGGCTTTCCTGAAGTCATGATGCAGCAGAGAGATGATTACAAAATGTGCCATGGCAAGAACGCCATCCCGAGAAATTAGGCATACAGATCAGCTTATCAGAGAGTTGGGCCCTAAGACCACACGGGTTCCAAGTTGGAACTGCTACAAAACTATTAAATTCCAAAATTAACTGAGCCCGAGCAGAACAAATACAAGGTATATTCACCAAAGCACAAAACAAAATTAGCCTTGGCTAAACACTTGCCCAAAATGGTGGAAAAACTAATTCATCGTGCGATGAAAGGTGATATAAAAATATTGTTGAAACAAAGCAGCTACATGCTTGAGGAAAAAGGCAGAGATAAAGAATGAGAGAATGGCAAACATGAGTGTTTATAGATCACAGCCTGCAATTGACTGTTAGTTTCACACGAACTTTGGATGTATAGAAGTGACTGGAAAGACCTGCACCAAATACAGCTGACAAAATATTAGTAATAAATTTTACAAAAATAAACTTCAGTCAAGTGATTTCTTGACATTATTAACAAACATAAAATATTTTAAACTCATTAAGGAAAACTCATTCTTGAAATGTGACAGTTAACATGACAGATGCAACAAAAACAAAACTGAAGGTTTATTAGATCATTGTGTTTCATTTCATGTTATAATAGAGACAATAACATATATTAATCAGGCAAGATCAGGGCACGTTGCTGCAACAAACTTTGCGATATCCCCAAAATTGAGTAAAAAAATTACCAAATTACAGTTGCAAAAAGTGCCAACATTGAGTTTGTTTCGCAGCATCTCATAACGTCTATGTAGTATAAATTTTGACTAGAAGCTAAAACGCTCTTTTAGGTTTTAATTGACAGCTCTCGTCAAGATCAATCAAAACATTTGTGTGGCGTAGTTATGGTGAAATTTAAGTTTTCTTAATTTTTTACATTAAACTTACAAACAGTGTTGGCCTATACTCGTCAAAAAGCCTAGTCAAAATACAGAAATTGTATACAATTGGAAAGAGCATCTCAATATGATTGTGAAGCATTGCAGGGAACGTAAAATAAACATAAAGGTGTCCGAGCGCATCAACGTAGATTTATTCATACAAAACAAACTGCAGTGTCCCCAACAGTCATACCCCATTTTTTTTTAAACTAGTTTTGCTTTTTAACAAGATTTAACTTCATATTAGGCTCTTACCTCTCTTGCCAGCTTTCACTCAAAATAGTTGAGTGGCAGGCGTTTCTAAGACAATATCTTTATAGTTACGTTGTGGGTTCAGATTCTATTAGAGCCGTAGTTGGGCATACTCTTTTTTACATGTTCAGGGTAATTCAAATTTTTACATATACCATCACCAGCTCGTAGACTTCCTTTGTGGCATGAGCTAAACAATCTTTGAGGTATAAGAACAATCACTTATTAATAGTAATAATAAATGAATGAATGAATCAATTACTAAAAAAAGTAAACAAGCATGTAGTATGTAGATAAGTAGGTACGTAGATAAATCAATTAAAACTGTTTACCGATATACTGAAACGAGAAAATTTGGATAGTAAAAAATGTATTTAGAATGAGAGTGACTGAAGAGATTTGGGTGGCTCCTAGCAGCGAAGTCTTGAGAGCCGATGATGGTAATTGAGGCAAGTATGCACCGGAATGAAAAGGCGGAGGAAATGCGAGATCCCCGGAAAAACCTGCTGACCAGCGGGCATCATCCGGCACGATTCTCAGCCACTGTGGCCCCATTTAGAATGTGACAGCTAAACAGGAAGCTTAAGAGAGAAACGTTACACGATTCACTCTTACTTGGAAGGCATTATGGCAAATATGACATCTTGAAGAAGAATTTACCATGTCACACTTGACAATTAAGTTTTAAGTGGTGGTCAATTGAACAAAACATAAAACATTTTCTGAGTTTTTGTTTCCTCTGCACTGTGGTAAATACAGATGTTTCATAAATTTATATCCAAACTAATTTTTGCATACTTTGTACATTTATTTGTTGTGAAATAAGTAGGTTGCATCGGTTTTATTTGTAGGTATTCACAACCTATTAATGTTTATGTGAATATTACTTTCTTGTAGAGTTGTTCAGATACAGTTACTAAGTATTGTATCGCCCGATATTTCACCTTTTCCTTATGTATCTGTATCGGGTATAGTATCGGGCATATACTAGTGTCTCTGTAGTAGGCAATAGTCAGGTTATTAATTTCTTTATACACAAAAATTACCATATTTGGGTGTGTAAATAAATCACATCCACCAAAAATTTTTTGTGGTCACTGCAAATTTCTTTTTGAATATTGTTAATGTAACCTCTTATTGTTTATCGCATGTTGGGCTGAACAAAGTATATTTCAGGTCACCTTACCTAAGATTTCCCGCAACTATTGTTTTAAGCTGGTTTTTTTTATGCAAACTGCTAGTAACTGGATGTAAAATACAGTACTCGTACCGCCGTTTATAACTGCTCTGCACACGCTGTCTAATGTCTTCGATTGTCAACACGTCTGTTGACACTGCTGCCATGCAGCATGGTGCGAGACTGGCTTTCTACTTCCCCTCTCTCTAACATTCTTTCTGTCTCTCTCAGCCATGCACCTTCCTTCCTCACAAGCCTTATGCCGCAGAGAGGGGAAGTTGTTGAACAAAAGATAGAGCACGTCCTCTCTCTCTATCTCTCTCTCTCTCTACCTCTCTCTTTCTCTACCTCTCTCTTTCTCTACCTCTCTCTTTCTCTACCTCTCTCTTTCTCTACCTCTCTCTTTCTCTACCTCTCTCTTTCTCTACCTCTCTCTTTCTCTACCTCTCTCTTTCTCTACCTCTCTCTTTCTCTACCTCTCTCTTTCTCTACTCCTCTCTATCTCTTTTTCTCTCTCTCTCTATCTCTCTCTCTCTTTTGTTCTCTTTCTCTACTCTCTTTTCTCTTTCTCTATCTCTCTTTCGTTCTCTTTCGTTCTTCTTTCTCTCTTTCGTTCTTCTTTCTCTCTCTCTCTTGTTCTCTTTCTCTCTCTCTCTTGTTCTCTTTCTCTCTCTGTCTTGTTCTCTTTCTCTCTATCTCACTCTCTTTCTCTTTGCCATGTCGCCTTGCCTTGCATTGCCTTGCCTTGCCTTGCGTTGCACACGTCGCCCGGTGGCAGCAGAGCAAACAAGTGTCCCTGGCGAGTGTAATTTTATCAAGGTTATGCATTACTCAAAATAGTTGCATCTTAAATCAGTTGTATTTCAAAGCAAATGGTTTCACCGGAAAATGTTATGCAAAACAATTTAACGAGGAATTATTTGAAAAGATGTTTTCTTTTGTGTTTACAGGTTGTTTTATCCCATAAGATTGGCGTTTCATTGTATCTGACGTAAAATTAACATGACTTAAAACTTAATATTTATTTAACTCAAAGAGAATCATCTTCACAAATACAATTATATGCCCAATAGCATATACTCTACCACTTGTCAGGAAAAATTGTTTGAACATCGAACAACTTGTATTATAACGTTCATATTCAGTAACATCTTGCAGGGAAATCTGAGGATTTATATTAATTTATTTCTATATACACGTGTCTTTGAATAAACTGACAATATGTAAGTGCCTATTTTACACCTTTTGCCGTTTAATAATGTGGGTAGGTAAGCACCGAGCCGAGTGCAGTGTTACTCATGACGGAAAATCAGAGGATGTGGTTTTGAATGATTAATTATTAAAGACAGTGAAGAAATCAACTTTCACTTCATTTGTGTCTCAAAATTATAAGTTTTCTTTGCAGTAAAATATTAATTACTTTAAAAGACAGACATTTGCCATGCGTGCAAGGTGTCTCCAACAAGTAGCGGCGTGGATAGGTAATCCCCCCCACACCCGGTGAACCTACAGACTTGACACTGCCCGATCGATTGCGCGTGGGACATTTGGTATCATATTTGCATTTCCAGAGGGTTTGAAAGTTTTAGGTCAGCTTGCATTTTGTGTCTGATTACAATTAATTATATACTGTATTTTAAGACATTATTTTCTTTATTTAAAAGAGTCTAGGAGAAATGATTTTTAAAATGTATTATTAACAGTAATACTTTTTCTAAAATTCAGTGTAAATGTCATTGGTATCAGTTTTTGGTATCGGGGTATCGGCATCAATATCGGGGAGTTGGTATCGCTGCGGTATCGGAAAACATGGTATCGTAACACCTCTACTTTCTTGTGCCCTTTTTGTATCATTTTCTCTAGTTTTTAATTTTATTGTGTTACACTTTGTCTTTTCAACTGTTCTTGTCTGCAGTTATTTCGTACTTAAGTCTTTAGTACAATAGCTTGAGGTACACCTTGGAGAGAATTTTGTTACAAAGCTCTTTTTAATTCCACAACAGCCTTTCAGTGCATAATGTAAGGATTAAGTAACCTTATTATATATTTTGCTGCCTTCTCCTTCCGTGATTTTTCTTTGGTTATTTTGTATTTTAATTTATTTTCTGGCGACTTGCTTTTTTACAATCTTTTTACCATATTTTATGTGATCTAGATTCAGTCTAATGTTTTCAACTTGGAACTTGATCAGTTTAAAATATAAAATTTTTTTGTACTGAATGACTGATGTTTATTTCCATATTTGTGTTTCAAAACCTTAAGAAGCAGTGATGCAGTAATGCAATACAATGATGTGTATATCTTGCACTATTCTTTTGTTTTCATATTGCACATTAGCAGTGTGTGTTGTAAAGCATCATCTATGCATTTGTATACTTTTTGTAGAATTTTTAATATTAATCTAGTTTAGTTTTTTATTATAATTTTAATTTAAACCTTACCGGTACCTGATGCACCTTATTTTAATTGCCATTATGTATTATGTAAGAGCTATCATAAATTTGAACATGGACTGTGGAAAACAAGGTTTATGCAACAAATTATGCTTCTGATTTTCAATTTTGTTGCCTCTTGAACTAGAAAAAAATTAAGTGTATATTAGTTTAAAATATTTCATATTGGTTTTGTACCATTTGATTTGAAATGTCATGTTAATGATCTATGAAAAAAGTATAATGGTTGTCTTGAAAACATCAAATTACAGCAAGATTTTGATTCAAAAGTGAATCTCGGTAAATGGTTGTACATATGGAAGTGTCTAGTCTTCAAAACCAAATTCTGGAAAAAAATGCTTAGCAAGAATTTGAAAGCATTCTTGATTTCTTTGCAATCCAGTATTCCTTACAGAACTTTCAAATGCACTTCTTTTTTGGCTTGAAGTTAGAAATAAGATTTTTCATGAGAGCAGTAGATGTTACAATGAGATAGAGGAAAATAAAATTAGAACTACATATGCTTTGTTTTAAATTGAAAAGTAATTTTGAACATACATTATCTTTGGACTGTTGAGTTAGGTATGAACTTTGTTTTTACTTCGATTATCATATCTTTGAGCTTGTGTTAAAATTTTTTAAATACCAATATTACTTCTTAATATTTGCTATAAAGGCTTTCAAGTTTCTACAGGTTATGGGAACTACCAACTCTGGAAGTTTGCTATGAAAGTATTTTTACAGCTGAATGACCTATGGGATGTCGTGCAAAGCAAAGGAAATGAGTGGCGAATGAATGAAAAGGTCTTGTTGAAAATAATACTGTATTGTTCCAATTAATTTTGGTCATGTTAAAGAAAAGCAAAAACTACAAAAAAAACATGGCAACAGCTCAAAAAGGCTTTAGAACTGGGCTTATAGGAGAGTAGGCCTTCTGAGGACTCTCGTCACGAGATGTAAAATCTCACAAATATGTTAACAAGATGATTGAATTTGAAATGAAAGAATAGGAACGTTATTACTTGCAGGTTTGTCAAATGAATATCATACGAATAATGGGTATAGAGTTCGGGAGCAAAGAAACAAAGATCACAATGGATGCTATCAAAGTGAAACTGCTTCAAGATGTAAAAGGTAAAGAAGATTCAACAGTCTACCTTGATTGCAAGTTGTACTTGATCCAAACTCCAGCCAATATAAAATATACTAATACTACTACAGGTGGTACAAAGTAAAAAATAAAAGGTATTCCCAAAAGGGAATTCAGTTGAAACCACTAAAACTGCAGCAAAGTGGGCATATAGTCGCACTGAAATAATAATTGCAGACAACTCAAGTCTTATAGTACCTTTGTAGACAGTGTGGACGTTGAAATGTTCAATTCTATAAACAAAGTGAGCATTTCAGTAAACTTAGTTGATGCTGTGTATGGTCCTGAAGTGCTGGTCAACCTTGACGTATGCCGCTTATATCAACTAATTAATTACAATTACGACTCATCTCACTGCAAACCTAGTATACCTACTTCTACCCCTGAGAGAGTCAAATCCCATGCCAACCCGTACACGGAAGTCTCAGCCAGACATGTGGATACGAGGGGTTGTGCAAGCAAGCGGCATGTCACTCCCCCTTTCTCGTGCTGAGAGCCCACAAGCAATCAGCCACCTCGGGGTATGTCCAAGCGCCACCGAAGTTATGCAAAGGCCGAGAGATGACTAGAGGGTGGTAAACCCACTCCGGCCTCATAGCAGAGGGATGTTGCACGCCCTCCCCACGGCCGCTGCGACAGGCGCTACCCTGACTATAAATCCATGCGCTGCGGACCTTAAGAGTTGTTCCTGCGAGTCTTAGAGCTCGCTCCACCACTTCCAGTGCTGGGGTCCTCAGACTACTGGTAGATCTTTGGCAGCCCTTCTAGAGGCTGCCACCAACAGCCAAACACTTTTCAGCAGCCATCCAGAGGCTGCTACCATTGGTGTCAACGAATCAACACCACTGGCTACCAGCATTGACGTCAATAGACTATAGCAGTTACCAGTGGCTGCTACCATTGCCGTCACCGTTAGAGCTCTGCAGCACCTACAACCAGATGCTCCACTGATGCCAATCAAATTACAAAGTTACCAGAAGCTTCTTCAGTAAGTAGACATACCACACATCACCTTCACCGTCTCCTACAGACACCCCGGTTAAAATTAGTTTTGTTGTAAGCCATTTTCATCAGTTTTATTTCACTTTCCCTAACTAGCCTAGGACCAGGTCACCTACACCTGGCTACCATAGGTTTACTTCCAGTCATCAGTTTACTTGGCAGAAGGGCACGAGTCACTGTGTTTATTAAGTAATTAATAAACACAGCTTTGTTTCTTCTAACTATGAGTCTCACTCATAGAGAACTTTTGAACCAACTGCTAGGAGAACCTCAAACCAAGTACCGCCGACAGAGAACTGGAAATTGTTACTACGATCTAGCTATAACTGGAGACTTCCCCTCAGGTGGCTCTAGTTCTGATACATACATATTGGACGGCCATCTATTTTATTCCTACCAAGTATACAGGTACTGGAGGAGTAGAACAGAGGAGCCTCAATCACTAGAAAAAACTTTCCACCCAGGGAAAGACAGTACGCCTAAGTTGTACCCCCTACCGGAGCACCTGGATGCTAGCGGGGGTATTTGTTTAGGTGCTACGTCCTGGTCTTGGTTGGGATCGCACATCAAGTAATAGTCTTGGGAGCCCACACAGCTTAACGCTTCTGATTCGCCCGCTATGATGGGGGGCCTTCTGAAGCACTGGGCTTGTGCTACCAAACTATTACTGGGCAACACTATTCTAGGGCTCCTCATGTCCGTAGTGCTAGATTCATAGTTCTCAGCAGCTAACCCGCTCTATGCTATTTAAGGTGACACACTGTGCAAGGAGGGAGGAGCAAAGAGTTGCGTGCCTTGCGTCCAAGCAGCCAGCTGGTTCAGTCCCCCTTTCAGCTAATCGATGAGCTAAAAGAGATTGTTCCGCCTTGCTCAGATCCTTAGAACGACCTACGTCTACCGCAGGGGAACCAGCTACTTTGTAGTCATCACCTCTTCACACGTATCTTGCCTGCCATCCAGTTATTTATGGGTGAATTAAACAGACTGAGGAATCTCTTGGCATCTTGAATGCCAACTTCTGGAGCTCAGCAGCTACCAGGTGGAACAGTAGTTTGTGCATTGCGACACCTTGGACCCTTGCTGCAGCCCAGGCAAAGAATGATTGCCTCAACCAACTATACCCAGCTAGTTCTTGCACTCACGACGTTAGTAAGCCTGCTATCGCTAGCACCTCCCGGCATTCGTTGACGGTAACAAGTCACATCACCAGTCATAGGGCAGACCAATCCAAGGGACTTGTCAAGTCAATCGCAACATTGAGAACTTTGTTCCTTCACGTAAGGCCATCTGCCCAGCTACCATATGCAATCAAAGCTACATGACCGTGATCCAGCCTTAGCTAATAGGACATGCGTCAGGTTGTTACATTCATGCCTCTCGATTACAAGGCTAAGGTGGTGCAGGTGATCCTCCCAACTGTTCGACCATAAAAGTAACTCAAGGTAAGCCATCGCAAAGTCCCTATGTAACCATCTATTACATTTATCATGAGGTTTCGAAAAGTGGCAGGGGCACATTTTAGGCCAAATGGCATGGCATAGCAACAAACTGAAACCTACGCCCATCTGGCGTGGTAAAGGCGGTCTTTTTGCGGTCCTGTGGGCGGATAGGTACTTGCCAATATCCTGATTTAAGGTTAAGTGATGTGAACGCTAGCTGGCCCTAGTGTTGATAGTGTCTTTCATGTTAATGACTGGCGGTGGCACGTTTACTGTTATTTTATTAAGAGTGCAAAAGTCTACACAAAACCTCCATTCACCGTCCTTTTTAGGGACTAGTGTAATGCCTGAATTGTAGAGACTCTCTATAGGTTCAATCACATTATCATTGAGCATCTCGCATACCTGCTGATTAATGATGCGCCGGAAGTAAATACCTGGGTCTCGTGGCTCTGAGTACACTGGGTCCTCGTGCATCATGATGGCGTGCTCAGCGATGTCAGTGCGCTGCAGCTTCTCGTCATTGTGGAACACACTGGCATACTGGTCCAGCAGTTGTTACAGATGTTGTTGATGTTCGGGCACCTAATGCTCGAACTCTGAGCGGCCCGGCAGTTGTTGTCGCCGGTGGCGTTGCTCCTACTGCATACAGCGCCCACCTTCCACGTGTCCCCACGTGCACACGGACGAAATGTGGTTTGATCAAGGCCTGGTTGTTGACCAACCACGGTAACCCCAGAATCATCTCCTTTTACAAGTCCAGCACAATGTAAAAATTACATTTTTACGGAGTTTGCGTATCACGTATTCCTACGGTCACGTGCATTACGCTTTTTGCCTCACCCTGTTGATTGATAGGGGCGAATTGCAGATGGCATGGCAGTACTCTACTTGTTATTACCTGTATTAACCTCCCACGTACAAAATTGTGGCTCACGGCAGTGTCTATCACGGCGATCACATTCTTTCCCTCAAGTTCAACGTTAACTCTTAATGCCCATTTGGTACTGTCATTGACCTGGAACACTTTGGCACATTCATTAGCCGGAATCCTATGACTTGGCGGTGAGATTGGTGCAGGTGCTGTTTTGCCAACCTCCCGACTCAATTTCCCCGACTAATTTCCCTGGTAATAGTTCTCCTGGTTGTTATGGTGGAAGTTCTGCTGTCCACGATTGGGTCTCACGGGCGTGAACGGTGGGGGTGGCCTTGTAACATCTGTCATCATGGTGGGCGTTGACTTGTTGTGACTCTGCCTCAGAGATTGGCATGACTGTCCCTCTCTCACATCCTGTTCATAGAGGCACACCTCCCACGTAAACTGCTCTACTCACCCTTGTTGCTTTTCGCAGATAAGGCCTAATGTCCGGGGTTGACAGAGCGACAATTATTTCCAGCACTCTGCAGGTAGTTTGACCGGGGTTCAGATGTTTGTACAGGCCTAGCTTGTGTTAGATGAACTCCTCAATCTCTTCGTGTTCGCATTGCTGTTCGTGATATAACCACACTTGGGCCTGGGTGACGTCTCCATGTGTGTCGAACCTGCCCAGTAGCCGGTCGCAAAACTACCATGTCACATGATAGTCTCAGACTAGATTCCACCACATGGCAGCTGTCCCCTTTAATCTGTTTATTGTGACCTCTGCCCAGCCCTCGCGGTGTACGCGGTGTCTGTTCAACTTCTCTTCACATACCACTAGGAATGTGCTTGGGTCCTCTGCATCAAGTCACACAAAAATTGGCAAAAGTATGTTACGATCTAGACCTGTTAGTCCCTGTGGTGTATATGTTACCACTATCAGTGGTTACGTGGGCTTCACCTCTGGTGTCATTGGTGTAGCGATCTCTGCACAATTTGTCTTACAGCACTCGTCACAGTTTGACACCATCACGGATGGTGATATAGTCTTCTGGCCCTATGCATCGCAAATATGTGTCCCATTTGCACTGCTGGCACTGCGCTCACTTTGTTACCGCCCCGTCATATCCGGTGTGTGTGCATAAGCGTTTTTCTAACTGCGTTGACGCTGTGTGGGACATACATTGGCATAACGGTTGATCCCGTGAATTTTCAGCAAACAAGTTCACTTCACTCAATCTGCTACAATGTGCACATCATTTGACCAGCATGTCCAGGTAATTCGCGTTCGCAGGTGTCGCGGTTGAAGATTCAGATGTCTTGAGGCTTTCTCGTGGATGATCAGATGTGGTGTCCGCCATTTTGATGCAGTTGACGTGGATGACTCGATACGGATGAACGCACTGGTCCCACTTGGGAACGCCAATTGACGCTGTCTGGTGAGACAAGAGACGAACGGTGACACAATAAACTTACAGTAGATGGGTGCCAGCGGTGTTTCCCAGTCACCGCACTGTTGAGACTCAGGGTTCTCAAGGATGCTGTGGGTTATGTGTGTCTGTCTCACCAGAGCGTACTTACAAAACACTTTTCATTACTAAACATCTTTGCTAAACATTTTATCACTGAAAATGGCGAAGTTTCTGTCATTACAAAGAAAGACTTTAAGCACAGCGAGACTTGCTTTTATTACATCACTTATACAAAATCGTGCCAAGGTTAACTTTATGCATGAACTCGGACGTGTCTAGCTAACTCCGTTCGGGTGCTCCCCAGCCCGCAATTTATCTAGCACACTCTTAGATGAATGACTTTCTTTTGGTGTTAGAAAACACAATCTTCACAAGGAAAGGGGTCGACGGCTGCTAGGGTGGACTGCAGATTTTTCCTGAAGACAGTGCACAGAATTATGAAATGAACAAACAAGTGTGATAATTTGATATTGCTAACGCGGACTCGTCGGGGCTTGCCTTGCTGCATGTAGTTAGTGTGGTGATGGCCTATACATATAGCCGGCTAGGACGGAAATAATCTCACCGTACGAATTACATAAATTACACAAATACACATGGAATAAGATGGGATACAACATGGATGGTCACAATAAACTCGCAGATGCGTCAAAGCAAGCTTAGATAGCACGGATGCCGCTGGATGAGATTCGTAGTGGATCATGTGGTGCAGGTGAAATTTCAGTATTTCTCCTTAAAGACTGCACATTTTTGTCAAACAAATTGTTATTAATGTTGAGAAAATATTCCTCTGAAGAGTTTGGCATTTATAGTCTTTTAGCATGCCTGATGGCGGGAAAATCAATCTTGAACAAGACTGCATGGTCATACGTACAAAGTATCAATTACATGAAAATTACACATAGAACACTGAACCAAATTATGGAGCACATGATATTACACAAATAAACCCTCAAAGTGCATTGATGGTGCAGACATTAACCTGGTGGCTGTTAACCGCATGGTCGCAAATGATGTGGCCAAAAAACAATTAAACATGGAAATTACCATTAAATACATACATAAAAACAAAGCCCTTTCAATTGCTTGCAGCAATTAAACAGAAATTACACTGAAACACCTCCACCTCTAACATAGGCGGATGGCGCCTGTGTCAAAGTTGCACGGGCCACGTGGCATCAGAAATTTTCTCTTTCTCCTCGTTTACATTGAAAAAGCCACAAGGGCACAAATTATTAAGTTAAGCGGAAGCATAATGCTGAGGAATGTCTGGCAAAACGTACACAAAGCAAAGGTCAACCAGTATCCTAAAAGTGAGCTATTGTAATCTACATCAGTGCAAAAAGTTTGAGATGCGTACGTGACAGCATCGTACCTCGCCAGCTCTCCTCGACGGACTACCCAGAGGCAGGGGTCGCGCAGACTTACCATGGCTGCCTACGGGATTCAGACAAGCAGAAGTGCTATGCACGCTGAGTAAAAGTTTTATATTTTTAAATAAATGGCATATAAATAATTCAAATATTGATTTACATCTTAGCTTTAAATTGTGTGAATTTTCTGTATTCTTTAAATGTCCTCTTATGACTATGTTCACGCCAGAATAATAATGTTCTTAATCTTCACGCATACCCACAAATTACATTTTCCATAGTTTCTCAGATAGGTCGTAAAGGACAGGCGGTCATATGAAATGGGATCACAATAGTCTGGTTCTAGTTCATTCACTGTCTGAACAACCATATCAAATATTTAAATGCTGATCATTTCACTGTCCAGATGTAGTTTCTCACCAGGGCAGCAATGTGGTTGTAGACTGGTGTACTGTTAGCAGCATAGGTTGCTGCAGATATCATCAAACAGTTTTGGCTGAAACAAGTGTCTCCACTGTCTGCTGGCAAAATCTTCCTTACTTCCTACATCTTTTTCATTGCTCAACTTTTGTCTTGAGAATGACTTAGAAGGAAGTAGTGTCTGGGTGCACAGGTTGCATAATGCAGAAGTTACCCTACATTGTTTAGTAATCCTTTTCAGTAACCAACCAAACACTGTGCCAGTGCTATTTGTTCATGTAACTATAAATAAAATTGTACATCTGGGGTTGTGTAACATCATATTTGTGAATGCATTTTGACATCTTGATATGATTTTTTAGAATCTCTAAAATTGTATATTTGCATTACATTATATAATTCAGAATTAAATTTACTATACATATGTTAAAATTTACTCATTATATATTTTCTTTATAGAACCTGAATGAGGAGAAAGGTAAACCTAAAATTATTCCCAGCAATGCAAGTTTTGACACTGTCTCAACAGTAAAGGTATCAAACAGCCATCCAACTATTGTAGACAGCCTGGGCAAACCAGAGAACCATATGGTAAGTATTATAATTATCTGAGAATTTTTTATCTTGTGCTTTGATATGTATCTTCTGATGTTTATACCCTGATAGCAGTAGTGCCGGAAATGGACGTATAAGTATACAGTAAAAATTAAAATTAGTTTAGGAAATTAATAATGCATTTAAACCACTAAATTTGAACCATCTAGTGCTAGTAATCAGTTAAAAATGTATTAAAACCCAAATATATATTTTTTGAAGTGACTGATTAATAATTTTAAGTTCATGTAGCTGATGTGTGATGTGATATAATGCAGTGCTATTGTTGTAATGTAATTGTTGTGTAGCTTAATGACATGTATTCCCGAAGTGTAGGTCAGTTAGAAAAGAAAAATAAAAAAAAATAGATACAGAAATATATAGAACTAGAAACTAGAATTTGGATGCAAAAAGTTTCTTAAGTTTCTTTTTGAACAGTCCTTACTTTTTAATTGGACAGTCCATAAAACAGGCTTTACTGAAACGTAGCTTACAGTTTGGCAGCTCCAAGAGGGTGGCAAACTTAAACAAAAATAACAGTTAAAAAGCTTCAACTTTATAGGTGGTTGTATAATGTTTGAAATCAATATGGAAATTGCTACTTTATTTAAAAATGTTATTGTAGTGACCATAAATTCCCATGAGAATTTTGCATCCAATTATTAGGTCCCCAGGTGTCTTGAAATACCACTTAATTATTTTTTGGTATTTGTTTACATGTAAACATATTTAACAATTTAATTGTAAATGAAGATATAAAGTACATGTTCATTGTGTCATAATTTGGAGATTTTATTTAAGCAAAAAAGAATTTCAACAGAATGTTATGGCAAGTGGTGTATTGTTAAATTTGTTGAGAAACTTTGTCTCGTGCTGAAACATAAATTACGAATAAATTATCCAAATATGGTCATAAATTATACAGTTTTGTAGCAGAACAATATATTAAATGAGCTTATACCATATTTGGCTGTATTTGCTAGAATACAGTATTCACTTAAGTTCAAAATTTCAATTTTGGATGTAAATAAATATTTATACCTTTCTGCATTTATTTCTTTTATTGGTGAATTAGTCCTAGAGGCACAGTTTAGTAGTATTTTTTCTATTACTATAATAATTGTCTTAATCATCAAATAATTTATTATTAAAAAGTTTTTTTATTCATGGTACTAGCAGCTGGAAGCCTTATGCAGCATACTAAATTATTTTATACAGCAAGAACATTAAAACACATGTTACAACCACGATATACATACTACAATAAACCAGGACAACCCAGTGTTTTTGCAGCCAGTTAAATCTGCCCATGTGGCACAAGTGTTATGAATTTGCCAGTTGCGACTGCTGGCGGCCGGCCGCAGCTACCGCCGCCACTGTGTCTAGGCAGACGGCGGCTGATGCGCTAGCAGGTGTGACACGGTCACCTCAACTGCTGGGTTGGAGAAGGGTGTGAGTGGTAGTATCTTGCAAGTAGTTCGTAGTTATCATAATCCTGGCACTAATGTGTTGCAGAGTTGGAACTTGTTTTTTTTGGGGGGGGGGGGGGGGGGGGGGGCGCTTCTGTCACGTCTTCTGGTATAAAATTTTTTCATCTATGATGAGATTGCAGAAAAAACAGGGAAAATGCAAGATGTTAAAAGAAATAACAGTGGACATATAGGAAATACACAGTGCAAAAAAGTTTTGGCATCACCTTGTATTTACAGTATACATTAAACACCCAATAGTCCTGTTATATCTGGAATATACCCCGTTCACCAGCAATGTAGTGCGCGACATTGTTGTATACTGCCTATCATAACAGCAGTGTTGTACTGTGACAGTGTAGCTTGCTATTGTGTCAAACTGACAATCCCTGGCAGTGTTGCCAGAGCATTAGTAGTAGTCAGATATGGGTAATGCACTATTGACAATGTTCTAACGATAGCAGATTGTAACCCTGGTGAAGGTTGGAAATTCACAAAGGGAGATAATTGTCTGCTCGGAATAAACCAGTGATGCGAGTCACGTGTGGAAAAAGTACTGGGACACACATTCTGTCTGTCGCAGATGCACCTCGTAGAGGTCACCTTTGTGCCGTTACAGCAACACAAAACATATTGACACTGGTCA
Organism: Dryococelus australis; assembly: GCA_029891345.1. Taxonomy (NCBI): domain Eukaryota; kingdom Metazoa; phylum Arthropoda; class Insecta; order Phasmatodea; family Phasmatidae; genus Dryococelus; species Dryococelus australis. The sequence goes on along the minus strand of CM056999.1, from coordinate 93,711,310 downwards.
GTGACCAAGGACCATTTTTCATAGCAGCTGACCTGCAGCAAGATCATAGTCGAGCGACTGGAGTGTAGGTATTGTAGCATTCTAACCGGATCAGGCTTCACCATGACCACATCATGCCTGCAAGCCCATCAGTTGTTCATCTCCGTTACATCACCAAACTGAGCAATTAGCAAGGGGACATGCCTACCTGTTCTGGGAGCTTGCCTTATGCAGGTATATCATGTTCAGATGAGACTTGTGTGTATGCATCTTGATTCGGTCTGTGCAGTTGTCGTATAGTTGTGAACCTGCAGCAATGCAGCAGTATGTCTGAAATGTCCATCCAGTGGTAGTAGTGCGATGTTCTGGGCAGAGATAATGCTGGATAAAAGAATGCTACTGGTGCACATAAACACCCTAACAGGCCAGCGATATGTGGAAGAGGTTCTTGAGCCAGTTGTGCATGCTTTTTGCAACATGTGACCAGTTCATCCTCAATGAGAATTCTTGTGCACATAGAGCATGGATTGTGCAGAACTTCTTGTTGGAACAATCCATCACACGGATGTCTTAGTTAACCAAGTCACCAATATGAATTGCCTGGAACATGCATGGATGCTGTTAAAATGTGAATTTGCCAATGTCCGAACCCACTTAAAACACACTGTTAATTCAGGCTGCTGATGGTGTGGGACCTCATCCCCCAAGAAATGTTGGACAGCCTCATTTCCAGCATGCCACGATATGTCCACGACCTTATCACTGCACTGGGAGGCCATACCTAGTACTCACAATATGACAGGACTGTTTTATAAGTGTGCCACTGACATCCCGAAGTGATTTCAGGTGCTGCGAGCTGTATGTGGTCACAAAGTGTATTGTGACATGCATTCAACCATTTATTAAGTGACATTTGCTTTAGATAAGACTTCCCAATACAACAAACTCAAGTGATGCAAAACTTTTTTTGCATAGTTTATTAATGCCTTTCAACCGTAGATGTTACATTTTTTTTTATTTTCTTGTTTAGGGTGCCTAAGGCTTGAATTATGGTGATTTCATATGTCACTATACTAGTAACACATTTATGTTAACTCGCTATACCTTGACTAGTGCTTTTCATAGTTTTGTTTTTATTTTTACTCACATATTTAATTTGATGTGCACATCATCGTTGACTGGAATGGAGTGAATTATAGTAAAAGTTCACCTCAGATGATTTAGTTTGTTAAATTACTTATTTAGGAAGGTTTAAAATTACACTGTGTGAATTCGTGTACCATGTTCCTCAAATGTAAAAAAAAATGCTTGAACATGAAAATTTTTTTAATGAAGTGAGAAATATTCATCATTAAGTCTGCAAGATTTAATACTTAATTTAAATGCAAATTAATATCCTTCTGAAGAGATCAATTTAGATCACAATTTATTTGCATATACATAAAAAAGATGTCTCCTAGGTCATGGTAATCTGCTAGTTGTTTTCATAATTTGAATAAATCATAAATGTCAAACTTACACAACAAGTCTTCGCCACATCAAAATGATGGCACAAGTATGCCTATATAACTTGAACTAAGAGTTTTCAATCTGAAAACCACCTCTTTTTTTTTTTCCATGGTTATATTTACTAACTACGTATAGTAGTAAGTTTGTGCTTATGTGAAGTATCCTACTTGGAACCTGATAGACCACTTTTTATGTACACACAAAAGTGCAACACATGCATGTTACGTGTAAAGTGAAGTCACTGTAATTCCAACCTAAGTGTATGACCTGTATCTTAATTTCCATGGAATGAAAATAAAAAAACCCCATTGCAGTCAGCTGGTGTCAAAGGTGTAGTTCAAAGTGTGAGTGGCAACCTCTGTAGCATAGTTTAGTTGCTCACTGATCTATGGTACAAAGGGTTCTGAGTTAGTCCCGGGTAATGCAACATGCATTTGTGATTGTCTTATTGAATCATTAATCCGTTACTGGTGTCATTACTAATAACTGTGCTGTTGACGTGTTGAGTCCTACCTACAATGTGCGATCCAGGCAAGTTTAGTGTGTAACAAAGCACCATTAAATAATGAGAAAGTGGAATTAGAATGTAATTGATTTATATTTGTACACAAATTGATTGACTATATTGCTTGTAACCTAAACTACATTTTCCCCTGCAAGTAAATACGGTTGTATACCAATGTTGAAGTTTCTCCTCTACATGCTCTGAATTTGTACCCACAGTTTTGATGTATATGTTACACACATCATTCATTACATGTGGATTTGTGAGCAGGTAGATATGAAGGAAGAAACCTACACTTCATCAGTTGAGGATCTGAAGAAAGCCCAAAACGAAACTATCTTGAAAAGGATACCTGTCGGAGCAGAGGCGACCACTGTGCTCGTAGGAGCATTAGACTTCTTGGAGCAACCAACTATTGCATTTGTTCGTCTGGCTGAGGGTATTCCCATTCCTGCAATCACAGAGGTATTCACAGTACTTTTATTGATTAGTTGCTAGTTGAATCTTTAATTGTTGTGTCCGTAATCAGCTTGCTGCAAATTTCACTGTAATGCTGTATGGAATGAGATTCTAGCATATCCTTTTTTTTTTTGAGTGGATTATGGGTGTTTATCTGTGTCCTGCAACTCCCTAGAACTGTAAATGTATTCCTTTTAGGGAAATGGTATATTGTAATTATCTTGGCTGTATAAACAGTGCGGTACATGATATTGTTTTCTGATCAGCAAGTTTATTACCTGGTGAAAAATCTTGATTATGAGAGAGCATGTAGTTCAACTATTATATGGCATAGAATTTACATCCAAATATATTAAATATTACGTAGAAGGAACTTGTAGGTAGTCTTTCTCACTTTCCCATTTGTCATTCTCTACCTCATCATTTCTCTTCATCTTCCCCCTTTCCCATTTATTTCTCTCCATCTTCCCCATTTCTCTCTCTCCTCCACCTTCCCCATTTGTCTTTCCTCCACCTTCCCCTTTGTCTTTCCTCCACTTGTCTTTCCTGCATTCTCTCGGGGGTGCGGTGGCTGAGCGGTTAGCCGACTTACCTCCCACACTAAGTTAATCTGGGTTCAATTCCCGGCCAGTTCACATCTGGATTTTTGCATGTGGGAATGGGAGGGAGGGGGGGGGGGGAGGGGCATGCCGCTGGTCGGTGGGTTTTCTTGGGGATAACTCGCTTCCCCTGCCCTTTAATTCTGACAATGCTTCATATTCACCTCAATCATCCTCATTAGCTCTCAAGACTTCACTGACTTCTGCATCCTCCCCCCATATTTGTCTCTTTCTCCTGCATCCTCCCACCATATTTCTCTTTCTCCTGCATCCTCCCACCATATTTCTCTCTTCCCCTGCATCCTTCCATCATATTTATCTCTTTCCTCTGCATCCTTTCACCATATTTATCTTTCTCCTGCATCCTTCCACCATATTTATCTTTCTCCTGCAGCCTTCCACCATATTTCTCTCTTTCTGCTGCATCCTCCTGCTATATTTATCTTTTTCCCCTGCATCCTCCACCCTCTACATATTTCTCTTTTTCTTTTTCTTTGCCTTCTTCCATCCCTACAATTTGTCTTTCTCCGACCCCTTTCAGGCCCGCTAAAATTTCTTTTTTTCCCTCCCTCATGCCCTCACGTCATTTGTTTGTAGCAGCTCTGTCGTTGATAGTTTATGCTGATTTTTACCATTGTGACTTGTGCTATGTCATCACCTTCCGTTTTACTCGCATCTCATCCAAAATTTTTTGTTCTAGAGCTTCTACTGAGAAAACTTGTCACTTGTGGTAGAAAACATTCAATGGTCAATGTTCCTAACAAAGGTGACCTGATAGCTTGTTGGGTATGCATGGTCTTCAAACCCCTGCTCAAATGAAGTGTTCTCTACTGCTTGATTATTTGTTTACTTTGTGGTCTGCAAGACTACCTGAAAAAGCCTAATCTTTCCTAGCAGCAATACATATATGTTGCAAACTTTGCGAGTGTGTGTGTGCACATGTGTGTTGGTGAAAAAGTATAGCAAACTTTGAGGTCAAGCTTAGAAGGATGACTGTTTTATTGCTGAAAGAACAATGTGCAGCCCTTAGAATGGAGTTAAACTGTGTGACTTTGCAAGCCCTGAAAGGTAAATACCTTGTTTGATGCTTGAATTTTGTGTATATACAGTTTAAATCATGATGAAAGGAATGAGTGTACACACAAAAATTGGAGGGGGTGGAAATATTGCCCTTCATTGGTTGTTACTGCTACCTCTACCGACATCATTCTACTTGGTGAATGGTGTAGCCAAGCAAATTGTTGGCAGAGAAAAGTACTTCAAAGTCATGCATCTTGTATAAATATTCTGTCTATTGCAGGTCTTAAACTGTCATGAATACCATAATTAATAGTTATTATTCATTTCTGTAGGATATTTTGAATTATTCAGATGAAGCTCTTAATAGTTGATATTTTAAAAGGGTTTTTAAAATACATATTTAATAATATTTAATTTTGTTCTAGGTTTCCATACCTGTAAGATTTATGTTCATTCTGTTGGGACCAAATACAGCAGATCTGGACTATCATGAAATTGGTCGCTCAATTTCAACTCTTATGTCAAATGTGGTAAGTTTTCTAGCAATCTTCTATATTAATCAGTAAAGGCATAGAGACACGAGACTATTAACAATCAGTTAATTGTAAACATAGAAATATTTCACAAATGTTTGTATTCAGAATAGTGTAAATTGCAATTTTAAGTGTGTACTACAATGAAAAGTTATTTTCCTGTGTTTAAAAGAAAAATACATAAATATACATTTTTCATTACAATTAAAAAAAAGTAGTTTGAAATTGGAATATTATCGGATGATATAAAACATTTAAAACAGGATTGCATATTAGTGAAAAATAATAGCAATCTAAATTCTACCAAAATCTACTGCCAAGTGGTTTAATTACCGTAGGTAAATTTTACATTGCGAGTTCTTGTTAACATGTTAATTTATTAAGTATTGCTAATATTTTTTTTCATTTCTGGAAATTTAAATGTTTGAAAAAGTTTGACATTCATGTTGGAATAAAAAAGGGGACAAGTGGTTAACATTTGATTTAAAAAAAAATTAGTTAGAAATTTGAATGTGAATAAAAAGCTGCAGCAAAATTAATATTTCACATGATGTGGTGCTGAAATGAGTAATGGCTACCAAAGTTCTGTCTTGTATTGTAGGGATTGGAGTCTTTGTGTAATGGAGTGTTGACTTTCAATGTGTTTGTAGAGATAAGGATATGTGAAGATGATAGTGTTCATAGTTGTGTGAATGTTTATGGTAATACTCGTGACTCGAGAGCCAGTGTTAGTATAGTGTAAAAACATCACCACTGGAATTGTTGTGCAGCCACTGTGTGTCGAGGTTATAGTGCGAGGGAACAATGAAATTATTATAAAATTATGTACTTCTTTTGTTTCTTCTATAGTGTTATTAAAAAGTAATAAATTTTTGTGGTGTATGTCTCAAGCGAAAACTCAATTGGTCGACAAAAAATTCCTTATATTTGTGTAAAATTTAAAAAAAGATTTTATTGTGTTGGTTACGGTTCTACCGTACTTAGTTCAACATATCTTTTTATGCATCTTTTTCAAAATTTTGTCAAGTATTTGTAGTGAACATTTCATTTTACAAGATGCAAAGAACTAATTTCTCCTCTATGAAATTCACCAACATATTTTACTTTCGTGGCAAATTCAAACTGGGAAAAGGAGTGTGAAAGTTAAATGAGGTAAAGTCCTGTAGGTTATGTTTCTATAATTCAGAACATTAAGAATTAAATATCTATAGTCGGATATTGCACAGAGTAGTTTTCAGAATTCTGTACTGTTCAAATGATTTGTATAAGTGAAGTTGCCGATTTGTAAATATTTATTTACACGTTTTCTGCTTTAGCACTTCCATAGCATAGCCTACAGGGCTGATGAGAGAAGAGAACTTTTGTCTGCAATCAATGAATTTCTAGATGACAGTATAGTGTTGCCACCTGGTGACTGGGAACGAAAGGCATTATTACCCTTCACTGAACTGAAAGCGAAGAGTGAGAAGATTCGGCGGAGGAGGAACAAGAGTATACAGATGTTAGAGGGACCCCACAAAGGTATTGTAAAAATTGAATTTAGGATCTAAAATTACCTGCATTTAGGATCACAGATTGCTACTCTGCAAATTCTCTTATAAAATTTTTTTTTACATTTTTGTAGACTATTTGAATTTGTAGGAATTTACATTCCTACCAGAAAAAACCTCTATATACAGATTTTTTTTTTGTAATGAATCCAGATTAAAATTCAAAGATTGTTGAAAAAACACATATTGCATACAGGCTAATAAATAAGAATTTAGTGCAAAATCAGCAAAATTATTTTTAGCTACTATAAAGTTCTATTTTTATTCTTTTATTTTCATAATTAACTCCTTTACAGCAACAGACATTCTCTGAAAATGTTGCTTCTCTGTTCCCCTTTCTAATAGAATTATTTGTTGAAATCAAAAAGCGCGAGGTGGTGCAGTAGTTTTCACACACTGGACTGTCATTTGGGAGTAGTCTGGTTGATACCAAGCCCTACCAGCCTGTTAGGTTTTCAGAATCACTCCAGGCAAATGTGAGGGTGGCTTCTTGTTACAGGCAATGGCTGATAACTGTATGTTTAAGCAACTTGTTCCGTTTCCAGTGACCTTGCTGACGGCAAAATATTACGCCTGACATTGGCTACTGTGGGGAACTGAGCTCTCTGACCTTGCAAGGAATACAAAAGAGAGTAGCAAATGCCTTCCTGCTTGCTTCCCTTTCACCCATTAAACACACACAGGAGAGGGAACTTGTAACAGATTATAATAGATCTAATTTGATGAGGTGCCTTCATAAAATTTTTGACCTCTAAAATCTTTAAAAAAGGTTAGTGTGTGTTATTTTCAGTGAAGTCAATTTATTGCCTCTGGTGTAAAACCAACATTATTGAAAATGAAATGTTAGATTGAATAGTCAGACAAATTCCAAATTAAACAATATTCCAGGAGTGTATACCTGACCACCTGTTGGTGCCAAAAATGTTTCAACATTGAGAAGTGAGCAAATTTAATGGAATGTGAAGTCAATTTTCATTGACTTGTGGTTTAGACACTGATGAGGGGTGAGATGTGCTAGATTCTGTAAAATCCCTGGCTCATGGCTAGAAGTTTATGAAATAAGTTGTTAAATTCCAGAGGGTGCCAGCAAATCTACGCATGGGTGAGCACATGGACTGTAATTCTCGGGGTGGTAGCAGCTTGACAGCCATGTTACAATCCCCTCACAAGTACATGTTTAATTAGAGGGAGCGCAAAGTTCAAGTTCACACAGTCTGTAAAACGCTTATTAAACGTAGGTTGCATGGAGTGGGCCAAGTCCCGAAGGTACTTACGTATGAGAAATGATAAACAGACTAGTCACTAATTGGATATATTGGTAAAGCGGCGGTACACTTGTTACACAATACACAGACCCTAGACTGAAGCAGGCATGCAATTTGGCCTGCCATAAGTCAATGTGGTTGAAAAGTATTATTCCATATGTTAAATGAAATTACGGTAGTTAAATCTTCGGGAGGGCGAGTCTGACTGAGATAGGAACACAGTCGTGGGAGGAGCAAACAAAAAAAAGGAGGTTCCGGTATATAAACTTACACTATTGTAGCTAAATGAGTAGACAAAGAAGTGCAGGCTCCCAAGATGTAACACGCATGAGTTTCCTACATCTGCTGGCTCAAGACTAAAGATGGTGGGTGGGATGGTTACCACCATGCCAGCGATCTCCTGCCAACTCTTGAGACAGAAATTTAATAAATGCACAATTTACTATAAGTACACTGGAAGTTGTTGCAGAACACAAAATAAACATTGGAGCAATCAAAAAGAGATTTTAGACAAGTCAGATTTGATAATTAGTTTGAGAGTCTTTATGCACGTTACTTGTCGGTTAGTAATAATTAAGAAAACATGCCAGAATGGGCTGGCAAGGCACGTGAAAGCAATTTAAAGAATTAACATAACATTTATAATTTATGTTGGCACTTTGATACATCTAAATTAAATTATAAAAATTATTTAATAGAAAGCAAAAGAATTTAATTTTGGACAATTGTCATGGTGGAAGCCGGAACTGCCAGGATATTTACATGTTATATTTAATATAATACAACTAAATAAATATTGCCCTTTTATTAAACAAAATACATTATCAAATGTAGAAAATTATGCAAATAATGAATATCACTGTCTCATGTTTTTTAAAGATTCCAAAATCACATGGCTTCACACTCCCAGGCTTGCTGCGCCTCACTTATAAGGAATATAATGTAGCTAACATTTTCTGTTGCTAATTTGAGATTCAGCTTTATGTGGCACTCATCCTGCACTGCTCACTTATAATACTGAAAACACTGTTGGAAACAGGGGGTCAGGCGGATCGTGACCCAGTTCAGTTACCCATTCTTGCACGAACGGCAGAGATGACCTGTGCACAGGTGCATGGATGTGCATGTCTGGTGCATGAGCAGAGCAGTAGTGGACTGCCTCCTGAGCAGAGAAGGGAGGCCAATGTCAGGCTCTTTGTAGGAAAGCAGAGAATCTGTTATTGAAATATTAACTTCAATTAATAAAATGTCTGAAAGGGTATATGACATCTCTTTTGTCGCCAAACAATGTGTTAGCACAGAGCCAGAGCACTGTGTAACTTGTGGAAAGTGCAATTTGAATCTTATGTTATGTTGCTTTGAATGATGAATTATTGAAGGTCGTTAAGGTATGAATCATAACACTGGTATATGTTCGCCTGTCTCTAAAAGCACAAGGTATATAAGTGAAGTATTTTTAATTGCTTAATAAGAGGCGGACATTTTCCAATCAAGACTACTGCCTTGTACATGAGTTTTCCAAGCACTGTGTCCATTTGTTAGATGTACATGTAAACATCCCTCTTGGAGATGCTATCACATTTAACACCCTTACATGGCTAGTGGGGTGGGAGGTGGTTGCCTAGCTACAAGCATGCTATTCTCCGATTCATCTTTAGTGGCTGGTGGGGTGGTCCCAGTGTCCCTTTTCCTTAGCCACACTAATGTATTAAGTTACAATGATTCTCAAATGCCTGAAACATGGTTGCTGCAGTTTTAACCAATTTTTAGGATATTTTATTTCTTTTTTGTTTTTTATAATCGGGCACATGAATTGTGAGCAATGACTCCTCAGCATTTATATTTGATCACTAATAAACATTTTTTAAGAAATTTGATTATTTGATTGTGACTTCCATGTGGGTCTAAATTCTGGAACCCCCCCCGGCTGGTCTTAAAAAAAAAAAAAAAGTTGAACTCGTAAAATCACCATCCTCAAACTTCTTACTCACAAAATTGAGGGTCTACTGTACTTCCTAAATGTGTACTCACCATTTCAAAGATGCTTTGTGTCAGTCTGTACAAATTGTGCTTTTAGCTGCTAAACTTTTATCAAAGCCATTGTTGTAACTGTTGTAACTGTTGCTGCTGTTGGCTAAATAGATTATATGTTCCATTATATCGAAGAATGCAATTTCTTTGCCAATACTGTAGCTGTATTTTTTTGTTGCAAGGTAACCAAATCCCTCATTGTATATTTTGGTGGCTTACAAAATAACAGCTTCTGCAAGTGACATTTTACATGTTGTCACAATTGTTTTTTCTTTTTTTCTGTTTTTCAGCAAATAATCTTATCACCTATGCTAACTCAACCAAGTTCAGGTTGTATGTACATGTATTGTTGTAGTCGGAGGATTTTCTGACATTAAGCTGCTAGTTCCACATCTGCCTCAAAATATTTTTAAAGAGAGTTCATTTATTTCCAAAAATCTGTAAAAGTTGATACTCTGTTTCATCATAACTTAAACTTCTCTTCTTTAGCCGTATCCTATAGTGCTAGAAGGAATACTTAGTAGGCAGCTTATCTACTTGCATGGAATGAAATGATGCATTATTCATTACTAAAACAGAATTTTTACGACAAGTGTGAAAGCAGTATTTCATTTTTTTTCCCGAAGCTTTCACAATTTGACTATGGTAGCTGCAGTAGATAGATACAGTAGTGTACACAAGCTCCATTAGGAACAAATCCATTTCTGCCCCTTTATGTACCAAAATTAGTAGTTTCCCCACAGTATTGTTTAGATGTATGTAAAAGTGTTCAAACGTTTGAAGTTGCTAATCAACCCAGATTTTGTGTGGGAATTTATATATTTTGCAGTGAATTTCACATAAGTTTTACTTTTGCTAAATAGTTATTCCACCGTATTACAATATCCCTGTCCAGAAGTACTTTTCTCGTGGACTTAAAATAATTCTTTTAATATTCTGTTGACTTTCTTCCCCATAGAAAACATTTTTTTTTTGGTGTCTGTAAGTAAATTTACTATTGCTGACTTTTTTTTTTTAGCCTACTTTCCGAAGGAAAGAGAGTTTTATGCAATCACCAGGATGTCTGTCTGAAATGTATATCCCCTCCACCCCTAATAACTTTTAAACCTGACAACCAAATTTCACCAAACTACGTCCACATACAGTATTTAGTAACATCTAACTTTTATAGTTTTTTGATAATGCCCGGTTCTAATTTTCAAAATGGCAGCAATTTGAATTTTGGGCACTATGCCAGTGCATGATGCAAGCATTAAATTTATAGACTCATGATGATATTGGTCACCATTTTTGAAAAGAGTATGAATTGAAAAATAAAGCATTCACATTATATATTGGGACCATTTTAAACCAAATTTGGTATGTTGGCAAAACATGATGTATGCTTTGAATTTATAAATTTATAATGCTATGAACCTGCCATTTTGGAAGATAGTGCAACATGAAAAATATAGCTTTTACATTATCTCTGTAAATACACAACAGATTCCATATTTGGTGTATAAGTAGTACTATTGTAGGCCATGTTCATATATGCATTTAAAGTGCGACACTTATTGTAAAAATGACGGCAATGTAAATACAGTATTTTAGTTTGATTTGCAATATCTAAAATGCTGTCAACCAGTTTCGACCAAAGTTATACTAAAAGTATTTTTTAGCTGCATTAAATATGTCAAAACATAGCCATTTTGGAAGATAGCGCTACATGAAAGATTTAGCTTCTGTCTTATCTTGGGAAACAATTAACTGCTACCCCACCAAATTCAAGTTATAAGTTATACTTCTGTAGTTCAGCCATGTTAATATTTTAAGTTAGTAAGTCGTGTGTTCCAACCAATTTCAACCAATTTTAATATGTAGCAGTATTTATGACAAACATATAATGTGCCAATACAGTAATGAAAATAGCATCTTATGAGAAACTGGAGCTTTAATGTCAGATGACTGGGACCAAACAACCAATTCCCTCCCACCTATGCTGTAAATAACTTGCTAGGTTGTGTGTTTAAGAATACCAAGGTCAACCTGGGTAATCCGAATACAGGCAGTTAATATGGACGAGCCATAGTGTGCACGTAATTGATCTCGGCGCGCAAGACAATAACAATACATGTCAGAAGTTCGTAACAAGGCACAGAGGGGGCAAAAGCTGATATTAACAAGTCGTACTTGTTACATCCGCATTGGGTTGGTGTAGGGTTCAGTTGTTCTAACCCCACATGAGAGTAAATAAGACAATAGTAGGCGCACAATGGCAGTGGCACAGTTTCAAGTCATTTCAGTCGACAATTTCAATGTTAGCTCGCCGATGGAATGCCACAAGTGGATGAGACATTTTGAACGTTTTAGAAGTGCATCGGAGTTGGACACGAAATCGGAAGAGGCCCAGGTCAATATGTTATTGTACTGTATGGGCCCAGAGGCAGATGACATGCTAGACTCATTTGGCCTTAAACCCGACGAGAGTAAAAAATACGAGATCGTGAAGCAAAGTTTGGCAGATTTTTTTAAAGTCAAAAAGAACATTGTTTATAGGAGGGCTAATTTCTTCGAAAGGCAACAGATGGATAGTGATGCAGCTGATGCTTTCATAAACAATATTTATAGGGTGGCTGAAACATGTGAACTATACATCTTTACAGAAGAATTGATCACCACAGTCTAAGTAATAGGGGTGGCAAATTATGTTTTGTCAGAATATTTGCAACTAGACCACAATCTCGATGCAGAAAAAGCCATTTGGCGTATCTGCCAGGTTGAAATGGTAAAGAACCAACAACAAATAGTGCGGCAGACTGAAGATGCCACTAGTTTGGAAGCTGTTAAAATAAAGTAACATGTTAAGCCTCCACCCAGTTGGAATACGGGCGAATCCTCGCCAAAAGGCTTCAGAATAGTCAAACAGGAAGCTTGTAGCGTTGCAGCTCTATATATATAATTAGCATATTTTGGAAGTATTTCAATTGTCTATATTTCAGTTAAGTATAGTAATTCATGTAATATTTGAAAGGTCGTGGCAATGGCAACTTGTTTGTATTTCATATATTTTCGTTTTTCCAAATTAATTTTTCTTTCCTCATTTCATCAGTAGTAACAGACGTCAACAACAGACGTCATAGGACGATAGCGCATCTTTTCCTTTTCACTGGGTTAGTAAACTAAAATCATTGCCACCACAAGGCTTGACATGGTGAAATGAGGAAAATAACAGGTCACTTTAGCTGACATGACCGACTGCTCGAAAACAATGTTTTCAATGAGGAAACTTTCTACCAATGTACAAGGAAGCATGACCTTTCTCGGATATCATAACAGTTTGTCGCAGCATGATTGTTTGTCAGCTGTCAGTCGGAGAGCCTGCAACGTGTGATCACGCGACTCGCACCCACCAGCGCCCGTGACTTTAACCTTTTTTATTTTGGACATTTCAAATAACTATTAAATTTTTTTTCTGTCTGTGCGAGGAGTCAATAGGGCGCTGGGAGAGAAAAGTAACTATTCTCTCTCGTCTTCGTAACTCTTGAAGAGAGAAGTTTTGTTTTATGAAGGCTGCCGTTCTGTCTTGTTTTAGTCTGAATACAGGCGAATCCTTGCCAAAAGACTTCAAAATAGTCAAACAGGAAGCTGTTCCAAATGCGGGAAGTCCCTGCACACCCATGGTTTTAGTGCTTGGCGAGTAAGGCCTCTTGCTATAAGATGAATCGGAATTCTATTATATGGGGGAAGTTGCAATGGAAGTGGCATGTACAAATTTTGGACTGTAGATAAAAAATGAGGTAGTGTTCAAAATTGATACAAGGGCTGACATGTCAGTCATGGGTGAAGATATAATGATGGGAGGCAGGCAATGAAGGTGTTGGGCACAGCAGTTGGGCATAGTGTATGACAACAAACATATAAGGCAAGACATATTTGTGGTTGAAGGGCGAGATATACCATTATTGGTTAGACCAGCACTTATGGCATTGGACATAGTTAAACTTATCATTGGCAGTGAAGTAACAAATGAGGTATATGTTCTTAACTGTAAGTAAAACTATGTGTTTAGAGGCTTGGGGGAAGATGAGTTGTGCATTTACAGTAAAGCTTAAAGAGGGATGTATGTCTTATGCCATAGCTACACCACGAAGAGTGGCACTGCCTCCGAGAGAAAAAGTAAAACAAATGCTGGATAAAATGGTGCAGGAAGATGATGATGCTCCTATCGACAGACCAACAGACTGGTGTGCTCCCATGGTAATAGTATTGAAGAAAGATGGTTCATTGAGAATGTGTAGATTATACGGAGCTAAACAAAAATATTCAGCCAGAGAGACTGCAACTCCCTTCAGTGGATAAATCACTGGCGTTGTTGGAAGGTGCCAAATTCTTCAGAGTTCTACATGCAACATGAGGGTTTTGGCATGTGCCACTCACTGAAACAAGCGCACACTTGACAACATTCATGATCCCCTTTGGACTGTATTTTTTGAAATGCTTGCCCTTTGGTATCAACTTAAGGCCCGAGCATTATCAACTCCAAATGCAGAAAATACGGGAAGGAGTACCAGGACTGGTCAGCCATGCTGATGACCTCTTGATATATGGAGTAACACCAGTAGAACACAATGCCAGAGTAGAAGAGGTCCTTTAGAGACTTCAGAGAGAGGACGTGACACTGAACAGGCAGAAGTGCACCTCGGAATGAAAAGAGTTACTTTTCTGGACCATATAATAAGCGAGGTTTAAGTCCAATCAGTGACAAAGTTCGTTCTATAAGAGAAATGCCAGAGCCATCGAACACTAAAGAACTCCGCAGATTTATGGGAATGATAAATTATCTAAGGAAATTCATACCTAACTTGGCAGAGAAAACGGAAGCATTGCAAGAACTTCTCAAAAAGGACAATGAGTGAATCTGGGGTACAGCACAAAAGGATGCAGTACATAAATTTAAAGAGATTTCCAAAGAACTGGTAATTGGATTGTACCAAAGAAATGTGCCAACAAGAATTGCAGCAGATGCCTCGTTGTTTGGAGTGGGTATGTTGAACGAACAGCAACAAGTTGTGGGGACCAGTTATGTATGCATAAAGTTCCCTTAGTGTAGTGGAGTAAAAATATGCCCAGATAGAAAAAGCTATTTGCCATCACGTGGGCATGTGAGAAATGTTGCAATTACATTTTGGGATAAAAAAATAACCATTCTTACAGATAACAAACCCCTGATGCCATTTCTTCAAACCAAACCCCTGGCTGATCTAACGACAAGACTGCAACAACTCAGGATGCATCTGATATGTTTCAAGTGTAGAGTGGTACATGTACTGGGAAAGTGTGTGTACATTGCGGATGCGTTGTCAAAAGTCGCGGTCGAAGGCTCAGGCAAGGATAATGGGGATTGAGAAGTTAAGAAAAGCACCTTCTATGCCCAGTTTTTAGGATGGAAAGTCATCACACCCCACCATTACAGTTGGTACAACAATCCCTCCCCTCCCATTAGTAAATTATCGATTTCTATATCACAAGATTGTTTTGTGGATATGTTAATACTATACTATGTAATGCATATAGGCCTACATATTTATCACACTAAAATAAAATTTACATCTTTTACTTCCATGATACCAAATAGAAAATTCCTGTTACTGTTTGCGAATTATTTTTTGCTTAAAAATACATTTTACAATTGTTTTTTCTCTTTGATCTTCATATAACTTTCCATAATATAGTTTTACAGTGAAAGAGAATATCTTGAATTTTTAAATAGTGAACTTTGTGCAGTTACAGTAAGTCACTCTCTGCAGATCAGGAACCAGGAGTTGTGATTAATTGTAATGTTTTTTTCTGTAGCTTTGCTTGTAACAGAAGGTGATGGAGATGGAGGCAAACCCCCAGGTGATGATCCTCTACGCAGAACACGTCGCCCTTTTGGAGGGCTGATCAATGACATAAAGAGGAGATTCCCGTACTACAAGTCTGATATTTTAGATGGCCTTAATTCTGAATGTTTTGCAGCAATTATCTTTATTTATTTTGCATGTGTGTCGACTGCCATCACGTTTGGCGGAATAATGGGTATGTATAATTACTGATTCTGTTTAGCTGAGGAAGTAATATTTCTATAAGCTTTATACTACACATGTAAGAGTTTAATGTATTAATTACACTTCTGCATTAAATATCCAAAATTTTTGGTGGTGAGCACACTATAGATGACTAAAAATGGGATACTTTTGTGCAATGTTTGGCAACTAATGTAGTTTTCTCCTTGAAACACTGAAAGTAACTATGTGTATAGATTTATACTGTAGTAACGTGGACGTTAAAATATAGTAGGCAGGTGTGTAAACTCCTGTGTGTACGGGAGAGTGGCAACAGGTAAGCAGTCATGCGTACACACAATGGCACGTTTATAATGTGTGCAAGTTGTAGGCTTTCAGGGCAGCTGGAATACTGAGTGTTTTTATCTACAATAGAAGTTCATTTAAAATTTTAAGTTTGAGACCATAGTTTAGGGTGTTTGCAATAGATTTTATGGTAAGTATGGCCAGAAAAAATTGACTGATTCATTGCAACAAATATCCTGCCCAGAAAGTACTTCTATTATTTAGCACCACAGTAGATATGAGTTATTACGAGCAGAAAACATATGCAGTCATGTTTCATATTAAATGCAATTTTTAGGATCTCCGTAACAAAATCTCCTTTACCTCCTGCTATTCCCGCTCCTGTTTCTCATCATCATATTTAGTCACACACTTCAGTCTGCTTCCAATATCCTCTTAATAAAAAATGCATGTAACAGTTAAATATAGTAGTGAAATGCAGTACGAAGCCAGACTACACTGTTTATAAAAGTGTTGTTCACAATCCAGTGCTGTATCATAATTGGAGGCAAATAGTATTTTGAACTGAAATAGGCATGACTTGGATAGTCAAAAATCAATTTTCACACCGATTCCTTGCATGTTTGTATTTGGTGAGAAATGGAGTAGGTACAGTCCAGATAACATACAGTAATTGAAGAGTTATCGAGGTAGTGGCATTGCATTGCTCTTGTGCATTCTGTAGTGCACGAGTTTGTGGCTCAATAACAGGTTAGGTATATGGATATAACATTCAGCAGTATATCAGGCTTGTCAGGGGTGCAGTTGATACACATTTCTACTGCATGGCCACTGCTTGTCCGTAATTATTTTGTATATATACATGCAAAATTAAGGACATTGCCTGTTTATATTTACCAGCCAGTTCATGTGATCTCATTGTCTCCATGAACTATCGCAGAGCTTTGGATGGCTTTGGTGCAGGAGTGGAGCTCTGTATTCCAAGAAAAGCTCAAAATGTTTTCATCATGAAATAGTTTATATTCCATGTGTTGATGTATGGTGTGACCACACATCTTGATTGATGTATTATTGATTTTTACTGCACAACCTAGTGTCTCCGCGCCATGGGTTTCCGTCAGGTGTTGCATGGTTTATCAATCAATGTTTATTTGCAAGGTGGTAAATCTGTTATGAACGTCTACAAATGTAGTTTATCGCTCTTCATATTGATGCAAATGCACCAACTTTTTACCCTTAATCTTTCACACATGTTTAATTAGTCCATTTAACTTGCACTAGTGATCTGGCTCGTTTTCTGCCTGCCATGGCACGCGGGGTCGCGCGCTCTCGTACACCTTTCCCCCCCTTGCATCTCTCTGTCACCCTACGCCACCACCACCGCCCACGTGTAGGTTCGTGTGCACGTCTCCGCTTTAGAAATAATTTTTTACAAAACTTTTTATAACTTTTAAATTATTGACGATCATTGTATGATGTAAAGGACATTTCTTATCTACATTAAACAGTTTTAATTATGAATTAATTAATTTTGATAGAGATTAAGTTATTAATAGTTAGAAAAGACAGTGAATTTTATGTTTGTTATGCGTAATTTAAATTGTAAATACGCTTATTACTACTGACTCCGTCGGGTGAGACACGAGACAAACCATGACAAAATACAATGACAAAATACTTACTGATAATTTGGGCACCAGCGGTGCTTCCCAATCACCGCACTGTTGACTCAGGGTTCTCAGAGATGCTGTGGGTTCTGTGTGTCTGTCTCATCCATGCATACTTACAAACATGTAGGCAGTATTAAACTTTTACTAAAAATCAATGGAAATAAACACTTAATAAATTGTGTGACTGGGATACCGTCACTACTGAATAAAAGAGATAGTTCACTGTGAGACTTGCTTTTATTGTTACTATGCACACACATCAATGTGCCAATGAAATTATGATTATCTTGGTCATGACTAACCAATTCTGCTTGGATCCTCCCCAGCCCGCAATTAATCTAGCACACGCCTAGATGGATAATCTCACCGAGGTGCGTGAAAGCACAGCCTTCACAAGGGAAGAGGGCCGCCAGCTGCTAGGGTGGACTGACGGTTTTCCCCCGAAGACAGGACACTGTGAATTACAAATGAAACCCTTGATACATTAGCACGTGTGATTACTCGGCATCACTAACGCAAACTCGTCTGGGCTCGTCCTCCAGCACGTGGGTAGTGTAATGACGACCTATACACAGAGCCGGCTAGAACGGGCATAATTGAACCGTACACAAATGACAAAATTACATAAACCCTCAAAGATATACGAAACAAGATGGGACACGAGATGAGTATTCACAATAAACACACACGTGTTAAAACAAGTTTAGATGGTGCGGATGCCGCTGGATGAAGTTCGTAGCGGACCACGTGGTGCAGGTGAAATTGCAATATTTCTGCGTGGAAACAGCAAATTAAATTCAGATAAAATATTATTCTCTTTACGATTGAAGTGGTTACAGGCTTATAACATACCTGATGACACCGGCAGTAAAATCAAACATTAACCTGACCGCGTGGTCAATTACAAAAGCATCAATTTATGTTAAATTACACGGAACCCTGACAAGAATATTGCACATACGATGTTACATAAATCTCACAAAATGCAACGATGGTGTATACAAAGACTTTGTGTTGGTCGGCCACGTGGTTATATGTAATGTTGCTATTCAATATTCAAACACGAAAAATTACCCTCAAATACATACATAAAAACAAAATCCTTAAAATTGCGTGTAGCAATAATGCAGAAGTTACAATGAAACGCCACAAACATAGGTGGATGGCACCTGATTCAAGTTGCGTGGGTCGCATGACTTCTCCGACATTTCTACTCCTTCTCCTCGATTAACTTAAAAATGCCGCAAAGGCGCAATAAATTAATAAAGTGCAAGCATGATGCTGAGGAAAATGTCTGGCAAAAATGTACGTAAGTAAAGGTTAACTGTAAACTAAATGGACTGTGTAAACCTAAATCTGTGAACAAAAGTTGTAGTGCGTACGTGACAGTGTCTTACCTCGCCAGCTCTCCTTGACACTGTCCAGATACAAGCGTCGCACGGTCGGACCTACCATGGCCGCCTACAGGGTTCACATTAGCGGAAGTGTTATGCATGAGAGTGAAATATGTAATTATTGAAAATAAAATGGTGCAAATAAAATATTGTTTTACATTTTTATAATTTTCTTGTTAATTTAGTCTCTCTTTATGGCGGAGTTCATGCCGTAATATCAGTGTTCTTAACTTCGGTGCTGTGGACACTTTGAATTTTATAACCAAACTATTTAAAAATAGTAACATACACTTTAAAACATTTTAAGACATATGAAACCCTGCAAATACTATATCACATTTTACACTGAAAAATAATATTTATGCGAGTTCAAAATTATTATTGGTCTCTTTGTGCACGTGTGGGACATGACACGTATGTGGTGAGCGCCGTCATGGGTTCTAGCGCCGCTGGCTGTTAGCCGGCATCACATATCTATTAGAGATAAATATATGCTACCACTGACTTTTTTCTAGAACATTTAATATTACACAGTTCTTTCCTACATGATTTAGTTGTATCTCTAAAGGATTAGACAGCGTATTCCTTGAGTGTGTGCTGGCGGCAAACTTTTTTCCTGTCTTGATTCACTAATATTGTTAATGCTTTGCTCCTATAAGTGCTAGGGTAACTTTTAATACACACAAACCTCCCTTGATAAATGCAGATCATAACAGTAAAAACCGCATCCAAGTCAGTTCAGTGGTTCTTGAGATTAGCACAGTCGTACAGACAGACGCGCACCAGGGACTTCCTTTTATACTATGTATTGAAGTTGTTTATATTGGGCATTGATTAGAATTTTCTGCATAATGCATTTTTTTATATATTCATCATTGGTGAGAGGGGACATGACAATTAAATCATGATGTACAGTATGGTTAGGTGAGTGAGTAAATCTTCTCATCAAATATCTCAACATTACAATGTTTCATGTTAAATAATTACTACTATTTTGAACAATGTTAGCTGTAGTTTTTCAATGTCCTTAGTTTTGATATGTTGTGTTTTTGTAGTTCTAACATACATACTGCACATATTTCGGGGTATTTATTCAATCTCTGCTAGTCGGGATCGTATGTGTACACACCTGCTTGATTTTGGAATCATAATGGATATTTTAGAAGCAATTAGTACTTTGACAGCTCATTACATTTATTTATAAAAGTCACTTGAATGTAACATGTAAAGTGAATCACAATTGTTTTAACTTGCTCCATTTTTAAGAGGATGTTACGAGACTGTTAAAAATAAATCTGTAGTGAGATGATATTTTGCTATAGCTATGGTGTAATCCCCCTAATGAAATTTCTGAATTTCTGCATTTATTTCAACCATGATCTGGTATCTGGAGTAGTGTGTCAGATCAGTTCAGAACAGGATTTTTGCACCACTAGTGAGGATAGTTTGGTTTTAAACTACATTAAATTAAAAAGATTAAACTAAAACAGCCGCTGCTGTTGGTTAGAATTTGGTTCCCTTGCACTAGTGTCATTTCTTTAATTATTTAATACCCTATATATTTATACTATGTCTTTCCCTAGATTGGTATTGAATATTGTACAATCTATTTTTCGAAATTCAAATTTTACAGTAGCTACTCTGCAATTTGTTTTTGACCATGTGCTTCAAATGTGTTTGTAGTTTCTTCCTCTTTTGAGGATAACATTTTTTAGTGTTGCAGGTGTTTTTAGTTGTAGTAAAACTTGGTCAGGCTAAACTGTTCTTACAAACTGTTTAGAATGTTCCACATACTTCTGTTATTAACTTGTTTCACATGTGTACTGACTGAAATACCACCACACAACCGCTCTTAGTAGGAAATGAGCTTTGAGGACTGTTGTTACTGGCTGTTGGGTGGCTGTTGGGTCTTTATAAAGATATTTTGTGTTGTCATACCACACTCGTAAAACGTTGCAGGTCTGAAATCTAATCATTGTAATGAATGCAGTTTCCTACTTTTATTCCAGGTACATGCATTTCCATAAAAGGTGCCTTTCAAAATAATGAGCCTATATCATATTCTGTGTGTCTGGGTTGCATGTGACATGCTAAAGAAAATTATTTGTTATTGGTGCACTTTGTATGTTTACTTAAATAGAAGTCTCGTTTAATTAATTTCCTAATTTTGCAAGGTGGAAATACAAACAACTCGATTGGAATATCGGAAACTCTGATATCAACAGCAGTTGCAGGCATATTATTTGCTTTACTTTCCGGCCAGCCCCTAATTATCATCGGAACAACAGGACCATTACTCATATTTGATGAGAGTTTGTACAGTGTAAGTAACAGTATTACCCAGTTTCATACCTACTGCTTTTCCACTGTTCTGACGTTTTATTTTGTTGTCACTAAAACATAACAATTTGTGTAATATTAGACTTATTAGAGGTTTGCAAGCCTAAGATTTTAGTTAAAACGAGCCTACTGAAAAGTTTTTGAGCAAAGTCTAGCTCCAGCTCAAACACTCTTATTATAGCCAAAACTATATTTTTACAGTAAAAATAATATTTTTGGGTTTTGACAGTAACGTTTTCATACCTGCAGTTCTGAGGAATTATTTAACTGGAACACTTGTATTACCTTGTTAAATATATTTGGTTCTCTTTTGTAAACAGTTGAACACTCTCTTGGTGACTGGCCAAATGATTTGAAATTTATATAAAAGTTTAATTTTTCAAGCCTGAAAAATATTCTGAGCCAAGCTTGAGCTGGAAGCAGGTGTTTAGCTTGAGTTCGATTTTAAAGTACTTGCAGATCTCTGCTTACTACTGTACCTAGCTAGCAGCCTTTAGTTTGATTAAAAATTGTTATTTTTTTCTGCAGATTTTAGCAATGTAATAAATGTCTCAATAGGTTACTAAGTGGTAACCATGAAACAGGTGGCCTAGTTTACAGAATAAAGAGGTAGGTGAAGGTTTAGCTTTGGTTGAGCATGCTGGGTTTTAAATGTTTAGTTGTCCTTTGACATTAAAAAAATTAATCATTAAAAATCTAGTTGAAATACCATTAAAAGGAAGTTGTTACAGTATCATGCTGTTATTGTCGTGTGTTGTAAAATAAGTCAAAACAGAAATTTTAACATGCAGGTGTTGAAATTCCTGGGTGGTCATGATTAGATAAATAAAAATATTACATCTTGGATAAACTCTTTGTTGTTACACCATTACTAATATAACTTGAAGTTACCACAAAAAAGTTGTACATAGTAGCAAAACAAATGAACATTTCAAAGACAACTAAATATAAATATACACACACAGTATATACATTCTCTGCAGTAGCACCAAGATTTCTTGTAAAAATATACAAAAAGTTAGGAATTCAAGTACTAGACTGCGAGTACTTAAATTCCTGTCCTTTTGTATATTTTTGGTAACCTAGCGGCTTTATTGTAGTAACCTTAACTCATTAGTTATAAAAATATTCACAACAGAAATCTTAAGTGTTTTTGAACTGCTGCTATGATAGAAAACCTCAATCTTTGGTTACTCCAACCTCTACTGTGATCATTAACTGGCTGCTAAAAACATTTTAATTACTGTGTAGCAATAGAATTTTGGCCTTTGAAGCTCAGGAACAGTCTAGCCAGGAAACATGAAATACAAGGAAAGAAGTGAGCAGATAATGAACAATAGCTGTGGGACAGCACAAGCTGGATAACACACACACACACATTATTTTGAATCGAAATGTGCTAAAGCAGGTTTTACACGATGCACTGTACATGCAATTTCTTTGCAATCTGTTAATCTTGCATTGCAGCTCTCACACAATTCTCTGAATTTCACATGCAACGCAAGCGATGGTGCAATTTCAGAGGATAGAACATGGCTCTATTTCTGTGCAAGACCACGCAAGTTGCATGGAACAAGCAACATGATTGGCCATTCTGGAGTACACACGTGGTGTGTATAAACAAAAATGGAATGGACATGTGATAGTGTTTTGCGTTTATTAGAAGAGTATAAAAAGTTTCCAGTGCTCTACAATACAAAGTTGCTGAATTATCACAACAAACATTTGTACGAGAATGCTTTAAAAGGTTTTTGTCGTGACTGTGATTATATGCAGAACAAAAAAAGATTGGCAATATTAAATTCAAAAGTACAGCATTTAAATCTTAAAATAAAACACATGGTTCATAATTATTTTCTTTTTCGTCATAAACATTTCAGTCATTGCCAATGCACACAATGCTTTCAGCTTTTGCTTATCCATTTGTACAACTGTATGGCGGGACGGAAACTGATATCATGTATATTGTGTTGTTAAATTGCGCTGTGTAGAAGGGGACATAGAGCGAACAGGAGAGATTTCATTGCAATTCTTGCGTGAGCGATTGCAGGCGAGGAGCTGCACGAGAAGATAATTGCATCGTGTAATACCTGCTTAAGCTGCATGAAGTTCTTTTTTTATGCTCAGGTTTGTAACTTGATACTAATTTGACAAGGTCATGGTTCATATTTAGCAAAAGGTATCTGTTTAACTGTTGGCCAGATGGTCTGATGGCATTCTTACCGTGTTATTTTTTTTTCCAGTTTTGCTTGTCCAATGGCCTCAATTTTCTGGCAACGAGGACCTACATAGGACTGTGGTTGGGATTAATTGCACTAGTTATCAGCAGTTTTGAAGGCAGTGTGCTTGTGAAACTGTTTACTCGCTTTACAGAAGAAATTTTTGCTGCTCTGATTGCACTTCTGTATATGGTTGACAGTTTTACAAAAGTCTATGTGGTAAGATACATCTTGTGTACATTGTAATAGTTTTTTCGCTGTTTTTGTTGCCATTTGCTTTTGATATGCATAAAACTGTGGAGCTGACTTTTGTACTCATTGTACATTGGTACCAATTATATTTGGCCAGTATTTTAATACAAAGTAGGAGTAGATAACCGCAATATTTCCTTGACTTAATGACTAGTGTGCTGTAGCTACAGAGCCTTAGTCAGTTACATATTTTCCATTTACAGTCTTACACTCTACGATCAGTATCTGTGATAGTGATTTAGCACCAGTGGTAAGGCATAAAATTTTCAGGAGGGAAAGCAACTGCTGCAGAACAGAATTAGTAAATTATTTTGAAAATTCTAAAAGCATCTGCAATTAGGTACCCTACTTATCTGAAAGTTTACCTAAATTGTTTCAGTACACTCCTCTTAAATTAGTATTGCTTACTACTTTACAAACTTAATACGCTGCCAATATTAACCATTAAGTTGTAAAGTAATTTAACATAAGTATTTACTAGCACGTAATGTCACAATGATTTTTTAAAACCCAAAATTACGGTTTAGTTTAAAATTTTTTATTTGGAATATCTAGCCAACAGCATGAAACAAATAACAGGCTATCATGGAAAATGTGCATACCTTATTTGAGACATTAACCCATGTAAGGCATATATGCTAGTTGTAAATAACTATATTGGTATACATAATGCATATTTTTAAAAATCCTGTTCTCCAGTCAGCCATGAAATACGTATGTAGAGACACGGACCATAACAAAGAAAATGTATATAAAATTATTTACGTAAAAAATTTGTTAATGTGCATTGTTGTAATTGGCAGAGTATTTACTTATATTCCATTCTGGGTTTTTTCAAATTTTTAAAAGAAATACTTTAATTAAATGATTATGTTTATCCTGTGTTCGTAGGTTACTAAGAACCAAAAGTGGCAAATTTGTTATTTTGTAATTTGTCATTTCGTAAGTTTCACTTTGGAAATTATCGACAGTCACTTGTTTAGCACTCGTGACACATTTTTTCATTAACAGTGAAAAATATAATTATCTTAATTTAATGCTTAAAACTGACGTAATATTTCTACAATCACCACTGGAATGCTGTGTTTACGTTAATAAATAAGAAAATAATAAGTTGTGCAAAAACTACTTCAAAAATTTTTTTTGCAATATATATATATATATATATATATATATATATATATATATATATATATATATATATATATATATATATATATATATATATATATATATATATATATATATATATATATATATACAAATTACAACAGTTGCCTGCTTTTTAAAACATGCCTAGTGTCTTTTGTGAACGATTGTTAGTTTTGCTAACACCCGCTGCTAGATAGAAAATACGAAATACCAAATTACCAAAAAAAGGCACCATTTTTGTATACAAAAACCGGCTCAGTGATCATTTTGTCAACAAAATCTGCTATTTCGGACACAGCCTGAGATGAGTCTGTCAAACGTGCTTTAGTAGACTGAAATGGATGTCTCATGCAGGTCTCTGTGACAGGCTGACAGTTTAAAGAGATAAAAATCAGCTTACGCAGCACAGCGATATACTGACATACAGTACCGCTTGTTAAAGGACACACTTTATAGAATCTCCTTACCGCCGCACGGATAAGCTGAAAACTGGTTAAGCGAAGCACAAATAAGTGGGAGTGTATAGTAATTACACTGTATTATATCATAGTTCTGAGAGTTCCACTTCTGGTTTCTATGTTAACCTTGACGATATAAGGTAGGTTATAAGTTGTAATTTGATGCATGCCGCACTGCTGCGCAGTGCTACTGCGCTCTTTATGGGCGACTTCGCTGCATCAACAAGCAAGCAAGAGCTTGGGGCAAGTCGCAAACAGTGGCAGAGTACTTTTCACGTGCCGATAGAATAGACTTCACGCGTTGGGCAGCCTCGGATGTAAAAATAATGAACACTTTAATTATGGATTGCACTGCCCGCCCAGATTAATACATGGGGTCGCCACCCCCTTGAGTCAAGATTGTGTTACCCGACTGACCACTATCCCAAGATAGCCGAGAAGGAAGTTTAAATGGACACAGGATCGCATCACCTCTGCTGCCCTGTGACGTCACACCCGCCAAGCCTTGGGCCGAGGTGGTAAACTTGAGGTGGTAAACTTGTCGCTGCCTCCGAGCAGGGAGATAAGAAATGAGCGGTGCTGATGCAGCCCTGATAAACCAACCCTTGTGATGAGACTACACCCCCCCCCCCACGCACCTCCCCCCCCCCACCCGCACCCCTCCCCCCCAGAATATCGCTGATCCAGGGATTTTCTACTATATAAGGAGACATGAGCACATGTCTCGCCAGAGTCGCCGGGCTCAACGGCCGCATAGGTCAGCGAGCACTCCCAGGGTCTGCGAAAGATCTCTCTCCTCTCCTACAGCCTGCAAACGGCTCCAAACGTCTCCAGCAGCTTGAATGTTCTCCCTGTAATTGAAGACTGTACGAGGTAAACCAGACGTCCAAATCTGCACCTATTTTACCCCAGTCACTCCCTTGACTCCGCGGTAGTAGGTCGCAGCGACGTTTTACCTTCTGGACAAATTACCCTTGAGAGGATACGCTGTTAAGTGTAAATTACGTACAATTTGGAAGTCGGAATAACTTTTGCTTTATCCTTTTACCAGGCTCACCTTCGCCTGAATTAATTTACATCAATAATTAATTCTTAGCTTGCCTGTATAATCCAACTGGGATTTCCCATTTTCAAAAATTGTAATAATAAATATCACTTAAAACTGAAATCATTGACTACCATAATTTTTTCATTAGTTCCTTGCTCATGTATTTCATTAATATTCTGTCAGTGAAACTTTTCACGTGCATTAAAAATAAACCCCACTAAGAAATAGTTGTGAAGTGTGCCGAACTCCACAGAACACGGAGCTTGCATAAAGCTTTGAGTCTTCGAAGACATACCGCTCGCTGCTCGTGGGTTTCCAGTGTTCCTTCGCCTTCCCTCTATGGTATCCTAATTCTGGACTGCACATCAGTCAGTGCCTTGGGTGTGACTAAGACACACCCCCAGGACTGCATGTCTGTGGAAAGGACAGAAAACTGATCAGATGTACAGTCAGAAGGATGGTATCCAGTACTGTAACCAGCATAGAGAAAGACTAGCTTTACAGAGGTTAATTAACTCAAAGGTAGATGCTGAAGTTACGAGTGAGGACACGATACCATCTGCGGAGTCAGACTTTACACCTTGACCTATTTCTCCGTTCATTCCCCTTAACCACGAATCGTGAGTTCGACGCCTACTTGGGTATTTGTCAGCCAAGGTCCGATCAGGAACCTATCGGCTATCCCCAGCTGGAGACCCTCCTGCCCACAGTGACTAACGGCCACCCAAGCTAGACCAGGAAAAGGAGGTACAGAATTTGTGTATAATTCACTTAGCTTCCGGGAAGATAATCAGGGTTCGACTACCACCGAAGGTCACCCCAAAACCCAGCGCAGCTACATTACCTGTAAATTACGTATCCGCACACCAGCTTACACGACCACTGCGTGTTATCACATCAACCCTTTTGGTGGGATCATCCACCTCTACCCTCACTATTGATTAAGCTGTATCACGATACATACCCCCGGGACAGCTGGCATTCACATTTTGGCAGCTCTTGCAGTGAGGAAGATTGTTCTCCCAGGACGGGAAATGATCACAGTTCAACTCACTCTGGGGCTTGATTACCCTCCCCTCAGATGGTATTCTCCCACTAAGCGGCCCCCCACAGAACCTACCTTGACCCACCGGGCTAGAGTAGCAACAAACACACAGTGGTAAGATTACTTGAACTCGGGAGGGTAGTCAGTGGTCAAAGATAGGGACGTGCGTCAAATTATTTGACACTTCATTCACGCAGAACCATGAACGATGGTGCCTAACATTCTAAAATTTTTGTAATTATATACATAAACACAAAATGCACTTAAGTATGGTTCAATTGCCACTTGGTTGACTTGATGTACACAAGTTTCATTGCTTCCACTGCTCCCTAAATTTCTCGCTCCACGACACCAGACATCTGGGTTCTTTCACCACACTGGCCTTGAAGAGTTGTAACACTAGAAGCGCACAAGAAGATTGCTTCCAAGCAAAGAACTTCACGGGATATGAACTGCTACTTACCTCACAGTTATTTGATATGTAGGTAGGGCTTAACATCTCGGAGAGGTCATTAGATACGGAGCAAGATGCTCGGACATGCAGTAATGGGTGGGAATTGGCCATAGACTGTAGTAATGAACCATCCCAGCATTCGCCTGTTGGGTGATTTTGGGAAACCATGGGAAACCGAAAACCAGATGGCCAGACCCGGATTCAATCTCAGATCCTACTGAAAGTCCAAAGTTGAACCACTGCACCACCTCGCTCTGTATAGCTATTAGAAATTACCTTGTGCTCAATGAAAAATTAAAGATTTGGTTGCAAACTTTCAATATCAATTATTTAACAGTTGGTGAGTAATAGGGGGGAGAGGGTAGCAGTGCTCCAGTTGGTTCCATATATTCTTTGCCCCTGTTTAGCACCTACCTTTTGTGGTGTAGATTACCTGTAATAATCATATCCAGGCTATAAGTCAAATCACACGTTTTTTTTTGGAGGTGGTAGGTTTTGTTTTTATATGTTCATCAAATTTATAGCCACCTGTGTGTGCAAATTTCTAATTACTTTTCACTTAGACTAAATTGCAGAT
Source organism: Dryococelus australis (assembly GCA_029891345.1). Taxonomy (NCBI): domain Eukaryota; kingdom Metazoa; phylum Arthropoda; class Insecta; order Phasmatodea; family Phasmatidae; genus Dryococelus; species Dryococelus australis. The sequence goes on along the minus strand of CM056999.1, from coordinate 93,682,919 downwards.
TTGTGAGTGGAACAGACCAAGTTTGCTTTTTGTAACTCATTTAGAATATTGTAATGGAATTGTGGTTTAATTTTTGATCAGGAAATGTTTGTTCGGTTTGTAAAATCTTGGTTTTTTAGTGTACAAAATAATGTTTATTTAAAAGAATTATATTTGGTAATTGGCAACTCCAATGTTGTGCTATTGGCTGACACAGCATAGTATTGTGTTGTCAGTGATTTTTATTTCTAGTTGCAAGCTAACCAGTAAATGGAAGTGTGTGAATATTATTAATGTTGACAGGTTTTTAAGAAATTTCCCTTGTTGGATGACTACTGCATGGATGGCTTGTCTAACACATCAAATGTTTCATACCCTGAGGATGTGGGCCCACTGTGGGCAGACTCGGGCAGTGGTTTAGCCGCTCTAGCACTGACTCTTCTTCCCAATGACACCACCGAGGAAGTGTAAGTGGACCAACCACCATGTACCAGTAGCCCTAATTAGTTAGTAACTTGTTTATATCTGCATATTATGCTTGTTGTCAAATTTAATTCTGTTCTGTTCATTCTCACTAGTGGCGCAGCAATTTTGAGGGTTGCAGAAGTCAAATTTCAGTTGAGCAGCTTGTGTACCTGTCAGTATGTTAAACTGGTACGCTTGTGTAAGGACTGTGATTGTTGGACTAGCAGTCATGAGTAAATAGTATGTATGGTTTAAATACTTAAGTTATAGGTTAAAAAGTAGTCTGTATAAATAATCATGTGTGCATGATTTGTTAATTGTCAATACATTTCAGGTACACTTGTGAAATGAGAGAATTGCATTTTTGAAGACATGCAATATTTTAAAGAAACATGTATGTTCTTTAGGGTATATCTGTTAATTACATGTTTTGATAATATTTTAATACCCTCATCCTCTGGCAGAAATTCAGTTTTTTCAGGTCACAAGTACAGCTTTTATGTTTGTTCTTTTGTAATGTATGAAAACAGTTCTTAAATGTTTTTCTTAATCATTATCTAATAAATATAGGTAGTAAGAATCCATCTAAATGACTGTGAGCTTGTCTCCATGCCAAGATAGTGCTGAATTTTTAGCTTCACTGACTGCCTTCTATATATTGTATGTGCTGTGTTTATTTCTTGTTACTGGAAAAATGTTAGCTCATAGTAATATTTTCTGCTGTTTATTTATTGTGAGCTAATGTGCATTATTTGTGTAAATGCCCTCCTGTGAAACTGCATGTCATCTGTTATAATTTTTCAGAATGTAAGTCATATCAGTTCTGTACTATAAGTTTTTGTGTACCAGTCTAAATTAGCTCTTGATTACCCATGCTGTGAACCAGAAGCCACCAATCTTGAAATATATTTTATGCAGTGATAAATATTAATTTTTTTAGCGAGTGATGAGATTGTCCTTGCCAGTATTGCTTTGGGACCAGTATGAACCAGCCATTATTATGAATGATTTGTTGCCAGCCTAATTTTGTTCTCCAGTTATTCAAAAAAATTTTTAATTATTGAAATGTTTTTCTCTTTCATGTATTTGGTACCACTGACATGCGATGGTTTAGTAGCAGAGGAGAGAGTGTATGTCCTCCAGGTCTTAGGTTGCATCAGGTTAGGTACAGGGTAGACTCTAGTGGGGTGAAGTCTGGAGAATTTGGCGCTTGACCTTAACTACTCTCTTGAATAAGATAGGCCAAGGCTCGACGAGGTAAGGCCTCCTTTGGGTGGCTGGGTTAAGTATGGCCACTGGCTTACTTTGCACTTGCCTCACCCATGGCCGACATGCGCTCATGGACTGTTGTCCTCGGTTTTGTCCGTGGACCAGAGCGGTTGTCAACAGCAATGTCTGGAGAGCAGCTCTTGCTCGGTGCTGGCTCTAGGTTGGCAGGTGGCTGTCCAGCTGTCTGCATCTGGACAAGGTGAGCAGGTTATGGCAGCTGGCTTGGTTCCCAAAACCAGGGGCAGGCCCAGACACGGGTATTTTGACGGAATGGGCAGCTCTAGGGGTCTTCACCAAGGGACCAAATAGGTTGGAGGGGAGAACTGAGAGGTGAGGCCTCATTAGTCGGTGGGTAGCTTGAGCTCGTTCCTTGGTGAAGATTGGTGAGGTATCGTTACTCAGCGACTGGTCCTCAGCAAGGACAGCAGCTATCCTCCGGTCAGCCCACTTACTACCCCTTCTTTGGGTGAATGGCATGTATAGGAAGGTACTACAGTTCAAGCCCTCGCTGAGATGATTGGCAACGGTTCCTTAGATATTGTGTAACCCAGAAGGGGTAGGTCGCTCCATGTCAGGCCTGGTACGCCTTCCAGTGGGTCTATACATGGTAGATGGAGTGTGTTAACTGACAAGGGTGATCCAACCTCTTTGTCATGTGTCTTGGCGGTAAGGGGCTCTATCATACTTATGCACCAGGTAACTTTGCATATCCTGTCCACTGTATGGGTGGCCTATTATGTGGCGTTTGAGTTGTACTTACGGTTCTTGTTAGGGGACAGTCCGTAGTTATACTCTAGTCTGAAATTTGTTGCAAAGCTGAGGTTCCCTACTGTTTCCTTTGCAGGGTGATGCTCATCAGGATGGAGGCCAAGTACAGTTCACTCTGGAAAAGATATTCTATGGTTGAACTGGAATACGTGTTTTATTCTGTCCAGAATAGATCACAGTGGTGCTTTCTTGTGTCGTATCAAATCACTCAAATCAGAGTAATCAATGGAAATTATTTAAGTTGAAGAAAAGACATGTTAAGAGCAAGAACAACAATTAGGTAGCAGTGAAAACAAGTTGGACCCTAACTGAATCATGGTTGTCCTGAGGAGACTGGGACAGACAGACTTAAGTGTGTTGATGACAATGTCAAGGGGAACTTAGACTTCAGGGCTGCACTGGTGTGGTGGAGTAAGGCATTGGTCGCTGATAATTTGGGTTCCTTACAAGGAGGGTAAGCAGCTCGCCTTAACATGACTTGTGCTAAGGCGAGCTGCTGAACATTTACTGGCATTCTTAGGGGTGCGCTGGCTGTCTTTTCCAGTGCTGGTCAGGTGTACCTCGGTTCTCTTCGGTCATTGGGGCGTCTTTGGCGGGGTGATCCCTTCCTTCAGGTGGGGTGCTGCATTGGCTGTGCTTTCGGGAAGGTGAGAGGATGTGGTAGTTTTCCTTGTATGTGGGTAGTGTCCACCGCTTGCTTAGGGCAACTCGCTTGCATTGCCAGCTGGTATCTCTTTTCGCTTGAAATGTTTCACAACATATAATCATTTTTCAAAGGATCATAATGCATCTCAACATCTTAAATTGCCGTGCCACTGGTCAGGTCTCATTTAAGCAAAATAATTTACTTTGACAGTACTTCCTTTGAATGAGTGAAATTTTCAGTGAATACTATACTCAGTTTGACATTTTTACAATTTAGGGTTGTTTCTCAGTTAAAATTGGTTTGAAAGAAGCGAATATAATTACTGCTTGCATGTAGAGGTTGGTGGCAACTGGTGTTCCAAACTATAGTTTTGTTCGTACTTTTGTAATACACTGAAAGTTTCAGATCACAGAGATTTTTCAGGAACAAAAATTAGTTTCTAAGGTACATAAATTTAATGATTTCAAGGGGTGCCACTTGGTAAAGCATGCATGCTGTTCATAGCTTTGCTCATGTACAGTGACAGAATTATCTCATACTTGAGCTTTTGCTGTCTGATATGTAGTTGCAGTTGTTTAAGGGTGAAGCATTTTTGACTGTTTTACAGGAGTAAAATGATTTCATGAAAATTAATAAAAATAAAGCTTCATTTTGTGTTATATAGTGAAACTACAGTCATTTTTCTTGGTGGACTCTCTATGTACCGAAAAAATATGGTCTGGCCAATTACCTACATAAAAGATAAAATAATTAGCTTTTATTTTTTTTGGTATTGCATCAATCAAAATATCTTCTGAGATTTCACACAAATATTGTTTTTAAGTTAGTTATTTATACAAACTTCTAATAACTAGGTGTGAAAATAAGTTAAGCACATCACCGTTTATCATCACTGGGGTATGGTACTTAAGTTCAGTTGATGGTGTTGACGAATAGGGCAGTCAGGTGCAACCTTGCTCGCTCTCCTCTGTACACGCCTGACGAGAGGGAAGCAGTTACCTAGCAATCAGTGTGACATCCTTGCATTTTCTCCCTCTGTTTCTTTTGTTATTTCTCTTGCTATTTCTCTCTCTCGCTCTCTCGTGCTATTTTGATACATGATAATGTAAGACAACCCCACGTAAGGGTGTACAAATATGTAATGTATAATGTGCAAGGGCAGTCAACACATGTAAAGTCTGTATAAAGTTGTGGGTTTGAACATTGATGTCTAATACCCTTACGTGGTACGCCAGTTATGTAAAGTATGATGAATATTTGTGTAACTATTCCCACAGTAATTTTATGCGAGGATAATTTTATTGTATTGTGTGCGATAGTGGGGGGGGCCACACTTTACACTTAGAAAGTGTGTAAGTAGTTTGGTTACGAGTAAGTAGTGCATGTGCTGTAGCCACAGCACAAAACAGTGTAACACACAATCATTAATTAATCTTACCAGTAGGTTTGTTGTGGCATATCACTGGTATCTGCAATTAGCCTGGTCCTAGCTATAACCTACATTGACACTGTAAAAATTTAGCTATCAACCAAAAAAACTATTCTTCAGAAGAACACTCACAGATAAGTGGTTAAAAAATTAAATTTACTTGCAAATTCTGGATATCAAGAAAATCATTTATAATTGGATAGTTACGTGTGCAGATTATAAGAATAATTGTACAGGTCTCTGATTGTGCTGTGAATATTAAGTATGATAAAGTGGCCATAACTAGTAATGTAGCCTTCTCATGTTTGTGTCCAATGGTAATATATTCAGTTATATTTTAATATTCAATACTTTTCATTAAGCTCACACCAGCTCAGTTCGGAGCAAAATAAGAATCTTATGTCGGGGTCTTTGTGAGTGTTCTTAAAGCAACTGATAAAAGAGAGTTCCAAGATAGCATGCTAAATGGCCCGTTAACGTGGTCAAATTGGACATCCATTTCTTGTAGAATCTCTACGTAGAATAACTAATTATGACTCGCATATAATAATTGATGCTGAAGATCTTTTAAGTTCTCTGCCGCAGGCATAGCTGGTTAGGGTCCTCAGTCTTCCCTAATCAGGCTTACAGGCCTTGGTACACATGGTACAGTCTCTATGTACCATGTCATTGCAGTAGTATGAAACTGGAGTTTAATCCACACATATGTAGTGCGAGCACACTCAAAAATATCTTGGCAAGTCTCTCTCTCTCTCTCTCTCTCTACCATCTCTCCTCTCTCTCTCCACCCTCTCACTCTCTCTCTCACTCTCTCTCTCAATTTCCCTTTTTTTTTGTCCATTCTCCTAACAATCTCTTATAAACAACATAAGTAGTTGTGTTCCTTGTATTTTTTCAGCATGTATTTGTTGACACTCTGGGCCAGTTTTTTGATACTCTTTGTATTCGCACATGCACTCGCACACGTTGGAAAATTCTGAAGTTTATTTATTTATGCCTCATCCATGCACTGGGTTGTATTGATCTGATCTACAACATTTAATTCTGCTTGTGTGACACCTTTAAATTCATCCTCGCAAAACATACGAGAAAGTGTGTCCGCGACTGCATTTTCTGCGCCCTTTATCTGTTGTACGTCAAACTTGAAACGTGGCAGACGCATTAACCACCTAGCAAGATGTCCAGCGGATTTTTGAGATATTAACCAACTTAATGCTGGGTTGTCTGTAAACAATTTAAAGGGTGCGTGATTTAGGTAATCAGCAAATTGCTTCATTAGCCAAACACAGCTAAGGTATTCTTTTTCATAGATGGTATAAGTTCTTTGTGCACTTAAGTTTGCTAGCATAAGCAACTAACACATATAACCCATTTTCCTTTTGGCTTAACACTGCACCTAAAGTAATAGAACTTGCATCACAATGCAAAAAAAAAATTTTTGCTCAAAATTTCAGCTGTAAAACAGGAGGGGTTGTAAAGTATGCTGTTCATTTTTGAAAAGCCTGCTGCTGTTCCTTTTCCCATACAAATCCAACCCCCTTCCATTTTAACTTATTCAAAGGATCTTTCAACTGTGAAAAAAATTGGAATAAATTTATTATAAAACACAACCATTCCGAAGAAAATTTTACCCCACGAAAATTTTTGACTGAAAAATTTATAATTGCTTTAAGGTCTTCTGGGTTTATACACAAACTGCCTTCTGAAATTATAAAACCTAGTAGCTAACATGTTGCTTGGTCCAACTTATTTGATCACGATTCACAGTCAACCCAGCATCTTGTAAAGTCTCCAAAACCTTACATATGTGCTTTAAATGCCCTTCTAACGTGGAATAATCTTAAATACACTCATCATCAATATATGCGGAAACAAAATCATAAAGATATTTACCCAACACATGATTTAACACACATGACGTTCCTTGAGGCTCCACATTTACACCAATCGAGAGACATGTCCACTGAAATAACCCCCAAGGTGTACAAAATGCAAGTGATTCACTAGACTAAAGGTGCAATTAACACTGTAGAAATGATGAATTCAAGTCCAAAATGGTAAATTATTTTGCCTTGCTTACATGTTGGAATACTATGTTCACAACTGGCATAGGGTAGCATCAACATACAATTTTTTATTGATTTTGCGGTAATCTCAAATTACTGTACTCGCCCGGCGGTTTTTGGGCAATAAAAAAGATGGACTAGCATACACACTTTGTAATGTCTGAATTCCCCATTTTTGCAATTCTTATACTATCTGCTTAAAAATGTTAAATTCGGTGCAGCAACCTGATAGGGAACAGAAACCACCGGTTCATTATCTTTTAACTTTAAATGAACTGGAACCTGTGAACAATGCCTGAGATTACCTGTTATAAAATCACTGAATTCAGCTTTATTTCTATTTCTTTTTCAACTTTGTCATTATGTTTACGTAACTGAATATTTCACACATCAGGTAGATTGCCAATGAAGAAGATTATTGGAAGCGAACCTAAAAGTTACACCTTTTTGCTACGTCGACACAAGGCTGGTTTTTCCCCAAAAATTCCAGCCCTAAAATAACTAAGCAATTTTTACAATAAATTGAATTTCCATGAGAAATTTTCAATCTTTATTTTCACGAATACAGCATTTCAATAAATCAAACCTCTGTTGGGCTGTGAAAAAAACATTTTCCTTCTTTTTTATTGCTACATTCCCCACAGAAATTTCTCGCATCAACGTATGTACAGTATTACAAAACTCTTCAATCGTGACACGGAAGCATCCAAATCAATTAAAGCAAATACTTAGAGGATCCCTATTCTTACCAGAACAAAAAGTAAACTTTCCATTTGCCGAAGTACATTATTTACACAACCCATTTCAATAGTTTTTTCCATAAAGGACTCTGAAATTGTTTGTATACCATATTTTAAAATCTGAAGCACGTAATAACTGTTCTTTTACTGAAGTGCCTTCCTCAACATTTCCTAAATTATCTTGTCCTTAATCAGGTTCTTCCTGAACTATGTGGACTTCCTCCTTTCTACCTTTTATTTTTATAGAAACAGTTTCCAGTAATGTGATTTGTGCGAAAACAAATTCTATAGTAGTATAAAAATGGCGGTTCTGCTACACCTGGTGTCCTGGCCGGGATTGAGGGATGTACAGTGGCCATCTTGGATTTTGTCAAGAAGGAAAAATTTCTCTTTTTGGTCTAGAAATGGGAAAATTTCCCTCAAATTCCCTGTGGCCATGTTGGTAGCCAGTATGGTGGTGTTAATTTTATTGGACTGTATGCAGGAAGCAGCCATCTTGGGTTTCCCTCATCTGAAAAAAGTTAAAATCACTATAATTTTCCCCAAAAAATTGTTTGAATTTCACATTTTCTCTGGTTGTTTCTATCCTAGTGAATTTGTGTACTTCATGCTCTTGCATCCTACCCTGCCTCCTTGCTCCGCAGCCATAATGCCAGCCCTCAATCCCTGCCATAATGCCAGTCTCCTGAATTCGTCAGTTTGTACCGATGACTTGTCAATGTAGCGTTGACTCCTTGGGTGTGGGGTCACCCTCAATTCAGAACTTATCACTCTTGCATTCCAGTGGATTTTCTCTGGGTGCTCCCAACAGTTTTTTCCTTCCTACCTAAATTGTGCACTTTCCGCTCACGCATTCTGCCTGGAGGGACTCGATTCCAAGGAACTCTGCCAGCCTCAGGTCAAGTATGATCTATGCACACTTATAAGCATAGTTGGCTGTAATTTTTGAACTGTTTGAGATTAGTGCTGAGCAAATGCAGGTTTTTAGATACCGATACGGACCGATACTTCCTGCCGATACAACCAATATCTGATAATGATTCAGTGGACATATAAGTAATGGACTGAAAGATTTCTACTAGCACAAAAAATATTTTGGGAATCTGATGAAAATCTGTGTTAGTCAGTATTACACAATATACTATTAGATGTTTAAAACCTTAGGAAAATTAATTTCACATTAATTCTTCAAGATCAGAGATTAAAAGCAGCACTCAAAATATACTTTAGTAATTTATTTTTAAATTTAGGTAATGGTAATTTATGTTTTAAACAAATAAAATTAAAAATATTAAATCTACAATGTAGCGTATCACAATTCTCAGCATAATTCAACTAAGTTCATATTCAGAAAATTAAAAATTATTAATATGTTTAGTTTTTAAATTCAACACTCCCTTATTTTATTGAGAGCAAAATTGAAGCACTGCCATTTCCCCAGTTATGAAGGTCAGAATCATTGCTTTTAAAAGATTTTAAATACTGATATGACGAGGGGAGCAGTTGTGTGACCCTGCAAAACTGGTAATTCGGCGACTTGCATACAAGCTGTAGATAATTATCTCCTAAAGTGCCTATCAGGACAGGCGGCCACAGTGGAGTGGGAGCTGCATTTCTCTCTCTCTTCCTTACTCTTTCCTATTCTTGTAGATGATTATCTTACAGTAGGGAGGCATATCCTTTCCTCCCTTTGCCATCCTGGAATGACTGCCAGTTTAATGCTTGGAATAACAACGGTAACTGCGGACTAGAAACATCAGCAGTTGAGCCCCTCTTACACCAACATTGCCACCCTATCATCCACTGGTTAAACAGAAAATATTGGGTCTCAGTATCGGCTAAAAATAAAATCTGTTTGGGCGGGCCGATATTACTAATCTCTGCTGATTTTTGACATCTGGTATCAGTATCGGCTCAGCACTATTTGAGATACAACTAGCAAATTCCTGACATAGGCATAGTGGGCTGTAATTTCCGAAACATGTAAGATACATCTACCAAAATCATAACGCAGGCATCACCCCCAACAACGAAAAGGATAAAGGGGTCAAGTATATCCTTACCACACTCATATTTGGCTTTAATTTCCAAACAATTTGAGATACAATTACCAAATTCATAACATAGGCATCACCCCAGACTACCTTTGGACTCTCCTAAGCCAATGATGTCCTTGACAGTCCGTGACAGTTCTTGCATGCCAGGATAAGAAATACTCACATGGGCCTATGCACTCGTAAAATAATGCAGGAGGAGGAGCGTTGGGATCGTTCTGCCTTTCCTTGGGTTACCAGTCCAATGCCCTGACCAAACAACCACCATTGTACGAGATGTGAGATGAATTAGCGTACATATTTGTATTGGCCTACGCACCACACACCTTGTACGGCCAGAGGAAGTAAATACTTACGTTGGCCTACACACTTGCCAGACGTGTCTTCGCGAGCTGGTGAGATATTAAGTCTGGCGAGTGTGTACCATACAATCTCTGTTGGGTGCATAGGCAGATACACATATGTACACTATTTAATCTTCTCACACGTCTCGTGCAATGGTTTTCGTTTGGTCAGGACATTGGACTGGTAGATAACCCAAGGGAAGCCGGAACGATACCCCCTGCATTTTTTGATGAGTGCATAGGCCCATGTGAGTATTTCTTCTCCTGGCATGTAACGTCTGTCGGAAGTCATTGGCTTAGACGAGTCCAGACATAGTCTCTTTTCATTGGCTGGGGTGATGTCTGTTATGAATTTGGTAATTGTATCTCAAATGGTTCAGAAATTACAGTCAACTGTGAGTGCGCTTAAAACATACTTGACTAATCGATCCTTTTCGTTGTCTGGTGTGATGCCTATGTTTTGATTTTGGTGGTTGTAACTCAAATGGTTTGGAAATTACAACCAACTATGCTTAAGTTGTACTTATCACTTTGGTCCTTTACGTTGTTGGGGCTGATGTCAATGTTGTGGCTTTATTGGATGGATTTCAGGCTGGAGCTTCGTCCGTTGGGTCATCAGATTTTAGGAAGGGTTTGTGGGTGGAATCACTTAAAGCTTTGTCGTGGGGATTTGGACGATAGGATTGACAGGGAGCACTTTTACTAGGAACATATTGTGGGTGGGAGCACACTGGAAAACCCCACCATTAGAATGACAGAGCATGATGTTTGCATTTTCGCTAGTTATGATGTTGGTAATTATATCTGACATGGTTTGGAAATTACAGCAAACTATGTTTGTAAGTGCGCATAAGTCATACTTTACCTGAGTCTGGCAGATTGCCTTGGAATGGGTATCTCCCCCTCCATGCAGGATGCGTGAGGGGGAAGTGCACACTTTTGGTAGGAAGGAAAACTTGGCTGGGAGTACCCACAGAAAACCAACCAAATGCAAGAATGTGAAGTTCTGAGGCGAGGGTGACTCCATACCTCCTGATCCCACACCCATGGAGTAACGCCACATTGTAGGTCATCTGTGGAAATTGACCGGAATGTAAGAGACTAGCATTGTGGTAGGGATTGGGGGGCTGGTGTCGTGGTTGCGGAGCCAGGGTGGAATGCAAGAGCATGAAGTACACACATTCAATAGTATAGAAACATCCAGAGAAAATGTGAAATTTGGATAATCTATGGGGAAAATTATAGCAATTTTGAATGTTATTGAGGTAATAAGTGAAACACAAGATGGCCACCATCTGCATGCTGGCTAAGAAAATGGCAGTCACTACTGGCTACAAACATGGCCACCGGGGAAAAATTTTCGAGGGATGTTTTCCTGTTTCTAGTGGGTTTGCATGCAAAAGAAAAAAACTTACTGCTTTCTGGATGCAAACTGTAAAATATAACTTCCAACTGCATGAGACTCATCACAGGGCAACCCTAGCACCTTCTCAAACCTGTTTCCGATACATACTATTTCATGCAAACACCCAGTTTTTGTACTTTCTCTAAAATTTTCATCTAATATCTAGCAATGACTTAAGGAGTTCTTGCTCGACCTAACATTTCCTGGTTAAATTGTGAAAACGCCCATTTTTCCATCATAGTCCGACTCTCAACAGGTTGCAAAATCTCAAACTCTGAATAAGGACAGAGCATATATTAAACTAGAGTTGTTACAATACAGATACTACGTATCGGTATCAGCAGATACTTCACCTTTTTCCTATGTATCTGTATCGGGTATGGTATCGGACTGATACTTTAGTATTGGTTATAGACAATGAAGACAAGGTATTACTTTCTTTAGGCACAAAAATTACAGTATTTCGGTTTGTATATGCTGCACATTAAAACAAAAGGAAAAACAAGTACTGCATTTACTTTGTATAGCGCACCTTTTTTTCCAAAATAAAGGAAAAAAATTTCTAGGGAGCCCACTATACACAGAAAAAAAAGGAGTGGTAGCCATAAATTGTCCAGGATATTGAGGGAAGTGGCAGGACTGTCTGTTGTCTCATCTATCGCTCTTACATCACTCCTCTCCCTTCTCTCTTTCTCTGTGACTCTTCTGTTATGTTTAGGTCAAAACTCTACTCCTTCCCACCAGCTTACTACTTCTTAACGACATCCTGTCACACCACAAACCCAAACCATTTTGTGATGTGTTTACTAGCCCCCTCCTTTCAAATAACACCCAGATGTTGCTGATAATTCCCCCAAGCCCTCTTTGTTTCCATGGCAGAGATTAAGCCATGTTCAGGGTTGGAAAGGGGGGAAAGGGGAGGGGGTGAAGGGCTGAGGAGACCCTTTTTTATAATGGTAGTGTGGCATTCTAACAGGGCAAAAAAAGTGGGTCACTGATAAAAGGAGAAAAAAGAAAAATGAAGCTGGAAATGTTAAGTAGTAGGAGCACTAGGTTTCCCCGAGTTCTTTTATATTTTCTCTCTTTGCACTCAAGTTATTTAATTAAAGTATTTTCCAGGCATATCACAATCACCACACATTAATGCAAAAAAGAATAATTTGTTCCATACTTACTAACAGGGCACCACAAATTTTTGGTGCAATTTTATTAAGAAAAATTTTTTTTTCCCTGGAACTTGTTGCAAAAATCATGGTGCACACTATACATGAGTAAATACGGTATGCACACTCAAAATAGTTGCACCTAACATCACTTGTATTTTAAAGCAAATGGTTTCACCTGAAAATTTTATGCAAGATATTTTAACATGGAATTATTATTTGTAAAGATGTTTTCTTTTGTGTTTAAAGGTTGTTTATCTGGTAAGGTTGGTGTTTCATTGTATCTGGCGTAAAATAAAAATGACTTTAAAACTTAATATCTATTTAACTCAAAGGGCAGCATCTTCGCGAATAAAATTATATCCCCAAAAGCACATATTCTACCACTTGTTAGCAAAAAATTGGTTGAACATTGAGGAACTTGTATTGTGTTCATTTTCAGTAACGTCTTGGAGGATTTGTATTAATTTATTTCAATAGACACGCACCTTTGAGTAAACTGATATTATGCAAGTGCCCATTCGACACCTTTTGCGGTCTAATAATGGATAGGTAAGCACAGAGCTGAGTGCAGTGTAACTCACGACAGAAAAAATCAGGACGTGGTTTTGAATGATTAATTATTAAAGACTGAATAAATCAATTATAATTGCCTCATTTGTGTCTCAAAATTACAAGTTTTCTTTGCAGTAAAATATGATTAATTACTTTAAAAGAAAGACATTTGTCACATGTGCAAGGTGTCGCCAACAGGTAGCGGCATAGGTCATCCTTCCACTCCCCCCTTCCCTCGTAAACCCACAGACATGCCACTGCCCGATTGATAACTTCTTCATGCGCTCCAGCAGATAGTGCATGCGAGTCATTTAAAATTTGACTTGCATTTGGTGTCATATTATTTGCATTTTCAGAGGGTTTGAAAGTTTTAGGTCAGCTTGCATTTTGTGCCGGATTAAAATATATTATATATAGTATTTTAAGACATTTTCTTTTGTATTTAAATGAGTCTAGGAGAAATGTTTTTAATGTATTATTAACAGTAATACTTTTTCTAAAATTCAGTGTGAAGGACGTTGGTATCGGTTTTTGGTATTGGGGTATCGGCAGTGGTATCGGTATCGGTAAACATGGTATCGGAACAACTCTATATTAAACTAACATCACATACATTTTGAGCCAACACCCATGGGCACATATTTAAGGGATTTTAGGAAAGGAGCGAACTCACCCTGAGAAACTCCAGTGACCCCTTCCTTTCGGACAGTCTTCACAGCAATTGCCGCAAAATATAAATAATCTGCATTGTATATGATGCCCACATTCTTTAATACAGTCCGAAGCGATTCCTTGGTAAGAGACTGTATCCAGGTTGTTTTCCCCATCAATTTCACTAATGTCTTTTGGCTTTGGGTCCTTAGCTTTATTAGCACATCTGAAAAAACAAAACTCTAAATATCCGTTATCTCGTATACGGTTATCACAGGTCACGAAGCGAAAAACTCTTAGTGTTCAAGAAATACATGCTCTATTCAAGCGATTTCACAACTTTTGTATGTTATCCCGGCAGTAGCCCGTAGTACTAGAGCCACTGCCATGACGCTTTGGGAATAAGTATTCACATGAATCTTCCTGTATGTCGTAAAACCATTTATTGTATATTAAATCATATGATCACATACACATATATAAACATTATGAATACACATTAAGGAATATAAACCAATTCTACATAATCCAATATTTTCATACTATCACAAGTACATGTTAACTTTCTCTCTCTGTGTGTGTGTGTGTTTGTGAGTGTGTGTTTGTGAGTGTGTGTTTGTGAGTGTGTGTGTGTTTGTGAGTGTGTGTGTGTTTGTGAGTGTGTGTGTGTTTGTGTGTGTGTGTGTGTTTGTGTGTGTGTTTGTTTGTGTTGTTTGTTTGTGTGTTGTTTGTTTGTGTGTTTGTTTGTTTGTGTGTTTGTTTGTTTGTGTTGTTTGTTTGGGTTTTGTTTGTTTGTTTGTTTTGTTTGTGGTTTGTTTGTTTTTGTTGTTGCTTGTTTTGTGTGTTTGCTTGTTTTTGTGGTTTTTTGTGCGTTTTTTGTGTGCGTTTTTTGTGTGGTTTTTTGTGTGTTTTTTTGTGTGTTTTTTTGTGTGTTTTTTTGTGTGTTTTTTTGTGTGTTTTTTTGTGTGTTTTTTTTGTGTGTTTTTTTTGTGTGTTTTTTTTGTGTGTTTTTTTTGTGTGTTTTTTTTGTGTGTGTTTTTTGTGTGTTTTTTTTGTGTGTTTTTTTTGTGTGTTTTTTTTGTGTGTTTTTTTTGTGTTTTTTTTGTTTATATATATATATATTTGATCACCAATAACATTGAATTTTATTTTCTTTCTTGAGTACATAACAGGATTTCCAAATGAACTTAACAGCAGTACTACTTGCAACACCTTCATTAACTGGAAATGTTTTCTAACAAATAATATCACGACTATCTATTTCACTAATGTCTTTTGGTTTCGGGTCTTTAGCATTATTAGCACGTCTAAAGAAGCAAAATTCTAAATATCTAGATCCAGCTTTTGCAGCAAAACCTTGTAGACCAAATCCAAACGACGACAGTAATAAATAACTTGCTTCAATATCCACAACTCGTACAGTCCATTCAGTGTTAGCTTTGTCAACCTCCTTCTCAATTGAATGTATATTATGAAACACCTTCTTGGAACATACAAACATCCATCTCTACGATACTTGTTAACGTACATCTTGATCAAATTTCACCAAAGTCTGAAAACAAGGAAGTACTAAATTACAATCACAATACACTGCAAGGGTGTATTGTCCCTAAAATCCCCCTTCAGGGTACCTTGTTCACTGTCAATGGTCACAGTAAGTAGTATGTATTAAGTATTTTAAAATGTATCAATAGAGTAAAAGAAGTCCAATTTGAATTTGCCGACACTGACGGGAAGCTGAAAAATTGCAGATAGTCCACTGTAGTAGCTGCATACCGCTAGAATTTTATGCTGAATTTTTCTGAGTTTAGCCAGTTTTTCAGGACTGTATGTGGCTTCTCTGCAATATTACCTGGTGGCACCCTTAAGTTATGTCTTAACATCTCAGGACCTTGTCTTGGGGGTGTATCCGGAATCCAGAAACAGTGTGGTGATTTTATGTGGAAGTATTGCACGTTGTAAAGGAAGTGAAATTGGAGGGTATCAGAATTTTTGTACCAATATCTTTTTAGGATTGTACGAAAGTGACTCTTTGTTTCAGAAAATAAAAATTAAAAATTTCAGAGAACTCAATCCTTCAAAGGTTTAACAAAAATTTTCATCCTACTATTATGTTTTCAATTGTGTATTGTCAGAAACGATACATACAAATAAATGTCATGTGAGTAGATTGCATATGAAAGAAATAAATGCTGTATTAATATCTTTGCAAAACTAACTAATATATTTTGCCACACCTTTAAAGTTTATCATGTACGTATTTTAGTATTATAATGCAAGCAAACAAATGGATATAAGACACAACTAAACGAACATTTAATAAGCACACAAATATTCATTGAATCTTCATTTTGTTTATACTTTCAGCAACTAGTTTTTTTACAGAAATTTAAATCAAGCTCTAAGTTTGTGTTATTGTTTTGGTATACAGAATATTCAAACAGCGTAATATATTTCAATAGAATTATAAAGTAATAATTTATATTGGCTTTCCAAGAGTTTATTTAGGGAGCCGGGGTTGTTCGGTTCCCTCAGACCTGCCTCTGGATGCACCTCCAAGTTTGTCTCCTAACTGTAGCACAGCCAAGCCCATGGGTTGGAGCCCCATATAAGATAGATAAAGTTATTAATATGTTCGCTGCTGGACCTTAGAAGTGAATTTGTATTTATGTAAAATCTTGATCTTAGTGATCTCATAATGAATTGGTACTATGTTTGTATAATGCTTGTCAGATTCTCGTGATAATACCTGTATGCTGTCTGATGCCTAAGTGTCACCAGCAGCGAATGTGCTAATTTAATATTTTTTTATTTGAAAATTTGCATGATACATTTTAGTTTGTCTCAACATGTAGTCTCGAATTGGAACAAAGTTTTAATGCTGTATATTTTGGTAATGATTCTAGCCCCTCAACTTCCACAGAAAACAGCTTGTTGGATAGCAGTGTAAGCAAGAGAGTGAATCCAGAAACAATCAATTTGCAGCCAAATACTGCTTTGTTCTGCCTTATATTATCACTCGGAACATTTTTCATTGCATACTACTTGCGCCACTTTCGAAACAGTAAATTTCTGGGCAGAAATGTAAGTTAACAAAATATTTTGTTTGAGTAAGATTATCATTTTCCTTACCAGTGAAATGAACTAACATAATATTGTGTTGTGTGTTGAGTGGCTATGATTGTGAAGGCTACATTTTTATAGATGTTGTATTTGATGAGACCTACATTAAACTAACATTGTCTCCATCCATGACAGTTGTAAACTTATCATTCCAAAACCCACAAACTTTGTTCCATCACTCTACTACCATAGTCATGACGCATGCCACACTGCTGCGCAGCGGGACTACACACACTATGGGCTGATTTCGCCCCATCAATGAGCGCTGAGAGCCTCGGGGCAAGTCCTAAGTGGCATACATGATTCCAAGTGGCTACAGGATTGATCCACAAGCTGGACAGTTAGACATGGAAGATAATTAACGCAATTAATTATTTAAATTGCACTGCCCACCCAAACTTCGACAAGCAGTCGCCACGCTCTACACAGAAATTGTTTTACCCGCCGAGCCACGGACCAGCCAACAGCCGATAAGGAAGTTATAAGTCACCACAGGAGTGCAGCACCCTGCGTCCTGTGATATCACAGCAGCAGAACCTTGAGCAGAGGTAGTAAACCTGTCGTCAGCCTCAACCCAGGATGATGAGGAATGCCCACTACCCTGAGATAATCGGCCCCTGCAGTGAAAGGCTAGCATCCCACGCACCCCTGTGAGAGCAACAAAAAGAAGATTTTGAACTTTGAACTACAGTATTTACCTGAAAGGTTTTTTGACAGAAAAGGAATAGAAAAATTGAAAGGCCACCTACAATTCGGGGTCGCCTTCAATTCAAAACCTGGGAACAAATACCATAAGTGTGCAACACTGCTTGTTAAGTATTTAAGTTTGTGTTACATGCACAAAATTATTACGGGCTTCTATTAATAATTTCTAGTCTGGTAGCAGTTAGTCGAATTGGCGTGCCATGTGACTGAGGATTTTGACAATTGATTTCATGCTTAAATACTATGTCTCCTCAGGTTGTACATATTTTTGTAGTGCTGAGACTGTACCTGTCAACTTTGATAAGGGTTCCCTTATCAGACAATGCCCTGCTGTAAAGAGGGAAGCTTTGCTGGGACATGCTTTGCTAGAAAGCAAAATGGCTCAAGTCACGAATATATAACACCCAAAAAAGTTTTACAATGTAAGAAAAATGCTGCTACCATACAGTCAGGTTGCACACTTATTTCATTGTGATTAGGTTTTTTTTAAAAGTAAATAAAATATATCATTCATATAATAGCATATCTTCTTGAAGGGTTTGTCATAAATTGATCCAAAAATACTTTCAAACTAAATTTTCTTTTCAGCACTTCACAGGGGTAGTCTTGAATTTAGGTTTAAATATTTTTCCCCCAAAAATATTTAAGGAAGGGGTCGTCTTAGATTCAGGGTAGTCTTCCTTTCGGGTAAATATGTATATAAGGAATCTCAAAAAATGCTTTATCCAGAGTTCATGGGCACGCTGACTAACTGTTGGGGACCTCTCATGGGTTTGGGCAAGACCTCAACATCTCCCAGCCTGAAGAAGGCCAGCCATCCAGCTCCAGTAGCTTGCAAAAGCTCTTCCAGCAGCTCCTACTCCAGCAGCTTGCATAAGCTCATCAGAGGTAACCTCGACATCTTCATCTTGCACCCTTTACCCAAAGTATTTTCCTTGACTGCGCGGTAGCAGGCAGTTGCGATATCGCCTCTGGACAAACCACCCCTTAGGAAAATGACTTGCTGTAAATTGCAACTTTTTCCAGAAATACATTATTGTGGATAATTTTCAGTCAAGGTTTGCTTTCATGTGGGGTAAATACGTAATTTAAATTAAGATTTTAGATTATACCAGAACAGGTATTCCCCAGCGTTTTCCTTAGCTTTAATAAATGCTTCGTCAAAAGTTTGATTGAATTTGTTCTTACTTACCCTTATTTAATATACAAGTTAAAATGTTTACAGTGGGGCTCATTTTTTTGTAGTTAAATTCCTCACTGCAGGATAGGTGAGAGTGGGCCAAACCCTCAGAATCCAGGGCCTGAAGAAGGCGGCAGTCTGAAAAGACATACAGAGATCTCTGGGAGCGTCCAGTATAGCAGCTTCTCTCCTATTCTAGCTTGCCATTTCTTCCAGTCAGTGCCTCTGGAGTGTGTGATTAAGATACTTCCAGACCGTAACTAGAAAATTATTATAAAGCCTCCTTTGGAAAAGAGTAAAACCTTCTCTTAGGTTATTAAAGTGGTATATCCTACCTAAGCTTTTCATATGACTAAAAAAGGAGGGGGACTACTAGTAGAAATCGCTGCAGCACACTGCAATCTAGTAAATTATTCCATATTGGGACTGCTGGCATCTCGTTTATTAACAGCCTTCATGTTGAGTAAGATTGCACTCCTGGGGAGGGAGATGTTCGCAATCAAACTCGCCCTACGGTCTGATTCCCCTCCAAATCAATACAACCCTTTCACTAGGCAGTACCCAAGCAACTACCCCAACGTGGGCAAATCATGACCCACCAGGCAGACAGGAACCTTGCTAGAAACTAATATGCCACCGAAGGGCTGCAAATAATATCCCGGAGGGTAATCAGCACTCTGTGTCTCATGATGGATGGAAGTACCTTCCCTGCTACAAAGACATAAAAACTAAAAAAGGTAGGTGAAGTAGAGAGAAAGAGAGAGAAGAAAGGAGATAAGCATAGGAGTGCATCAGTCAAAACAATACTGCACTCACCTTTCCATTTAAAAACATGACCATTACAAATTTAGTCTCTTGGGTGCTATGACCTATATACTAGAATGTCTGAGACACAGTGTTTACACTACTGTCAACATTGGAAATTCTCTACACATGTCCTCTTCCTCACCCCCATTTAAACCAGCTGGATTGCTCCTCCACATCGGTTCTGCATCTTTACTCTTCCGTTGACTCTTGTGCCTTAGCCTGGTACAACTCTCCTGCAGTTACTTTGGTGACTGGTGTCCCCGACTCCCTTCGACAACTTAAGTTTTCTCCACACTTTATGGTTTTCTCTAGTTTCACATCTTCTCGCAGCCTTCTAGTTTCTTCCTGCCCATTTGGTTCTTGTGATCTGTGTGCATGAATGAGCAATGACTTCAAGTGGTCACCATGCACCAGCTTAATGTTGTTGCCCACCTGTTCCTGGTATGTAAAGACTAGGAATGGGTCAGAACTAAATTTTCTTGATACTCAATACCAGTTTCGATACCAAAACATTCTCATGATACTTGATACTTTTCTTGGTACCAAATTAAAATTGTCATGAGCACAAAACAATTTGGCCAAGAAAATTGTTAATTTTACTAGTGTCACTGATGTAGATTTTGTGTGCGCTAGAGCTGGCAACCTCGCATAGTTGACAGCCTTGCGGGAAGAAGCCCTTTAGTGACCATGCTGTGTGTGTGTGTGTATACTTGTGTAAGTAAAGTGTTGGAAATCAGCTTGGGATATTGTTTAATTAAACAACCAACCTCAAATAATGGAATATAACAAAAGACACACACTAAAACTATATAAAAACCCATATTATGCGGGAAACAAATGGAAGCTCTTTGCCTCTGAAGAACCAACATCGTTAAAACATTTTCAACACATGCCGGTTCCTTCAGGACACCACAGTAGAGCTAGGGAAAGTGAATAGTAAAGATACCAGTTTTCTGCCTGCCCTGGGTAGATTAAATACAGGTAGTCTTCACCTGTTTGCGTAGGGTGTAAGATTTCCGTTAAACTCTAGTAGGATAGGAGGTAGTGCATTCTCAATCACTGTTTATTTGCTTTCGAAGAAATAAACAGTGTGTTCACTCTCACAGATGTCACTCGTCTAGGGGACAACAGTTGACTGGGCTTTACAATTACTGCCACGACTCTTTAACGTCTAAAAAAAAAAATAGCTTTGAAGGCCACCCATTCTCTGCACCACGAGGAGGGAACGATAGAGCCATGGCACTAGGTACACAATCCCATTTTTGCCAGCTTGGAGGTTGCCCTTCTCATCGCACACTAGAGGTGCAGAGAGGAGTAATCTCAGACTGGGGAGACAAACCTTTGTGGGACAACACCTGTGTTGTGTCGGCAGCCAGTGTTAATGCAGCTCAAAGAACCACCACACTCCGGTATCAGGGTTTTAGAGTGAGAAGTCACTGGACGCCAGCCACTTCACCTACATGTGCTACACTCAAGTCACCTGCCATACTTCGGCCAGGTCCGAGTAGTTGTCCTTCCTCATGCCCTTTACCTTTCGTAGTGGTGTTTGTAAGAGGATGAAAAAGGAAAAGGCTGCCTCTAGCTCCACTGAAGCTTGACCCCCCCCCCCCCCCCCCTTCGTTTACACTTGGACAGGCTCAGCATAAACAAGCAGTTGAACTCCATAGATGCTCCGTTTCCGCAGCAACTATCTACCAGCCTGCCATGTTACAGTCGCCAACCAAGAGCTCTGAGAAAATACACATCAGTGGCCAAACCACCTCACTGGGCATCACTAACATCTGGTTCTGGGTAACGCCTCGAATACCACAAACCACACAGGCCGCTGCATCTTGTGCACCAAATCAAACCCACTTGACCAATTCTGGGACAACTCGGAGTATACCACATCAAGCTGATGAAAGGGGTTTATGTTGGAGGTTACTGTAAAGCCTAAACTTTAGTTCATTGGTCTGTGAAGAAAGTGCAGCAGAGAGTGAAATGCCAAAGGATCTTGTAGTACTCATGTTGTATGCAAACACTACAGGTGCATACAAACTCCAATTGATGGTTGCAGGAAAAGCTAAACATATAAGGGTATTTAGAAGCGTTTCATCATTGATAATTGTTTACCAAAATTAGACCAGAATGTGTTGCTACATTTTTTTTAGAGTGGCTCAGCAACAGTTTTGTTCCAGAAATAAAAAGTTTTCAATGGGCTATTTTTATTTATAGAGTTTCGCAAAAAAAAAACAAAACATTTTATGTAATGTGCCGAAATGAATTTTTTAGGACTGTGTCTAACATTACATTAATGTGAGGTTTTGCTTTCAGTAACATAGCAGTATTGTTTCAGATGTGTCGACATGAGATTGTATTATATTTCAGCATTTTTGTACTAGATTTTTACAATAATAGTATTAAATTGACTACAAGCGGAGCCAATTAAATCCTGTTCTTTTTTGTTGGACAATTAAAAATGTGTGTAAAGTCTTATACATATGGTGTCAAAAACCATTTTTACAACTTAATCAAAATATTTGAAAGAGTTTTCCCTTTTTGAATGCTGGAGTATTGATGTGATTCTGGCAAGATATTTTCATGTAGTTCTTAGTCTGATTCATAGTTTGTTGATACTGGCATGATAGTTAGTAGTAACCTTGTGATCAAAGCTGCATTTCTCAGGAATAATTATCATAGTAACACACCTACCTTTTAAAATATCATTTTGTGAATGAACAACTCGTTATTTTGTAGCAAAAATGTAACAGAATGTCTTGTCAGGCACTCCATCTTACGAGATTTGCCATTGATTTTAGGCAAATTTTGCTTTTAATTATTATTCATATCTGTAGTTCTGGGGAATCCTTATACTGGAACATTCTTACATTTTTAATATTTAAGTTTTATTAATATACAATGTGTAATTTTCTTTTGTTAACAGTAGGACAGTTTCATCAGTCACTGGTCAAATTACTTAATGGAGAAGCTCAAAATTTTAGCCTGAAAAATATTTTGTTAAGAGCATGAGCTACAAGAAGGTATTGGTTAAGAGCTCAGTCTTTCAGTACCGGTACTCGCATATCTATAGTTTTATACGTGCATGCTTTTTTTTTTTTTATAAGTTCCTACTTTTTGAATGGATTATATGTTTGTTGAACTGTGTAAACCATGAACTTCACATTTTATAAATTCAACTTTCGAAATCTGGAACAGTTATTTTTCTTAATTTTTTTGTTTGAAGCAATTACTAATCTAGACTTTGCATGTATAATATAGTCATTTATTGATAAAAAATGAACTGAATACACATTATGTACATTTTTAACAACCTACCGCAAAAAATATGTTTGATCATATGCGTGCAATAATGCATGCAGTATTAATGCTGCACATATAATACCTGTACGAGATAACAGTTCTAACTATAGTTTTTTTTTTTTAAAGCCTTATAGTTGAACTAAGTGTATATATTGATATTACAATGTGTGTGCTTTTTTCAAGCCTCTTTGCATTTTAACAAGTTTAAAATCACAGCTCTGAAGGGAGGGCACTCAAAATTCCTTAGCTGCTCCCTCCCCCATTTTACCCTATTGCCACTTTTTCTCCCAAGCCCTTCCCATTTTTCTACCGACCCCCTCCCATCCATTTTTCTACCGACCCCCTCCCATCCATTTTTCTACCGACCCCTCCCATCCATTTTTCTCCGACCCCTCCATCCATTTTTCTACCGACCCCCTCCCATCCATTTTTCTACCGACCCCCTCCCATCCATATTTCTACCGACCCCCTTCCTCCCATTTTTCTACAGACTCCCGACCACCCCTCCATTTTTTACTTCCCGACCATGATGTTTTTGTTCTCTCCCACCCCTCCCATGTTTTTTTCCCTTCCACCCCTCCCATGTTTTTGTTCCCTCCCAAGCACCTCCACCCTCTACCACCATGTCCCACCCCCCCCCTTCCACAAGGATCTGCCATTGTACATAATTGAATTTTGCTGTTAAGCTAATAATTTTTACATGTGATTATGTTGTATAGTGTATTATGATTATTTGGTTTGGTATAATACATTACTGAAATTAATATTTAATTGAAGTGTTGTTTCTGACTGACCAGGCACGCCGTGCTCTTGGTGACTTTGGTGTGCCCATTGCCATAGTTTTTATGGTGTTGATTGACTACTTATGTCCGGCCATATACACTGAGAAGCTGAAGGTTCCACAAGGTCTACAGCCTTCTTCACCACAAGAAAGAGGGTGGATAATTTTCTCAGTAATGTCGGAGGCATGGGTGCCTTTTGCCACAATATTTCCTGCAATGCTTGTGTATATCTTGCTCTTCATGGAAACTCACATCTGCGAGTGAGTACAGAATCATTAATATTTTTCATTGTGCCTCTTATATAAAAGTCATATATGAAGCGAGGTGGTGCAGTGGTAAACATTTGGATTTGCATTAGGGAAGACCTGAGCTTAATTCCCAGTTCTGTCAACCTGATTTCAGTTTTTCATGGTTTCCCCTAAATCAATCCAGAAGAATGCTGGGTTGGTTCTATATTACAGGGATTTACGATTGTTTTTAAAACAGAAAGTACGGAAAAAACTGATTTTAGTGGAGATATTTCTAATAGCCTCGTAAGGAAGATACCGAAAGATCCCATTGATCTGAGGTGAGCAAATACTATCATCTTGAAGAAATTGCGCCTAAAAGAAGATATTTTAAATTAGTATCTCACGGTCAGTTGGTTGTGTAACAAAAAGTTTCATTAAAATTAATCTATGCAAAATTTCCTTTGAAAATGGCCTCCAGTATTTTATTCGTCTGACACATAGTTTGTGCTACATTGAAAGACCAATTTCACATTAACCCTGCCCACCTAAATGCCTTCTGTAGAGGTTAAACAACCTGTTTGTTTTGGAGCATGTACATAATATACCGTACATATACTGTATGTAATACAAATGTAACATACGTGTCGTGTGTGTTACATCTTATTTTATTAACAACCACCTCAATACATAACAATAATACAATTGCCATATTGTCCACACACTCATGCCAACCTCCTATACACAAACTTCCTACATCCTTATAAATACACTACAGTGTGTAAACAAATCTAATAGGTATGTTACCCGATGGCTAGCTCCCAGAAAATACTTTTGATTAGCTTATTTCTACATCACCCCTAAGGTAGCTAATTCGGCTCTTTTTTGGAAGTGGGATCCCCAGTGGGCCTATTCCACATGGCAAGTGGCAGCAGATAGTATGAGAGAGATTATAATTTTTTCAATTGGTTTGTCGTTGGCCATTATCTCCATCAGAACATTTGTCAAGCTCAATTGATGTGTTTGTGCATGAAGTTCCATTACAAAAATTAGAAGTTGAACATTTGATTCCTGCCTTTCTGCATCCACACCATTGTTATATAAAACCTCTGCTAGATCTGCAAAAAATAAAGTTTAGAAGTGTGTGTGGAGCATAAGGTTTTAACATGTATGTTGGTTCAAGACCTTTCATGTTCTGTGCTTCCCCTCCACTGATTTGGTGGGAGTCAGTGGCTAAGCTAAGTTTGTATTTGGTAGTATACTTTTGAAGAATGCTGAAGAGAAATAGTAGGGGTTGGAGGAATACTGGCTAGCATTACCTCTTTGTTGTCATGAGCAATAGCATTCTGAAACCACTTGAATTTGTAACAATTTAATGAAATTTCAATTTTAATTTTAGGTGCTTTCTGTGGTGAAAGTTGAATTTGTTGGTACTTGGCCAATTGATTCTTGTGATACATTTGAACCAACGAATGGTGATTCAAACTCCTTTAGTTTCTCATGCTGCATAGGTATTTTGAAGGGTGTTAGCTTGCCTTTGCAAAAAAAAAAATGTCACAGCCAGAAAATGCCTTGTAGCAGTGGAATTTGGAATAAAGTTTCTTATTAGAGAAGACATTTGCAAGGATTCTGAGAGATGTAAGGGCATTTCAGCCTTTCTTTTAACAGGTTTCACAAATGTAATGTCTTCATCTGCTGGTGCATAGTGTAATATGAACATTAAAATGTCTGAATCCTCACCCATTATGAAAACCTTAGCTTGTTTTTCTTCACTAATTCTGCAACATGATTTTAAAGTCCTAGTCGTCATGAGTAGGTTAAACTGTAATCCAAGTATCCAGAAATGTTTTATAAATCATGGAAATAAAAAGCAGTTTTTTTGTTCGTAAAAATTAATCTCGTTCCATGTGGCATCCACTGTTTCTTAAAATAAATTTTCTTTACATTTTGGGCTTTCATATTGCCTGTTCTTCACAACCAGTTTTGTCCAGTCGGCATTTTCTCTATAACCATCAAATACAATCACAATTTGTAGTCTGTTATGGGTTTTCTCATGTAAGAAAGGTAAGTTTACAAAATTGTGTGATATTTTGTTGAGGACATTTCACGCAATGAAGAAAAAACATACCATTCACAACCTACAACCTATTTTGCACACATGCATTGTATTTATGCCTTTAGAATTTTACAAAGATTAGATTAATTAGCTTCATGCTTTCATCATTTGATAAATCATTGTCGCAAACATAGGTAGCTGTAATTACACGAGCTTTTGAATAGAGCAGCTAATCAAAGATAACAAAGCATGCCCTTTGTTGTGACTTTCGAATGTCATCAGCTGCAATCTTTGACTGTAAACATGGCAGCGTGACTGGTGGAAGCTTCACAGAGAGTCTGTAAAACATGGGAATGTTTAAAAGAATTACCTTCCATAATGTCAGATGTAAAACCGTTCCAAAATGAGAGTTCTTGGATATTATAGCGACACATGCCACCCTGCACCCTCTATTGGATGACTTTGCTCCATCAGCAAGTGCTGAGAGCATTTGGGGCAAGTCTAAAGCGGCAGACAATTCCAAGTCTACAGGGTTGATTTCTTGCGTTGGACAACTGCAGACACGTGAATAATTAACGTGATTAATAATTGAAAATGTACTGCCCGCCCAGAATTCGGCATGCGGTCACTCCCAAAACCGAAGATTGTTTTATCCACAGAGCCATGGACACACTAAAGCAGATAAGAAAGTTAGCAGAGTCACCGCAGGAGAGCAGCACTCCTGCAACCAGTGATGTTGCCGCTGAGCCTCGAGAGGGAGGTAAATATGCCATCAGCCTCCAGCTAAGGTGATAAGAAACGTGTTGCACAGCCCACTGCCCTGAAATGACAAACCCCTGCGCTGGTAGGGCGAGCAACCCCCGCACCCCTGTGACACCCTCGAAGCTGAGTTTTTGGATACATACCGAACATGTTCTCGTCAGAGTACGTCGGCCCACCTAACGTGTAAGGTCGGAGGGCTCTCCTGGGTCTGAAGAAGGCCATCTTCCTCTACAAGCTTGCGAAGGCTATCAACCTCCAGCTCCAGCAGCCGGCAGACGGCTCCTCCAGCAGTACCAGCATCCACCCCGCAGCTCACGGAAAAAACCCCTTGGTGAAGAATCCAAAGGTAACCAGTCATCCTCACTCCTGCACCCCCTTACCCAAGTCACTCTTTGACTTCCGTGGTAGCAGGCGGTAACGACCTCCCTTCTGGACATAAACCATCCCTTGTACTCTCTGTAAATTGCAAGATTAGCTGCTTGGAATTTTATTTAGAGTTTTAATTTATTTAATCAGGTTCACCTTCACCCGATTTGAAGTAAAATAATTCCAATTTATTATTTTAGTTTCGATTATACAGAACCATTATCTCCATTGTCTTCAAAAGTGGTATTAAATAAGCTGTGTAAAATTTAATCCTTTGTGAGGTAGTTATTTCTTACTCCGTATTCATTTTAAATTTGACTAATTATTAAGTGGCTCAACAATGCGACCTCGGTAGAATTTGTACAAGTCGGTCGAACTTCTTAAGTTTCCTGGAGCTTGCATAAGGCTACAGTCTATATAAGATCAGGACTCCTGAGGTGTGTTCGGTGCACCAGGCATATCTGTGGAAGTGCTCACACTAGTATGTCGTATCTCACGTTCATCGCCTCGGAGTGACTGTACAAGACACTCAGTCGGGGTTCAGCCCTCCATAGGAGGGCTGAACCCCGACTGCTAGAATATGAGCGAACTAATCCAATTAGTGCATGGGAAGAGCCCCATTTGAGCAGAAATTAATAAATTTATTTATTGCTCTATTTTATATTTTGTCAAAGAGTTCAGATGCCTAAGAAAGGAGGTTGTCAAAATAGCCATATTCATAGTTTAGCTCGACGAGCCTTGCAGCAAGACCTATCTCAGTGATAGGGTATACCTCCTGTCGCACACGCTATTGAGCCAGCACCACTTCATTCCAGCCCTAGGTAAGAAACATCGAACCACAAGGGAAGGCCCATCAACTTGCAAAAGTAATGATGCCTATCTGGATCCACTATTAGGGATTTGCTGGCCATGGTCAAATTAAAATTGCTTAAGTTATCTGATCCCTCCAGCACCCCCACAACACAACCCAGTAGCACTATGCCCTTTACCACATGTAGAATCCATACCACTGCCGGGAAAGTGCTCAACATAATCATTCATCCCAAACCAGTGTGCAAGCCCATGAGGCCTGCCCCGTATATGCGTCCCGAAAGCGAGCGAGAGGCCGAATAGGGTGCTATCCAGGACAGTATCTAAATACATCCCGATTTATTTATCATTTTCATCTCCATTTACGTAATTCATTAAATTTAATTTGTCCCTTAGTGACAGCTGGTGTGTCGTATTTTGACTGCCGTTATGGTGAGCAAGGTCAAACTCCCTGGGAGGGAGACCTTTACGATCAAGCTCACACTGGGGTTTGATTCCGCTCCAACCAATCATAACTCTTCTACCAGGTGATATACCATTAGGTCCTCCAACGTGGGCAAATTCTCAACCCGCCGGGCGAAAATCCCGTCAAACTTCCACTGTCGAAGGGCCCCCTTTAATAATACCCCGGAAGGAAATCAGCACTCGTATCAGTTTTGCCCAACCTTAGAGCAACAGCTGCAGAAAGGGAAGCTGCCTATATATTATTTATATAGCCCCTGCGAGAGAGTGAGAGTGCGTCAATACATTTCGCAGAGAATTCAAAGAATATCCTAAGTTGATGGCATGGATTTTCCTTCACATTCATAGTTGGGTTTCAATTCATCTAAATCAATAGATAACCGATTGCAGTCCAAGATTACCTGTGTGCTCAAATCTTTTGAGTGATATGTACTTGTTTTTGCTTCTTCCTTTCAAGTAATGATGTTGTAGAGCAGTGCTCTTCTATTTTGGTAGACGCTGACCCACTGATACAGCATTCACAGGCGTGAATGCTGTATCAGTGGGTCCCATTCTCCCATTCTATGAAATATTTTGAAATCTTCTGTTGTATTTGTGTTGAAATCTGCATTGTTTTGTTTCATTTGTAAACAAGAGATCTTATATCTTTAACTATATCTGTTGCATTCGAACAGTTGACATCCTTTCTCATCTTCTGGTACAAAATAATTTCATACCTATACTTTTCTTCAAGCTTGCTTTTAAATAAAATTCCTGAGAGAGTATTTTATATATAAATATATATATATATATATATATATATATATATATATATATATATATATATATATATATATATATATATAAAATTTTTTTTCCACACATCTCTAAAAACAATGTAATTTGTTTTGCCTACCATTCCCACTTGTTGCTGGAACACATCATCATTGGTGTTCTGCCCAGAGGCAGGTTTTCACGTGATAGCTCTCCATGCTCTGTCTTCTGCCAACCTCTTCAGGTCCCTATACTTTCCGCTTCCCTAGATGTCGTCTATCAACTTGTATCTTGTCCTTCCTTTCAATCTTTTTCCCCAAACTATTCCTTCCATAGCATCTGTTAGCAAATACTCCCATCTCAATGAGTGTCCCATCCAGTTCTTCTTCCTTTCTCTTATGACTTTCAGCAGTTTTCTCCTCTCGTCAACTCTTTCCAGCACTTACTCACTCTTTCCACACATCTTATCCTCGCCATTCTCCTCCACATCTCAAACGCTTAGTCTTTTTTCGTCCTCATGTCTGTGTCCATGTGTGTTCCTTATAGTGTGCCACACTCCATACTAAACATTTGCCAAGTCTTTTCCACAGTGCTTTATCTAGTTTTCCGCATAGTAAACTCTTCTTATTGAATGCTTCTTTCGCTACTGCAATAAGAGTCTTTACCTCCCGATGACATCTCAAGTCCTCAGTTATCGTACCTCCAATATATTTGAATGTTCTACCGCCAAGATATTTGAATGCTCTTACTTGGCTGATATTAACTTGTCCTATCTTAATATTTGGTGGTTTCCTTCCTTTACTGAATACCATACTCTTTGTTTTTGATATATTGATTCTCATTTCATACTCCTCAAGTTTTATTCAGATCTTTTAGTATTTTATAATCCTTTCACTTTCTGCTAATAAAACCATTGTATCATCGGCATATCACATACATCTATTCTCTTTCCGCCAATACGTACTCCTCTTTTTCCATCTAAGCATTTCCCAATAATCTCCTCCAGAAAGGCAACAGCCAATGTTGCTTTCTTCCAACATTTCAGTTCCAATCTTTATTCTTACTTTCTGTTGTAAATATAGATTCTGTACTAGTCTTCTCTCCTTCCAATATACTCCTTTCCTCTTCAAGATGTCCATCAACTTGTTCCATTGTACTCTGTCGAAAGCTTTTTCCAAGTCAATAAAGACAGCATAAATTTCTCTACCTTTCTCAATATATCTTTCCCTTATGATTCTTAACAGGCTTATAGCATCTCTTGTTCCTTTTACTCTTCTAAATCCAAACTGTTCCTCTTCAATCCATCTATTCAACACTCTTAATAGTATTTTAGCTCCATGAGATATTGGACTAATAGTCCTACGCTCTTCACATTTATTGGTATTACGTTTTTTTTTTAATTGTTATCATTACCGTTGCGAGAGTCATCAGGCCATTCCCCTTTGTCATATATCTCATTACATAGGTAGACTCTCCCACCTTCCCCTGTTTCCTAAACTCAACACTTCTGCTGGCAAATTGATTTCACATGCCTTTAGATTCTTCATCTCCTTCTGTGCCTTTCATACTTCTGCTTCCAAGATGCCGTACCCGTTTCTATCCTCTGGCACCTGTGCCTTCTCTTCAGTTGTACTTTCACTTGGTCTTTAATCCGCCATATACATTCTATATATTCTTGCCATTTAGTCAACACCTCCTGTGGTTCTTTGGCTAATGTGCCATCCACTCTTTCTATTTTCATGTTAGCCTTTGAAGGCAAAAGAAGGAAGTATATCTCCCTAGCCATTCTGTACATTTTATACTTTCCCTCTTTCTCCATTTTCTCTATTTCCTCACATTTATCTTTCATCCGCTTCTCTTGCTGGTTTAGTTTCTCTTCTTAATTCATTATTCAGTTTCTTATACCTATTTCTTCCTTCTTCATTTTTCGCATTCTTCCACTTTCTTCGTTCTTCCATCTTTTCCAACACGTTTTTCGTTATCCATTCTTTCCTGATACTTTTGGGTTCTGTAATTCCTAGAACTTCTTTAAGATGTCATGAGTTCTTCCCTTATTTTTATCCATTTTTCATTTATCCATTCTTCACCTCTGCCTCTTTGGCATTTTTCCATAAATCTGTCTTCCAGCTCCGAAGCCTTAATTGCCTCCTTGAGTGTGTGTGTTTAATTTTTCACTTGCTTTACCTCTCTCCACTTTCAACTTTACTTGTATTTCTCCTACTATGAGATTGTGATCTGAATTTATGCCTGCTCCTGGATAAGCTTTGGCATTCTTCAGGCAGTTCCCAAACTTTTTGTTTATCAGGATGTAGTCCAGCTGGTATCTTTCTCTATTCAAACTAGAGACCCATGTATAACGTCTCCTTTTGCGATTTTCAAATAGGGTGTCGCCCACCACTAGTGAGTTTTCTTTGCAAAAGTTTAGTCTTTCACCCCTCTCATTTCTTACCCTTAATCCAAATTTTCCTACTATATATTCTTTTCCTTCACCCATCAATGCATTCTAATCCCCCATAATGATGCATGCATTTCTATTCTCTTTCTCAATAAGTCCTTCAATCTTTACATAGTATACTTCCACCTCTTCATCTCTATGCTGGCTAGTTGGCATATATATCTGTATTAATACCACGTCTTTCAAACTACCCTGTAGCCGTATCATTATCAATCTTCCATCATTATATTGCACCTTCATTACCTTATTTTTCAGTTTTTGCCCCATCAGTATTCCCACACCATTTCCACCACTCTTTATCTTCTCCTGAGTAGAAAAGCTTATAATCTCCACTTTCTAACTCCTGAAATACAGTGCAGAAAATCTGACGTGTGGTGATATTTAGCTTCAGCAGCAGGCAAAGTACACTTTTCACTCGAGACCAGACTTGATTAGTCCATGCATTGTTTCTTTTATCACATGCCTAAAATATGCTGACTCAAAAACGAAGGGTATGCACCGAAACACTTTTCTGATGTCCTGTTTGTGGTTAATTTTATTCTTTTTCACAGCATATTTCAGTGCAACACAGTGAATTTTGAAATCAAACTCTAAATGTTCTACACTTAACAATTTTTGTCTAACAGGTGAGAAACTAGTATTTAGTAACTGGACTGAGCTTACCTTGGGCGATTTACTTGCTGCAACAATGCCACTATCCCTGGTATACTCTTTCGAACATGACTTGTAAACTTCTACACTCCACAAGTGTTAGCTGCTTCCATAGCTAATTTCCTCATTTGCTACTTTCTAAAGGCTTTGACTGTCCTCTTTCAACATAACTTACGTAGTTTCACCTTTCAACAGGCATTTAGGGTATATTATGTACTCCTTATTGTAACTTACATCTTTTTAAATAAGTACATACATAATTTAAATAACTCGACTGCAAATGTTATACGAGACTGTGGTTACCACTGAACTGAGTCGACTCCAGCTGGTAGTCCACCTTCTCCCTTGCATCGACTAAGACACACTGGATGTGTTTATAACAGGTGGTCTGCTGTGACATTCGGCTTAGCAGACCAGGTGTCCATGCTAGATAAAGGAATGCAAAAAAAGGATTTGACAATAAGCTCCTTGACATTATGAACATGTACTAGCAGTATATTTAAAATTGATGCTTGGGGATTGTAACATCAAAACTGCATGCACCTTGTATTGCAGAGGAAAAAATAGAGGGGGCAGGACGAGGATGACTACTTTAAAACTCCTTTAATTTTGAATAAACCCAGTGACTTCTGGGCAATGGTCATAATTTAGAAAGTGTGTGCAGATATAAGCACATAAAATAGCTTTTTTTAGCCACATCACTAAGCATCGAGGAGGGACAAGGTTAATGTGAAATGTTTATTATAATGCCAAACTACTATTCAGTTTAAAAAAATAAAACTAGTGTTTGTAGATAGTTTTGTATAGATTAATTTTAATAGAACAAGTTTTGCTCCTACAAACTTTTTTTGGGGAAAAAAAAACCCAACAACAACTAACTTTGGATGTTTTTTGCTATGAGATGACAGCATTTCTCACCTTGGATTGATGGAGACCATTACATGTGTCACCTCCAAAAATCTATGGTTGTCATTGTTGATTCCTGGTGTTTTTGATATAGGAAATGTGCTTATTTTTCTTGTCAGTACACTAAAATTCTTAACTGCTACTTTTTTGCTGGCAGAAATTTGTAGGCAAGTTGATAAAGTAGTAACAAATGCAATTTTTTTCACTAGAAATCGCAGTATTTCAGTCATGCAATGCAACCAATGTCAAAAATTGTATTTACTTGTGTACTTTTTTCCACAATTAACTTGGTTTGTCAGCAGGCAGTGTTAATTACTGGTATGTGTGGATCTGTATGTTGGTATTGCGACACTTGCATTGTTCTCAGACTGATAGTGAGCAAGAAGGAGCGTAAATTGAAGAAAGGCAGTGGCTTTCACCTGGACATAGTCATAGTGAGCCTGATGAACATTGGCTGCGGCTTTATGGGCACACCGTGGATGTGTGCAGCAACTGTCAGATCAATAGCACATGTGTCTGCTATCACAGTCATGTCCCGCACGCATGCACCTGGAGAGAGACCTCACATCATTGAGGTCAAAGGTCTGGCACTTTTATTTTTTAAAATAGATTTAAAGTTTTACAAACCTTTAAAAGCAACAGTCAGGTCCATATTAAAGTTTCATTTGCAGCCTTTGATGCTTATAGCATCAAATAGCATGCAGGCATTATCACCTGAACCCTGTTTGACTGACCCTTGTAAGAATATTTGTATCTAGCACCCTCGAGTGTTAAGAAATAGAATTCAGTATTAACTACAGAGCTGTAACTTAAAGATTTTACTCAGCTTTAAGCGCAAACATCTTACATTAGTGTGTTATTTCTCCTTTTGTACTTTACTTGTTCTTTATTTCTAGTCTGTAAGGAATGCAAGAGGATGGGAAAATGTATTTTTGAAACATTTGATGGCAAGGTAATGGAGCAAAGTGGTGTTTGTTAAGGTTGGGAGCGGGACAGGTAAATGTTCCATAGATTCTCACCAACTCTTCTACTTGTAGATGACAGGTGTCTGGTATTTTTAAGGGAAATACCAACTAGCTCGTGTAGAGCTAGTTGGTATTCTCCTTTCTGGGTCGTGCGCAGACGACCTACGGGCGGTGTCCTCCCAGTGCTCCTACTGTCATGATTGATACGAAAACAGTTGCATTACTGAAACCCTGCACAGTGAGATCTTAGGGTGGCTCTCACACCTATAGTTAGTTGTACATAGATAAAAACACTGAAAGATAATACACAACACTGATACATAACCCTTAATGATTTGCGGGAAAGGTGGGGGTCCGTGCCCTATGGTCCGTAGGCAACCCGAATGAGAACGCACACCATTTTACTTTAAATCATTGGGTTTTATTAATAGCTCCTCCAGGAAAAAACTTATACACATTGCCGGGCTTAACCCGCTGGCAGGGTGACACTGTACAACGGCCTGAAGGAGACGAAAAATTTACATGAAACTTAAGACTTCCCAGGCGATGCTATTCCACGGGAAGGGAGGAGTGGACAATCTTGGGCGGCTACAAAGTACGCAAAGGTTCTGGTTAATTAGTGTCTATTGCTGTGAAGTGATTAGTGAACAAAGATGAAGCGCCGTCCAAGTGCGTGAAACGCAACCCCATTGGTCATTGTGTCCCACTCCTCAAGATACCACGGTATGACTTCTGTTCCGTGTGGCGTGCCGGCAGAGGTTTGGCGGGCAGGCCAGCTACGTGGATTATTTTCTTACACACACAAACTTTCAGAAAACATATCCACGTTGCTTGAAACACAAAAATTCTTACAAAAACAATTACCCTTGGCATAGGAACCCTTTAATAAACATGTTTTACTCTGTGAAATGAAATAAGGGTGAAACACGTGAAAATGGCAAATGATAGGAAATGGAAAACACTGTAACTAAAACCCACGGGGCCATCAAAATATTGTACGGCTCCTTGCCGTTTTGTGAACAGGCGTCCTCGAACGCTTCTTAATTAAACTTTTTCACATACACGTAATTTTGCATGGTCTTATTTTAAGACACTTGCACGCTGGCACACATGGTTTGCTTGGCACTTGCACTTTTCTACCTGCTAATGTCATGAGCGCGCTCTTCTGCCCCTGCGGCCACATTCGTAACTGAGGTCTTTGCGGTTCGACCACTGCGGTGCACTCTCCAACCGGTGCGCACGAGTGCCTGGTACAGTGCTGGTAGCTGCAGCGGCTGCCAGCGATGGTGGGCAAACGGGCTAGGGGGAAGCGGATGGAGTCACATTGTAATGAATATGTTTGGACATAATTTACAATGTTTACAAGACAGTGTATGATGTCTGTGGATGAATGTTTGTAAACAAATAACTGAGTGCATTTTGGTACTGATGCGTGTTATGGGGTGTGACTATCCTAGAAGGATAGGCCAAGCCCAGCTTAGCCTACCACAGCAAATACTATACCTTCAATTAGGCCTAGGAGGCGTTAGGGGTTTTGATACATCATTCGGCCACTTGGGGGAAAGTTTACAATGGGCTGGAGGGGAATCAAACCCCATAGTGAGTCGGATAGAGGTGACTTCCCACCTAAGGAGTACGATCATGGTCACAATTAGTGTCGCCAATATACACAGGATGCCAATGATCCCAAATGGGAGATGGGGAGAGGTTTAATCTAATGTGATGATGGGGGTGCGTGGTCTGGCAACAGAGACTCTAGTTGGTCAAGTGTATTGATGGGCTGGAACGAAATCTACCAAGGGGCATGTCACACGGGCATGGGAGTCGGGTTCTGCAGGGCGTTGAACCTGGATCACCTTTCCCGTTGCCAGTTTAATATTACAATATTTCGGGAGTACTGTGCCCACAGGATGTTTCACTTGGATACACCATCCGGATTTTAATTTAACATTACTGAAGGTTTTCAGGGACTGGCTAGCAAGGGTGTCATGGGGAATAGCCTCGTTCTCCGGACTTAATAATTTCTCCTGAACCTTGTATTCTTTTGTCGATACCCAGGCCAATTGTCACAGAGTAAATGGTCTAGCAGGGATGAAATAGTCAAAGGAATAAAAGAAGAAATGGCTTGTGGTGTGATCTGGACATCTAGCCGACAGTTCGTCGTCAGACGTTGATTGGGCGTTAGCTTGAGCAAGGTCACGATGTTCCCTAAGTCTCTGCTTACTAGAAGCACCACCTTTCTTATTGTACATCTGTTTAATAGGATTAACATAATACACAAAGATAGGGAGCAAGAGTCCTCTAACTACTAGTAACGGCACGTTGTTTATTTTAGGGTTTGGTCCGTGGGGAGTAAACGCAATGATTATTACTATTGCAGAAATGCAGAATTAAATTAAATTGTTGTACAAACAATAAAAAAAATGAGAAGAATCACGTAAATAAAACGGAGGTCAGGTGAAGCCGAGCCTTAGGAAAAGCAAAATATAGCTATGCGACTTTACAGCGGCTAGATAATGAAAAGTATAGTAATGCAACTTTACGGCGGCTAATTAAGGGAAAGCTAATCAGGTAGGTGACACGAAGCGCGATGGCTCATTACCGCGGAGTCAAGGGAAGTTGACTTGGGTAAGGATTACAGGGTTAAGGTAGGGTATATCTGTAGCTGGTGACTTATGTGTAGGTCCTCTGTGACATGCCGGTCTTGAGAGAGAGTCTTGACTCAGGTTTAAGGTGCGGGTCAAGAAAGGAGGGTTGGTGGTAGGAATTAGAGTATCCCTTGGCCAGGCTCTAAGGAGAGCCTTCTACAAGCTAGGTGTAGAAGAGTCCTCTGTGGACTGCAGTGTTGAGCAGTAGAGCCCTTGCGGATTAGAGGAAGGTTAAGTCCTTGCAGACTGAGGAGGATGAGTCCTTACAGACTGAGAAGTCTTCAGCAGACTGGGGGTTGGGCTCGCGTCCTCTTCAGCCACCGAGCTCGGTGCCACTCACTGGTGCTGGCAGCCGGGGCTGTATTTATACTAAATTTTCTCTGGTCAGCAGTTCTTCATGGTGTGAGGGGGGGGGGGGAGGCTCATTATTGGGGTGCAGACGTGCTGAGAGTTGTTTATTGCCCCGCGTGGAGGCGACGACAAATTAAAACCTCTGTCTCTGAGGCAGGCCGGCTGTGACATCACAAGGTCACAGGGGTGCTGCCATCTCTCGTGATTGCAGGAAGTTCTTCCAGGGGCCACACACGAGTAGTAGAATTCTCAATAATAATAATTCCAATCTGGGGGGGGGGGGTTGCCTTTTGCATGCATAATTCTGGAAGGGCAATGGGGATTGCAATTACGCATGTAATATACAATGACGTGATTGGCCACCTAGGCTTGTGGGTTTCTTAGCACGATACATTTTGGTTTGCCGCTTATATATTCCGCCCCGGAGTGCACATGGCTCGTAGATGGGGCGAAGTCGTCCGTATAGCACGCAGTCATGCTGCGCAGCATTCTGGCATGCGTCAGTACGTGTGTGTTGTTGTAATCTGGTTAGTTGCATTGTGTTATGGTTAACGTGGCCCACTTGTTAGCTGAAGTAAGATATAATTAGTCAGTGGACAGTGTATGATGAGATTAAAGCCTAATTTGTGGCATGACAGTAAGTTGTTGTTAGCCTGTTAGCAGTGACTTGTAGCATGTGAGGGTGGGGGGCTGGCAAATCCCTCAGCGAGACAGCTGCCACTAGGATTTTCTATGGAGCTGGAAGCCTTCCTTGCTCATCACCCTGGGTATCGAGCATGTGCAATGAAGGATAGTGGAGAATTCAATCTTTTGTGGATCATTACTGTCGCGTGTTCTAACGAGTTGTGGGTTGTAACAAGTTTACTGGTGTATGCTCTGTTCTATCATCTGTGTGTTAATCAGGCCTCCTGCTGGATTAAACTTGACTGTTGTCAAACTCTTGTTTGGGTGGCACTTTGCCTTTCAAGACCATTAAGTATGGCTGTTACTTTGGCTCTCTTCATTTGAACCAAATATCACCTTTGCTCCTTCATATAGTCATCTAATAAAATGGATAGTTCATATTTTTATTGCATACGTATTTATATAGGCTACTCACAATGAAGTGAGCAATTTTGAAAGCCCTCTCATTTGGAAATACAGTTGAACTCCTTTTTTACACCATTCAAGGGATCCAGAAAAAATGATGTAAAAAGTGGGAAAGTGTAAAATGAGGGAAATGCAGTAACGTGTTTCAAATTTAGGTTGTAATAAATCAACATTGACATACCATTAATACTATATGAAAATCTTACAAAAAATACTGATGAATGTGGAAAGCTCTACCAAAATATAATCCAGTACATTTACAAATAGAATATGCATAGCAAGAAAAAGTATGTAACATTGGCAAATATAGAAGATAGAATAAACTGACAAATATAGGCATATTTACAAACTTTGCCTAGAACTTTTAAAAAGCCTGTCGTAACTTGGAATTTTCATAATAAGGCACATAAAAATAAGAGTGAAGAAAATACAAATTTAGAATGATTATTTACTAATGCACTACAACAGTTTACACTTTCCATTTAATTAGACTGTGAAAAGAAGTCTGAGATTTTCGTCTGCTTCAGCTGCTGACTGCTAACATGTCCAATTTTTTTTGTTTAGTGCATCCAGCCGATTGAAAATACTGTCGTCACATTCGAATCCCGAGTAGTAGGTCCTCACAGTTGATACAGGTTGTAATGCATCATGCATGGTGGGCATACGTACTTTTTCCTCTTCTGCACAAGCGTTTTCATCTTCTTGGTCTTGACTTTCCATGACATCGGAACTAAAATATCTTCAACTGACTTTTCTTCAATAATAATCATGTCTGAATCAATGTTGACTAAATAAGTGAATTATACATTTGGCTCAATTGGCTTCATCTTAATTGCCAACCACTGAAAATGAAAAACCACCTTTCCTGAAGCAG
This sequence comes from Dryococelus australis, assembly GCA_029891345.1. Classification (NCBI taxonomy): domain Eukaryota; kingdom Metazoa; phylum Arthropoda; class Insecta; order Phasmatodea; family Phasmatidae; genus Dryococelus; species Dryococelus australis. Next base: position 93,644,113 of record CM056999.1, on the reverse strand, counting down.
TTCACAATTTTTTTCTGTGCAACTTCCTTCTGTGCATAAGAAATAATGTGGTCTACATCCAACATGCTTATCTTCTTGTCATGTGGATTTTGTCTACTGTCAATAACTTAAAGAAAAAGTGTAAATAGCGGGAAATGAAAATATTGTGTGTTGTAATTAGCGGGAAAGATGTACATAGAATCAAATGGAGATAAATAGGACCAAAAATAAATGGCATAATTTGCAGGAAAATGTAAAAAGCGGTAATGCAAAAATGTTCTACTGTAGTCAATAAATATATTTTATTTTAGCCCTAGACGTTGACTTCCAGGTGCAGTGGAATATATGCACTGTTTTTATTATGTATATAAAAATATTTATTTAAAAAGGTGGGTAAAGGATAAAAATGGCTGAAAGGAAAAATAACTAGGGCAGTAAACGTACTCACTTTACTGTGAACAGCCTATATACATATTTCTGTTTGCATCTGCATATGGGTGGACGGGTGCAACCACCTGTGTTCTGCGTTGCATGCCTGAAAGGACAAAATAGTTTGGAATCTCTTATATAATCAGCCATTTCACAGTTATGTGGAAAATAAGAAAAAGTCTGTTACAATTTCAGTAATTTATGTTGAGCAAGAATAAATTCAGCTGCTGAAAATATTACGGTAATTAAATTGATTGTAATACACCGATGGTGAAATACTTGGAAATGGATTGTTTACAAATACAGTGAAACCTCTATGTATTGAGCTTTTGATGGATTGAAATCCTGCTTCTATGGAACATATTTGGTGGTCCCATTTTTTATTTTACTGCATTTAAAGACCACATTCATTGAAAGTCTACATGTATTGAAATTTTGTCAGACCCCTGAGAAACGATGGATAGAGAATCCACTGTATCAGTGATTAGTCACAATACATTAATGCGGGTAAAAATTGCACATTGATGGCTGTGGAGTTTGTAAAGTGCAAGTTATGAGGTTCTTCATAATTTAAATCTTTGTAAAGAAAACTGTTATGTAAAATATTTTCTTTATTTTTAATTTTAAACTGAACTTCACATGATATAAACAAATGTTCAGGTATGCAATGAAACCAGGTGCTGGAAATATGCAGTTTGTTGGAGGTACTTTGCAGAATTGAAGAGGATTAGTCATCTGACACTTTTTTGTGGTGACCTTAATTTTTAGCTTTATCAGAGACCATGTCCTCGGTTATGTTTGTTGTAAACTTATGCCTCACCTCGTGGGTATCTGAAGGGGACAGGTGCTGAGATTCCTTTCTTAGAGCTGGGAAGCTCAAGCTCTAATGCTGGGGTTGTTTTTAAGGGTTAACTGGTTCTATCTACTTGATCTTCCTCTTTTGGTGATGCCGGTGTGTAGGTTGGTTTGGTAGTAGCTCTGACTGGAGCAAAGTTGATGGCAATTTGGAATAGTGGAGTTGTTGGAACAGCTTATGAGGCAGTGGTGATGCGTGCTATAATTTCATGGGCAAGCTACTGTGTGCAGGGGGCAGTAGTGGAGTTGACCTCTCCAGTTAAGGGCGAGGTGTGGTCCGGGGGCCCTCCCCCCGGGAAAATTTGGATTTCAAGGTCCAAAATGGTGCCATTTAAACATTTTTTCGTACCTAAATATAAAATACACCGCTTGTAAAAATATTAATATTTTTTAACATAAAATTTGCCTGAGTTAAAAATATTACAAAGATACCTTCATCAAACCCGCAACCTTGTCCACTCAAAATCAATATTACTTTAATATTCATCAACAGTGAGGTATTTACATATGGAGCAATTTTGTTTGTACAGAAGTGTAGACAGGAAAAATGATTATTCGTTTGTGTAAAGGTGGAAAGCAGTCAACGCGAATGAACAGAAGGCAGGAAAAAACTAAGCAGGTAGAGTGCATATCAAAAGAGAAGACTCTTCTCGCACAGCGTGAGAGGAGGAAGCACAGAAGGGGAGGTGTCCAGTGATAGCCTACAGGAGGGAGCGGATACAAGAGGGAGGGTAGCTGAAGTCATAACAGCGGAGCTTAAAACATATTTACAGTTATCCTTGCGCCCATGTAAGTTATCGTTCGTTTCGTGAAGCTATATTTCACCAAAAATAAACCGATGAGTACCTTTCAACCAGTTGCACCCCAGTTGCGAAGATATTGTGACACATGAGCAGATCATGCATTGTGTGTGCAAAGATCGACCACGGGTGTAACAGGTGTTTACAATATCCTAATGTCCTTGAATTGCTAATCAGGATAATTCGACGCACCAACACCAAACATTGTCACCCAGAGCGATAGTTTGCACCACAAAGGTTGTCTCACAACCCGTCAGACGTAATATGCCTAGATTAGACAACACACACATCCCACAGGCCACATTACTAAATAGTTAAAGGAAAACATGTCGTGAAAAGCAGCCTTAACATATGGTACGATACATTCAATCCTGTAAAGGCTGTTTGCAATAAAGTGAGCACTTTTGAAATCAACCTTAGAAAAAAAAATCACAGCATATATTTTAACGGGTGCCCTGAGTGACCTGCGCCCAGTAAAGTTGGTAACTATGGATGGGAAGTAGTTCCGTATCTTAATGTTGAATAAAAAGTGTTGGGTATTTTTCTGGCAACTTATATTTATTTTGCTTTCTGTTAGGTTTTTAATGCACCAAAGTGTAAAAATTAGCAAATTTGTTAGATATTTACTTTTCAAGTAATTTAAGTGTTTCACTTGACCGACTCATGAATAAAGTGATAAGGCTCACTGCAATGTTAATGTTACATAAGGTGGAAGACTACACAACGTGCATACAAGTAGATGTTAAGCAGGGCTTTCAAAAGTGCTAATTTTACTGTGAATAGCCTTTACATAATTTTATTGTATTTATAAAGCAAATATTTACATCAGCCTGTAAATGTGCATGTCAACTAATGCGTACACACATTTTTCCAGTCTGATTAGTGTCTAAGGTCATCGATTGTACAGATATGGCACATGCCATAATCATATTAGAAAAGTCTTGATTAAAATATCTGCAAACTTGTGAGTGCGACTATATTTTAACATCACTTTCATTATGCTTAATTTAAATTTTCTACCATGTATACTGAAATCTAGAGTTTACAAGTATTCATCACTGGAATGTAGTTAGATAACACGTTATAGCATTGCATTACCATTTCTGATAACTGAGCACACATTACATTTATAATTACACCTGCAAACATTGTCACAATTAATATACAGTAAATTAATGTTTTAACATAAAAGTATATTACACAAATAGTAAATGGCAAAGTTTGAATGAATATTTTTAGACATTTTTACAAACTCACCTACGATACGCAACATCCCAGCTGTTTGAATCACTACCAAGTCGCTCAAAGCAGTATACACTCTTCACAAGTATTTGTGTTGTTGGTACACTGTAGAGGGCATAGGGGATTTGAAACAACGAACATCCCTAATTTTTCTACACAAAATCAATTCTTCTCTCTTTGATTTTTTTTTTTTTTTTTTTACGAATTCCGCCGTGACCTGTTCATAAAAATTGATCGCAAGTTTCATTTTTGACAAAAGTTTTTTTGCAATGGAGAGATGTGCAAGACCAGTGTCTCTTTTGCCCCATTGTGTTTCGTGAGTATGTCTTATTCATTTTAGTGTTGAAAAAGAATGCTCCACAGATGTTGTACATGGTATTGTTGCCACTAACATACATAATTTATGGAACTGTGGGAGAGCATTTTGTAAATCATTTTCATGAATGTATTTAAGAAAATTTTGAATACTTCTGGTTTTCATGGCATCTCGGCTTCACAACTTTTTGTTCAGACCGAAGCTTATCAAGGTCAAAGTAACTGCCATAGTATTCGATTAGGGACTTCAACTGGACATCATGAAAACTATGAGAAAACTCCTGGAAATTTGTAGTGTTTAAAAGTTCTAAAAATCTTTATTTGTTCATATTTTCGAAACATGTTTCGATTTAAGATGTTTTATAATATTTCAACACATAACATGGAATACACTCGCTTTGGGTTTCCAACATTTTTTTTTTTGTTCCAGACCAAATTTGTGTGTCACAGAAAACATTTTCAAAATTGTGTCTTGAGTTTACATAGAAATACTGTCGTTTCCTGTATCTCCTGAATACAGAAACTGATGTCCAGTTGTTTGGTCTGCATTACGTTGTATAGGTGTCCAGTGCTATCAAAAATCGTAGAAAACAAAACTAAACTACGAAAAACACATTCTCAAAAGTTTCTAGAAAACTGATGAAACCTTTTGCTGAAGAAATGTCACTAACCCATCCCTGTGGATTTTCCATTATTGTGGAAAACATTTCTGGAATCCTAATTGTTGAATGCACTTTGAACAAGTCTGTCATTCCATCTTGTTGGCGCAACACCTGGAAGCCGTTTCCCAACAACTATCTGATCTAGCAATGCTACTCGCTCAGAAGAGTGCAAAAAAAAAAAAAACTGACAGACCAGAAAGCGTACTGAAAAACACTCTACGCTTGCTAATGTTATAAACGGACTGGATTAAGACAAGATTCAAAACATGTGCTGCAATACGTACAAACAATGCACTGGAAAATTTATCACGTACCAGTTTCTGTACATCATTTAAATCACTCGGCAGTACTGCAGCTCCATTATAAGATTGTGCGACACGTTTACTGCCAGAGTTAGTTGTCCTAACAAATTCAATTGCATGTCTTATGGCTCCTGCAGACCTATCGCAGCTAACATCCATAAAACCGTTCATTGATCTCTCCATCACTTGTTACAAATCTAAAAACAGTGGACAACTGAGAAAGTTTGGCACAGTCCGACGTCTCGTCAACTAAAATTGAAACTAAAACCAATTTTTCAATTTCATTTTTAATTTCAGCTAACACAATATTTTGAATGGATTCTATTAGGTCATTCTGGATATCACATGAGAGGCCAGAAAATACTGTGGACGTCTCAAGGTGCTGCAACAATACTGGATTATAAGTTGCAATTAAAGCAACTCAACATAATTGCCATGATTTTCTGATTTTTTTGTCTCGTCACGACCATGAAAAGGCAGTTCCTGTACATCCAAGAAACAAATATCTATTCAATGCTTCACAATTTCTTAGTTTCTTTTAACTTTTCCGTTATGTCGTGTGTTTAATTGTTTGGATCTATCTAGACCAAAATCAACTCTATTTTTACCAACTTCTTTGAGACAAAAATGAATATATGTGAACTTCAGAATGCTAGTGTTTTTGAACAGCATTGCACAGATTGTCACAATACCCAATTGCAGTCCACGTGTTAACATCCTTTGAAAATAATAAAAATGGCCAGCAAAATAGTTTGTTTAGGCTGTTACATCCAGCTAACCACGAGGTTTTTTCTGATACATTGTTTTTGGAAATGTTGTACAAAATTACCTTTCTTGTGTGTTCTCATGATCATAAGTTCAGGTGTTGGCCTACCCTCTTTTATGATGTCACATCTTTCCTGAAAAAAGAAAGCACTGCTGAAAAAAATGCTTCACTCGTAATCCACACACACCACACTTACATCCACATGTTTCTGTTGCTCTAATTCTCTCCACTCTGTTCCCAGTCTCACACGGTAATTTTATAATTTTTATGTTGGGTATACATTGCACACAAATATGCATAACATTCTCAGCACAAAAACTAAATTTAATAAAAACAATAAGATTCGTGTTGTGTGTGCGAACTTGCCCACGCATCAATCTAGTTACTGTACACTACACAACACAAACTGCCTGCAGCTAGGCCAGCTTTGGCTATGTCAGCTTCAGTTCAGTGAAGAAAGCACTATCATGTAGCTTCTAACACAGGTTGACACAGCCATTAAGCCCCCGCGTTCCCCAGGTGGTCTTCCTACCCTGCCACCCTTCCTTCGGCCGGAAAACCATTGCGACCGCCTACCTGCTGAAAGCATTACTTACAGCGCTTCCAAACATCTTGGTTTTACTACCCGAGTTGCTTTTTTATTATTGTACAGTATTGTCTCCCGTGTAGAATGTGTACCGCACGAGTGAAAAGTTACCTTAAAGTAAATATAAGTTAGAATTTAATATTTATTTTAAATATAACCGTGTCAGCAAACTGTCTGGGCAAGCACTGCTTGCCTTGCTTACCCTAATGAGATGCCACTGGATGTAAGAGGGAGAGATGAAACAACAGACAGTCCTGCCACTGTCCTCATCCCCGGACAATATATGACTACCACTTCCCTTTCCTCTTTTTTCCCCGTGTATAGCTCACCCCAGAAATTTTTTTATTTATCTTGGGGGGAAAAAGTGCGTTATACACAAGTAAATACGGTATGTACTTAGTTCTAATTTGCTGTGCAACCTTTAAGCTAATGGTGTTAGCTTTACATTGTCACTTTGCCAACAGAACAGAGATTGAGTGCTCTTCTTGTGGCATTCCTCATTGGCATCTCGGTTCTAATGGCACCGTTACTACGGCTGGTGCCCATGTCAGTTTTGTATGGTGTTTTCCTCTACATGGGCGTCTCCTCCACTAATGGAATACAGTTCTTCGACAGGCTGCAGCTGATCTTTATGCCGGTCAAACATCATCCACAGACAGCTTATGTCAGGAGGGTAAGAACATATTGCCTCTTAATGATTTCTTTAACAAATATAGCAGGGATAAAATTTGATCAGAAATGACATGAAAAAGGAATATGTTGTAGCTTTGATATCTTTATCTTTGTGTGTGTACACACATCTGTGCATACATGTGCATGCGCTTGTAAGATTAGGAAAAAAAGTGAATGACATGATGTACAGAAATTAATACAGTAGAGCCTGATTTACAAATTGTGAAATATCGCAAAGTATTTCTTACAAACCATTAAAAAGCTCCAGAAATTTATAGTAAAAATATGGAACAAGTACTGAGAAAAAGTAGAAGTACATCATCACAAGGAAAAAGAATTGCTAATACATTCTCTAGTCCACAGCGATAAAATATAGGGGTTGCAATGGTGCTGTCAATAATTGGTTTACACATTTATGCATGATAGATATTGCAGTACACAAGGTACACAGTTTATTACTTGTCTCATGCCTTGCATGGAACATCACTATGGTAACAGTTTGTAGTAATTTTTTGTAGTATGATTATAGTTTCTGGTAATTGCAGTGTAAATGGACCTTCTTAACTATTATAAACAAAAAAGAGTAAGTACTAATAGCATCTCGTATAGTAGTTACCAAACTACTCAAAATATTTAGACTAGTACAGCCAATGTGAGTATACATTTTGAGTGAGTGAAGAGATTTGTGCTGCTCTTAACATTTTTTGTGTTAAAATACAGTAAACTCTCGTTTAACCATGTTGATCGAAGTCAGAAGAAACACGAATAAGCAAATTTGTATTAAAAAACCCAGATAATCGAATTTACACATTTTTACTTTTAATGGAACAGTGATATTGGCTCCAAAAATCGTGATAAATCACAGTACCTATTATATATTTCAAAGCAAATGCAAATCATACACTGTATGTGCAGGATTTAAAGTACATTATACTTTAACTCGTATTTATTTTGCAGCGAGTATAGTGTAATTCACGGCGCATCGAGTGTACACATCCTGTACCGGCACAGCGCCAGGCAGGTGGCGTGGAGTGATTAGTCCGCAGTTGTGTGTGTGTCACTTTCTCAATGTGAGTCACTCGGACTCATCCTTCAGATGGCATAATTAGTTGAAAGTATAGAATGCAATGCAATGAAGACTATAACGGGATTTAAAATGAAGCAATCTGGCATTTAAACAATACAGTAAAATCCCCATTAAAAATAACCCATAAGATACAAATGCAGAAACGTTAACTTTTGCTAAAGCAAGGAAAACACATTTTCAAAAAGTCCAAATTCATTAATTTCAAAGTTACTGACAACCATAATGAATTTTACAAAAACTTAAGCACACACCTCTGTTGATAAGTGTAGGCTGTTTGCTCATTCAGTCTCAATAGGCTAGGCTGAAAAGTCTCGGATTTCTATACATCTTTAATTACTAGGAGCTTATTAAAATATTACTTACTTACACACACAAAAGTTTAAAAATTCTAAATGTTTAGCTTTTGTAAACATTTAAGCACTTAATATGAAAAAAATGTAAGGAAATTTAAACCCTGCCTTTCTTGAGAAGTTTTAAAGTTTCTTTTGTTTGGCACGGGAATTTGTTTTTATTTATAACACACCATGCTCAAATACTTTTATTATTTCTAACTTTTTCGCAATAGTAAAACTGTTGTTCTACACTTTGTTGACATGTTGCTAAACTACAAACTGTGAATAACAACCATGTCCGAACAATTGATAAACTTGCAAGATGTGGTGTTGGAAAGGTAACCGAGGCAGTGTGCAAAACCAAAATGGCAAACTCGTTATTTTGTAAGTTGTCACGTGATCATTTTGTCAAAAAATCTGCTATTTTGGACACTGCCTGAGATGAGTCAGACATGCTTCAACAGGCGGAAATAGATGTCTCGCGCAGGTCTCTGTGACAGGCGGAAATAGATGTCTCGCGCAGGTCTCTGTGACAGGCTGACAGTTTAAAGAGATAAACATCAGCTCACGCACCACAATGATAGAAGCACACAGTAACGCTGCTTGTTAAATAACACACTTTAAAGCATCACCATACCGCAGCACGGATAAACCAAAAACCAGTTAAGCGAAGCACGAATAAATGGGAATGTACTGTATTGGACACCGAAGCTGTGTACTGAATCACGTTGTAATGTACTTTGCTTGTAAATACACAACATTTTTGTTAATACATATTTATTAATTGCAACTAAATTTAAATTGGTTAAGGTAATTCATAAACCTTACTTGAGTGCTCATTTTCTGTTTGGTTTGTATATGAACATTTAAATTTTCGTTGTCTTCTTTACTTTTACAGGTGAAGACTATGAAAATGCATTTGTTCACAATGGTCCAAATAATGTGCTTGGCTGTATTATGGGTTGTGAAATCTACTAGAATCTCATTGGCTTTTCCCTTTTTTCTTGTTGTAATGATTCCATTAAGGGCACAGTTAAAATACATTTTTTCACCAGCAGAACTCCATGTGGTAAGTTTAAAAAGTGTTTTTGTTAGTTGTTATATTATAATTTTGTATAAAATTAGGAGTTTGCACATAATTGAGTTTATCACTATGTTCAGTATTGTCTCATAACTCATTAGTCTTGCATAGTTGCAGATTTATAGTGAACGGTAGGGTCTATAAATTGTTTTTGTCATTATGTTTATACTCTTTACTTACTACATTCACCACATAAATAGATTTGTTATACAGTATGTATACATTGAAACATCCAGATTTTGTTGTGATAAAAAATTTTTTTTCCCCACGTCTGATAGTATTCCTCTGTACTGCAAGAGTTTACCGCCAGAACTTTCCCATCTCTAGGCTGTTGCTGAAGTGCTGTCAGTTTACAGTTTACACAAAAATGGTGTCCATTGAGGAAAAAGTGCAAGTTGTGGTTTTCAGAATTGATCCATCACGAGGGTGCAAAGGGAGGTTACATGTATCTGAAGGTAGCTTCTGACTCTCACAACGATAAAAGAATGGCACTGCAAGTTTATAGGCATGGGTAGTGTCTTAAAAGGGCACGGAGAAGACCATTAACATGTCTGCGATAAGTAGGTAGAAAACACCTGCCAAGCATTCATCTAAAGTTCAATGGAGTATATTTACCAGGCTTCTCAGGAACTGCAGATTCTATGGGCGACTATTCATAAGGTACTTTTGACAGCAGTTGTGTGCCTATACATGCAGGGTGCAGATTCTGCAGGAGAAGAAACCAGAGGACAATCCAGTGATAAGTTTGTCTGAGGGATGCTGGACAGAAACAACAAATTACAACTTTCTGGAAAGCTTTATGCACAATCTTGATTGGTATGGATGCCAAGTTTCTCCCCTTGGAGCCTGGAAGCTACTGCTCAGTTCACGGGGTATTTTAGTGGCTGGGGCCCATCCCCGGTATCGCAATGTTTCGTCTTTCTGCTTGTAGAGAGGTGCAGAAAGAGAAGCAGGATAAGTAGAAGCATGGGTGAAGCAGAAAGTGAAAGCTGTAGCAGTACTGATAGGTCTTAGCAGAAGGCAGAACCTGGTAAACGTGAGTGGATGTTTGGCTTTTGGAGCTGTAGGCCTGATGGGTGCTGGACTGTGCTTAGATGGTGGTGGGGGTCTGTGGTATGGGTTATGTGACGGCCGGGAAGCTTGGTGTGCAACCTAGTCTATTGGGGGGCTCTTCTCTTTTATGTGGGTTCAGGCCGAGAACCCTGGGTGGCCTTAGCTTGGAGGGAGCTGGTTCTAGCTGATAAGCCACCTCGTGACAAAACAGCAGTCTGGAAACTCAACCTCTGTCTCTCATGCCCTGTTGTTAATCATCTGACCTGCCTGCCTGCCACCACCAGGCCCTCTATTAGACCTGTATCTCTACCTGCCATTCAGTGGATGATTGAGACACCGGCCCACCCAGCACCACAGATGAAGTAGAGATGCAGGCAAGTTTACCTTGTTAAAGGAGCACTGCATCTTAGCTTTAAGGGGAGTTGGATGTCAACCTGCTTTCTTTTCGAGAATTGTCATTAATGTGGCGTGCTGGTAGACTTCACTTGCCAGCTATTCGTGGTGACCCTAGAAGGGAGTTGTCCACCAAAGGCTTCTTGTCCGTACTTTTTACCACAAGACTAGGCACAGTCTAGAGATACTATAGTGATAAACCATTCCCTGATCAACAGGTTATTTCTTTGCTGGGGGATTGCTGATCAGAGCCCTTGAATGGAAACCTCGTGTGATCCCGAGGATATCTGCAGTGAAGTCATAGGGAACTGCAGTGAAAAGAGCTCTTGGTGTGTAGGAGAAATGAAATTGTTTCTGCTTGCAACCATCTACCAGAAAGCCCTAGGTTATTGGTGGGGAAGAGATACTGGTACTGGCTGATAGTGCTTTATGTACCCTCCAGAGAGTAAGGATGAGGAAGAGTGATATTTCTGGCTTTTTGTTGTAAATGTATCACTAGCGGGTACCTGGATAGTCCTGGTGGATTGTCTCTTGCACGCATCTACCTTTCCTACCACCTTGCCTAATGTGTCCCGACAGTCTGAAACACTTGCTTTTATAGAGATGGTTGCATGTGTGTGTTGACTGTCCTGGAGTCGGGGCATTTTCTTTATTAATACTTTGTGCACCTCGTAGTGTCGCTCAGGGAATGAAGGAATCCTTCCCTTAAGGATCGTCTGATTGTCTACAAGAAACAGTTGTGGGTACTGGGGGTATATCGCTGGGTGCTGGGGACACACTGCTGATGGTGACTTCTCCTCCAGTTAGATTTGTGCCTGTTGGCATCGCCGGTCCTCCTGGTCATGCTGCCTCATTCAGTTGGAGTGGACAAAGTCCGTGGTCAGTTTCTCCTGCTGTCTAGCAGCTAGTGATAGAGCCGGGTCAGGTTGAGACTCCAAGAAGTCTGTCAAGTTGTAGTAGGCTCTCGTGAGGTTCACTCAGTTAGCAAGGTCACTCTCTGTGGGCAGTAGTAGTTTCTGGGCAATCTGACTGAAGCATCATTGCAGGCGTTTGGCTTCAGGATGTCTGGTACACCGTCAGCCCTGATGTCTCCCAAGCATGCAGATGGGGGAGGGTGTAGAAACCCTGAATGCATGAACCATGTATACAAGACAAAGGGAACAACACAGGCCACTGTAAAAGGGTGGGGGAAGGTTCTAATGCAGGACTAGGAAGTATTCCTTGATGTTGGAATTTGACGTAGTGTGACACTGGCCACCTGGGACGGGGCCATGCCAGCAGTCTGTTTAGGGATTCCCAGAGGCGAGCTGTGTATACTCGACAAGGGGAACACCAGAGGCCAGCACCTGTCCGTAAGGAGGTCTTTGCCCCTTAGTGTCGAGAAATATCAAAGGAATCCATTGGAGATTTACTGCTTACGGAACTGCCCCAGTATTGACACTGACTGCCCTGACTGATTGGGCTGCGTCAGTCACTGAAGCAGATTGGGCTGTGTCAGTCACTGAAGCGACGGTTCCCAGGTGAGCAAGCCATATATACTCTTGGAGGGGAACACCACAGGCCAGCACACACCTACAAGGGCAATCCAGAGATTCACTTAGTCACGGTAGATTTCATTAGGTTGGGGGCTCAGGACTTACCTGCTCTTATTGCTAAAGAACGAAGTCACATTGCTGTCGGATGACTATTTAATCACCGCCTGTATGCTGCCACCAGCCAATTCCCTAACATACTGGGTTTCTAGTCTTTCACACAGGTGAGCAAACTAGTTTCCTACATCCTTCATACAACATAACAATACCCATCCTAACCTTTACAAAAGACACTTTCTACTGGTTGTGTACTCTGACCATCTCACAATGGATGCGGAAACAAAAATTGCAGAGTCGACACGACTTACCCTGATTTATACCTGCCCACGCCGGACGAGGAGTGAGGGGAAGGACAGTTCAGGGACTCCCATCCACGTGCTACGTGGGCAGTGACTGATGGGGTTCTCTGCTCTGCACTTGGTCAATGTGCATGCTTTGACTTATTGATAGTGCCCACCTTGGCATCTGACTAACCACACTCTGCATGTCTGTCGGAGTTTCTGAGCGGCAGAGCTGTTGTTTACATTTGAACCAGGTGCTGCCTGGACCACAACAAGATGATTCCCATGCACACAGAAAATTCTCAACACCTCTATTTGTGTAACTTTGCAGGGCTTGCACTTATTCCATGCATGTTACTGCTCTCATTCAAGCTTGCTAGCTTAGTGCTCTGCATATTGCCGGCCTGGGTTCACATTTCAGTTGCAGGGAACTCTTATCTTCTATATTTTGATATTTTTAATATAAAATATTTTAGTTACATAAAACTTTATCTTAAAATAAATACATCTACACCTTGTTTAAGTGAAGATAATCAGGTTATAAATTGTTTCCAGAACAGAAAAATAATTGACATTAAAGACAACCAATAATGCTCATTACTGAAATACCAAAAGTTGGTCTCCACACAAAGTACTCTGTTCACATAATGATAGCAGCAGTACCGAACAAGTGTTGTGACATTAGTGTGAACATAATTTGTAATATTTTCAGTTGGACAATCAGGAAGTGGATCCTGACAGCCAAGACAGAGATGATGAGCCAGACTTCTATGATGAAGCTCCCCTGCCCGGATAAATACGGTAGCATAGATAGTAGTATGTAGTAATTCATTAGTAGTGTGTAACTTTCGCAAATGCAATACTGTTGCCGTGACTGTCAAGTGTATGTACTTAACATTGACTGTTAGAGCAAGACTATAGATAAAAAGCAATGTATTGTTTTTTCAAGTGCCTTTTTTATAAGAGATTTTTGTAACTGTTGAACAAGTTTTAAGTTCAGTGGCTGAAACTTGAAAATCTGCACCTTCATATCCAGGTTGTGGCACAATTGTAGTTTTCAAGTACAGTTTTGCTTTAATTTGTAATATTTTATAGATTATATCCTGCCATATATGTATAGGTGTAAATTTTGTCTTTGTTGTGTTTTATGTTCTGTGTGACAGTAACAAATTATTTTAATTATTTTTGTAGTAAAGAATGTATAAATTATAGTTACTTAAACCATAGAATATTTAAGTGCACCCTTCATGACTGTTCAGTAATAGGAAACTGTAATGTGTTCTTTACGTGACAACTTTCATTGGCATTAAAAATATGCGATACCAAATTTAACATTTTCCAGATGTGAAAAACCTTAAAAAATAAAACTTTTCATGGCGGTAGTTCTCAGATTTCTGAACTGGTTTGTTGCCATAGTGGGAAATTGTGGCTGAACGTGTGCAATAACTTGTACCATCAGAAACTTATTATTCTCTGTGTACTGATGACCCAATAAATATTATATTTCATGCTACATCATTTCTCTAGTATGCCCAATGTGAAATTACGTAACACAGTTTTTAATGGCTCAATGACTTAATACTAATGCTCATAGTGTAAACTTTGTAAAAAAAAAAAAAAAAAGGAAGTAAAAACCCTTGTACAATTTTTTGAAATGGAATTATTTGTATGTTAATGTATTTTTGTTTTGATAAAGTATACATGTTGAATTTTGGAAAGTAAATTGTAGTACTAATGATTAGCTACAGAAGGCCATAGTTCAGATAGGTACCATGAAAACAAAACTGTACTTTTTTAAAAATACTGTTGCAATTTAGAGGCATAATTCCAGCATACCTGAAGTAGATGATTAATAATTTTAAACCATTGTTTATTAATAATGCTATTTATTGAGCATAACATTGATTACATTAAGTGACTTGTAAATGTAGTATCGTGATTTAGGTCGCAATGCTAATGGTAGAATTTTCATTTAAGTGCCCTGTTTACATTACCACAAGGTAAAACTGTAACTTTGGAAAACCAGCTACTAGAAAATCAAAGAATAGCTAGTGCTTCAGTTTACTGATTTGGTGATCTCCAGATTCACTAATTCACACAATGATAATGGTTTTTGATGACTCTGCTATATTTGTGTGGTGAAAAATGACGTATTTTAAATATTTACTGTTACATGTCATTTCTGGGTTTATAATTTAATTTCTTTCTTAAAAAAATTGTTCCGTTTGATTGTTTGAGTTAATTGCATTGAACATAGAGGGTTTTACTTTTTTTAATGTTGCTTGGCTTCACCTCTTAAATGGGAAATTAAAATAAACAGTTTAATCATTTTTGACATGGTGAACAAACCAGGTGTTTTTAGAGACTGAGTAAAATTTTGTTGTGTATCAAGGTGACTCTAGTAGTGTACGAATGATCAGGATTTTGCTCTTTAACTTGTAGTTTTTTTTTCCACACTGAATTGTTTTTCCAGTTTAGTTTAGAAAAAAATTAAATAACTTTTTGAAGTATGAAATGAAGCCCCATGCATACAGTAAAGTTCAGGTTTCCCCTGCCGTAGCCCCTCAGGTTTAAATCTAACTCTCTCCCTTATATTTTTTCAAATTGCATGCATGTTATAGTTCAGATAATGTTAAGATACTCTTTGTGTCGTTATTGGTCAAACGTAGTAGGAAACTGCCTATTTTGGTAAAGAATAAACATGTGATATAAATGTCTACAGGAAAGAAAACGTAAATTATTCAGATTCAGTTTCAAAATCTTATTATTCACAATTTTGAAAAAGATACAATCTATTCCTTTCTAAATATATTATTTCCTAGCAGTAGCAGTAGGTAGTTACATGGAAAATAAGTGTTGGTATGTTTTCAAAGAGATGCGTGCTCCATATAAAATAAGCTACAGTTAATTTTACAAAGAATTTTATTACTTCCGGCATTAGTATTAAAAAATACTTATAAGTTTACATTAGAAAAAGTAATTTTGTAACCTTAACAATTTAATCTAAAAATTATACTAATTTATTTCAATTTCCAAATTTTACTTCTATTTGGTATTTTTTCTGTGGTCTCTTGATAGTACTGATAGTTATTTATATTTCAATTTGGAACATTTAGGTTCAGAGTTGTGTTCTTGTAGGTTGAGGAATTTGGTTAGTTAATATTTTCTTTTAGCGGTTTTATCTTGTGAATCTTTCTGGCTTTCTTAGTTGCATTACTTGGTTTTGATTTTCTGTAAAATATTTTGTAAAATGCAACAATCCAACTCAGTTCTCTGCTTCTTCCTCTGTGCTATATCTCTTGGGGTCCTTAGTTACTTGTCCTAATTACTTGTGTACCGTACTTACTTTCCTAGTTTGACCATTAGTGGAATATTTGTTGATAGACTGAGATTCCATAATTTCCATAAGTATTTCCATACTGTATTAGGAGAGAAAATTTAAGGAATTATAGGTAAATAACCTTATGAAAGTTTGATTGGGCTTGTCACCCAGAAGAAAATGTCATCAAATCGAATTATTCTTACGTCTGATAAAAAACAAAAATGTGGATCAAACGGTTGATCTCACACCAAAAAGTAGAAATCCATAACGTATTTTAAACTATGTAACATTTCTGCATTTATCTACTGTTTAGAAGAAAGTGAGATTAAATAGTTATGCAGATTGCAGTTTCTCAAAATGTTGATCCATTTTATGTCTTATATCTGATGATTGGCTGACATAAAGTTACCATTAGCATGGACTTCATGGATTTGAATTTGATTACTTACATCTTTCACAAGTTCTCGTGCAAACACGTTTCTTCCCAGCCTGATAATTAAGTGTAGTCTCCTCAATGTTTCAAGTTCTAGAAGGTTGAGGTTTTATGTATGGTTTAGTTAATGGTATCTACATTAACAGTTGCAGAGTTTGCAATACACATGTTTAATGCTAGTATAGATTTTTTTTTGGAAAGATTAAACAAGTGTTGTCAGTTTACACTTGCAGTTAAAAACTGGGAATGACAGATTTTCATCTCATTTTGTAGCATTGATGTGGTCAGTATTTGTTGTATTTGAAGTTTAGTGATTTGTTAGCTAAGTTAACAGTTTAGTTGATTTTCAATCTGTTTCTGCAGTGGCTAGTAACATGCTTAATTAGGAGCATTTTATGAGTTTTCTGTATGTATTGCACAAAATACTTGGATAAAGAACAGTCAACTAAAAGTGTAATAAAATGGAATAACTGTGTGGCATAATTACGTAAATAAGTGAGCTTAAAATGCATGCAACACAACAAACAATTTGACATGCACATATAATGGAGCAAGAATGAATTATTCCTAGCATACGGCTTGTATAGGTTGTTGGCTGACTACCATGGTGTCAAATTTACTGTGAAAACTTCGGAAAGTATTGAAAAACTGCTTCCAAATTTTTCAGAAAAATCTGTTTTAGCAATGGATAATGCACAGTGCATTAGATCAGATTCTTGAATGCACTGGGCATTTTTAAATTGCACACAAATATAGTCAATAGCATTAAAACAATCTACCACTATTTCAGAAAGTTCAATTTTGGTTAGTGATGAAGTAAGTAGATATATTAACTAACCATCCTCTCCTAAATGAGAAGATGTATCTTCTTCACAGTGTGCAATTGCTTGAAATATTATTGGTGAGATGTTTCATAGTGTATAAAGGATACATCATGAACGTTGAAAAGTCTTTTTTATATCAAAAATGCGCATTTCGAAATTGCTACCAAGGTCAATACAGTTGCTGAAAAATCTATTAAAAATAAATACCTTTAACTTCAAGTGAAACTTATACTGATACTTTAAAACACAGTAATGGCGTACATAAAACATAAAACAGTTCTATTAAGTATAAAAATTCGGGATAGTCTTATAGTATGTAGGCCCAGTGTTGCTTACTGAGGCAATATGATTTTTAGTAATTTTCTTGAGCATAATTTATCATGGCTTTGCACACAATGTACATTACGTTTAGGGAATATTTAATTTGTGTCTAAGACAACAGTTACATTTTAAAATTTATCATTAACCTAACTTATTACTTTTTATGAAGCATCGTGTGTGTGTGTGTGTGTAATATATGTATGTGTGTGTGCGTGCGCGCCTGAAGAAAGCTGCATAAATAATATATGTAACGAGTCTAAGACATTACACAAGTACCGTAGATAAAATATAATATAGTTTAACTACAGAGTAATCAAAAAAACATCCCAGGCCTATATGGACTGTTTTAACTTTTGCTGCAAAAAATCACTTGTTACTGATTATTAAAAGAAAGTGATCACAAAACATCACTGAATTTTACCACAACACTTCCCGTGATAATAAAGTAGCCATGAAAAAATTTGGTATACGTAGTTAGTTGAACAAATGGAATACACAAATCGTTTTCTTACATGCATTGACATATATTTGCACGGATTTTTTATATTTGTTAGGCAAAGTGTTTCAATTTTCTATTATATAACAAATTTTTGGTTAGGATAAGTTTGCTCATAAAAACGAATGTACACAATGTTTCAGGGAAAAAATATTTTTTTTCCTTTCTTTGGTATTAATTTTTATTGGTTCATTTAGTTACATGACCACATTACACCTACAAACATCAGAATATTTGTAACTTGTTTCTGTAAGCAACCCCCAGCTAAATGGCACTTACAAAAATGAGTTTTATAATGGTGAAACACCTGGACATACTTAAGGGTCACTTGGTCTTAAGTGTCCCTTTGCTGGGGGCTATTTTAATCCTTGTTGGTGAAACCAGCTATCAGACTTTTTCCTGTGTGGCATATTGTAAGAATTTAAAAATCAAAATTGTAAGTCCATGTGGAAAATTTAATTTTTTTAAACTAGAAAACGGAAAGAGAAATAAAAAGCAAACAAAATTAGTTTCTTAAACATGTTTTGTGCGTGCATGTGGATGATTATAGATCACTTAATCAGCATACATATGCATGTGGTGGTAATTTAGATGGCAGGAGATGTGTATTCATGAAGTTGCTGACTTGAGGATTTAGTGGCATACACTACTAGTCACCTAGCATAAAATTTACAAGCAGTTAATTAGGCTGCTCTCTCTCTGTGGAAGAATTAAAAAAAGTGTGATGCAGGCAAATTACATGCACAACGTTTAATGTTAACATAAAATTAAAATAAATATTTATACCACTTGCTATACGACACATTGGGGAAAATGTGGCTTGTGACGTGTGCATCCAAAAAGTATAGTCTAAAAATTCAATTAAAAATTATTGTAGGGAAAGATACTACATACTCTTGTGCATGTTGGTGTAGTCTGTAATGTCCTGCCTTGGAAGTTGCAGCTAGGGCATTTGGTTGAATAACCCTTAGTTTCAGAGTAGCTATTTTGGGAAGAAAGTTTTGGGTGCATATTGAAGTAAAAGTACTGGTGGCACATGAAATTGTATGCAATTTTCTCAAGTATTGTCAGATTTCCTACGAAAGGACTTGCTTGCATTGAACATGGTGTACATATGTTACACTGTAAACATCGGTTTCTCTGTTGCCACTTTGTATAGAAGTGTTAATATGGAAGCACCAGTTGATACTTACAGGATTGGTAAAAATTTGCATTCCAGCATAATTATTTTTCTCTTAGTTCTCTTAGTTTTTGCCGATTATGAATTTGTATAGTTGCTTAAAAATCTGCAACATGTTCTGAAGGGTGTGTAGTCAACTAAGACTTAAGTGAAATGGTACAAACTGTGTGACTCAACACGTATATTATTAATGTAGATATTCTGAATATATTTCGTACTGTTAATATACACTTACATATTTATTAGATAAAATTATTAAAATATTTAACAGACTTCAAAATGTGCTCTATATTGTTGAGAATTGTAGATACTTAATGTAAAGAATTATTCACATGTATGTTGAAAATTGTAGCATCTTTGACATGCAGTTTTAGAATTGTTCAAGAAAATTGAAATAATTAGCATAAGTACTATTTAATGTGTAATCACAATTTGTATTCTACTGTAAAATTAAGTTTTTACTAATTGAAATGCTATTTATCATTATTTTTTAAAAATCTTATTAAATGTACTATTCCAGCATACTCTTAGGCACTGTTGTACATACTTCTGATAGTTTTGGTTTGTACATAATTGTAATAGTCTTGGCGTTGTAAAGTCGTCAAGCTTCTTGTAGTAACTAGTTTCATTCTACCATACTATGTGATGGGGAAAACTTGTTGAATTTTATTTCATGTTCTTGTAAGTTACTGCCTGTTGATAATTTTGGTCAATTAAATAAGTTTTGTTTCCAAAAGCCCTCTGAAATTCTTCAATATAACATCGCACCTGCTATTGATTTCATTCAAGCAAAACTAACAGTGTATCCTTTTATCAATAAGACTTTTAAATGGCTGCATTATATCTTCATTAACAAATATGTAGTCTGAACGAGATCTAAACTTGTGTATTTTTATAAGTAATTTTATGTTTGATACATATTTTAGTGGCGAAATTGTGCTAGGTGTCGGAGATAATGACAAGGTGTAAGTAAGCGCTGCAGAACAGGAAACACTTGCAAGTCAAATTCATTACTGGAAATCACAAAAAAAAAGTGCAATGTTGAAGAAGTGAAAAATAAGTACTCTCTCTTATATAGTGACAAAAGTACAATAATTTTGGGTGAGTTAGATTCAGCTACAGCCATACTTGGTGAATCAATGAAATACCTTAACTGATTGCAGAAACAAGTGTTTTAAAATTTTGTTGGAGGCATTCGTAAAAATTACTGTACTTTGTAAGATGTTTTTAAAACTTCAGCATTCAAGAATCTGATCTAATGCACTGTACCTGTTCCTTTTGAATTTGTTGGTATTTTCATTATTCAATTTCTAAAAATTATAAATGTGCGCTGATCTTCCACTGCAAAGCCAAGGATATTATTACTATTGATGGACCCTATCCATGGTGTGTGTGTGTGTGTGTCGGCAAACTTGTTTTCTTGTCTGATGCTAGTAGAGAAGCAGTTAATTGTAGATTTCTCAAACAGTACCAATATTCCTGGGAAATGCCCTGCATTTTAAGCGTGTTTTTTAAATATTTATATTTTACACGTGACTAAATATATACCTTATTAAAAGATAGACTGCATACATGTACATAATTTTGTTGCATAAGTGAATTGTGAAACACTGTTAGCATTAATGGGGTCTGTTGTGAAAGAATGAAGGAACTCAACTTGTGATTGACCAAGGGAGACTCAAACAGTTTGTTACATTTTCGGAGGTTTCTGCCAGTGTCTTACAATGCTGCAAGTACAAAGAAAAGTTGGAAGTACCGTATGTACCTGTTCATATGCTGGGAAGTCCATAGATAACTGGACACCAAAAAAATGGGAGGAGAAGGCTGGAGGGCAAAATTTGGCAAGTGTTTCAACTACAGTTAGGCCAAAAAGCTTTAATTTTGTTATTTTATGTTCAAAAATATGTGATCAACATTTCCCTTCCTTATTAGTGCTATATAAATATAATCCTGAACATAGTATAGTTCTTAAATAACAAAGTATTTTGACTGAAGGAGAATCCCGAGTCAGCACCTCAAGTACTGAAAAGTAACAGGTCTTGGAAGTTGCATGTACATCTGAAACTAGCAAGACATATTATTACCCATTAAATAGCTGTACAATTGAAGAGCTTCAGAAATGACAGGCCAAGAAATGGATATTTCTAATAGGCTTTGAACTGCTTGTTTGTTCAGGGTAATTGGCTACAGTAAAGCATTCTTTTTTTTCATAGAGGTATAAAACACACAACACGTAAACAAAATTTCCATGAGAGATTCTATGTGGTACAAATATTAATATACACATTTGTGTAGAAATATTTTTTCCTATGGAATTGACAGTTGCAGAAATTTGTCTAGTGTTGGTTACTGCTGTCTTTGGTTTACAATCTTACAACTGACCCATCAAAATGTAGTCGCACGTGTTGCAAAAGGCATCTTGTTAGGCATCATTCCGAGCAAACATTTTACTTCTGTAAAATAGCTCTAATTTTTACATAGCCTTTGGGTTAGACCTAAGTATAAAATTGGAGAAATAAGTTGAACTAGACCAATGATGCAAGCTTTTTTTATAATTACAGTACACTCCAGTTTATTTATGCTTTGCTTAGCCGGTTTTCAGCTTATCCGTGTGGCGGCAAGGCAATGCTGTAGTGTGTTGTTTAACAAACAGCGGCACTATGTACATTTATCACTGTGCTGCGTGAGCTGATTATTTTATTTTTAAACTGTAGCCTGTCGCAGACACCTGTGCAAGACATCCATTTCCGCCTGTTGAAGCGTTTCTGACTCTCGACTCATCTTGGGCAGTGTTTGAAATGGCAGATTTTGTTGACCATGATTACTTGACCCGATTTTGTATACAAAAATACAAAATGAAAACGTGTGCTAATGTTTTCTAAAACAAATAATTGTTCATAAAATATACTAGGCATGTTTTAAAAAGCAAGCAACTGTTGTGCTTTGTTGATGTATTTTGTTATTTATTAACATATGTGCAGAATTCCAGCGATGTTTGTAGAAATATTGTGTCCATTTTAAGCATTAAATCTAGATAAAAATATTTTTCACTGTTAATGTAAAAATGTGTTGCCGCAAGTGCTAAACAAGTGACTGTCGACAACTTCTGAAGTGAACTTAAGAAATGACAAATTACAAAATAACGAATTTGCCATTTTGGTTTTGCGCATGGTCCGTTACCACTCCAATACTTTGTCTTGCAAATTTGGTCACTCAGACACAGTTGTTATTCATGGTTTGTAGTGTCAGTGTCCTGTTTTCGTAACATGTCAACAAAGCGTAAAACAACAGTTTTAACTATTGTGGAAATGTTAGAAATAATAAAAGAATTTGAACATGGTGTGTTATAAACAGACATCAATTCCGGTGCCAAACAAAAGAAAATTGAAGACTTTTTCAAGAAAGGCACGGTTTAACTTTTCTTAATTTTTTCACATCAAGTGTTTAAATGTTTACAAAAAACTGAACATTACAGGATTTTTTAACTTTTGTATGCATTTGTAAGTTGGTAAAATTTAAATAGGCTTCTAATAATTAGAGGTATACAAATCTTGAGACTTTTCAGCCCAGCCTATTGAGACTAAGTGAGCAAGCAGCCTACACTTATTTATAGAGGTAGGCGCTTACGTTTTTGTAAAATTCATTATGGTCATCACTAACTTTGAAAAGAATGAATTTAGCCTTTTTTTAAGATGTTTTCCTCTCCTCAGCAAAAGTTTACATTAGGTTCTGCATTTGTATTGTAAGGGTAATTTTTTAAAATGGGGATTATACAGTATTTAAATGCTAGATTGCCTCATTTAAAGTCCCGTTATAGTCTTTATTGCATTGCATTCTAAACTTCCAACTAACTATGCCATCTGAAGGACTAGTCTGAGTGATGCATATTGAGAAAGTGATACACACAACTGCACACCACTTATCTATCACCCCGCACCGCCTGCCAGGTGCTGTGCCAGCGCAGGCTGTGCACACTTGATGTGCCGTGAATTATACTATATTCGGTGCAACATAAATTTCAGTTAAAGTATAGTGTACTTTAAATCTTGTACATACAATGGGTGATTTGTGTTTGGTTTGAAATGTATAATAGGTGCTGTTTTTTATCAAGATTTTGTAGCCAATATCACCATTTCATTATTAGTAAAAATGTGTAATTTCGATTATCCAGGTTTTTTAAAATATAAATTTGCTTATTTGTGTTTTCTCTGGCCTACGATTAACACGGTTAATCGGAAGTTTACTCTATTTAAGTTGTCTCGTGCACGTGTGATTTCTTGCAAGCCAAAAGTAATTCACACTTTTGTTTTTATTTAATATTTTTCCACAAAAGTAATGAAGACTCAGAATGATGCAAAACAATACACATAAGAAGTTATTTAACAAAATAATAATTTGCAAGGTACTTTTTAAAATAAATTTTTATTGTACTGTTTAATGTATTGGCCAATTACAAATCAGTACTTTTTTAATAACTGGGAATAGGGAATGCACTCAATAAAGGAATACATTAAAGGTATTTGCTTAGATTGAGTCTGTCTCAAGTGTGTGCCTGGTATGTATTAAGTATATGAAACCACATGCACTACTACATGTTTAACTTTTCCACCATTACTGATGATATAGGAGAGCTAACAAATGTACAAAAATCACTGCAGTTATAGTGAAGACAATTCTATAGTGCAGCCTGAGAGGAACATGGTTAATCATCTAGCAAGTGTTACATTAGTAAATAGAGCACAGGTCTACACTAAACTATTTTGATATGATTGTAGGGAAAGTACTTGAAACCAAAATGGTAACTTCTATTGCATGTGCGAATCATCTGGAATGGGTAAATAGAATATTTTATGGTGTTATGCAATCCTACATTGTGGAAAATTAAAATGGTACCGGAAATTTGGTTTTGTGTTAAGTCTCTGAGAAGTATTCCATCTTGAGCCTAGATCAGTTGTTAGTGGTACAGATGAAATCTGTTCACTTGTTAGCTAGCTGACTGCGAGATTGCTGGTTATGTTTTCATCTATGTGGTTGGTAAATGTGAAGAAAGATACATTAACTCAATGCTAACTACATGTTTAAACTTACTAATTGAAAAAAATAATATCTTATACCAAAACATGACAGATTTCCTTTTAACAAAACAATTGGATCATTTGGATGTCTGAAATGTAGTGTGTGTGCCTAACAGTGTCGAGAGAAGTTCGAGTTAAAAATACTGTACTAACATTTAATTTTCTTTCAAAACTGTTGTTTATTTTAACCCATGTCCTACTTTTGGAGATACAAAAAAATAGAGGAAACATTATGGCACACATACCACCTAAATTCAATGCAAATGCTATCCAGTATGCATATCATTTATTTGTAAACTTAATGTCCTACTTATATGTACAGATTCTAACAGCTTGTAAGTAAGTGTATTTTATACTTGGAGTGAAATGCCAATATCAAATGTTCTTTCATCCAAAGGAAATTATATTCTCAGGTCATTTGGTTGTAGGTAATATACTTGGTTTCATTAGATAAAGTGTGTACCTTAAAATATTTGCAGAGTACACTTCATCCATCCATCCCTCACTTTCAGCACTTCCCAGGGGTAGTCTTGAATTCAGGTTTAAATATTTTCCCTTAAAAAATATTTTTTTTAGGTACGGGTTGTCTTAGATTCATGGTCATCTGCCTTTTGGGTAAATGCGGTAATGAATTTTTAATATTTTGTGTTTATGTTGGTAAAAAACTTTTCTGTTTCCATTTTCTATTTGCTTAGCATAATAATAATGTTTAGGAGACCACTCAATAGCAAGCAAAAAAGCACT
The DNA here is from genome assembly GCA_029891345.1 of Dryococelus australis. Taxonomy (NCBI): domain Eukaryota; kingdom Metazoa; phylum Arthropoda; class Insecta; order Phasmatodea; family Phasmatidae; genus Dryococelus; species Dryococelus australis. The sequence goes on along the minus strand of CM056999.1, from coordinate 93,619,291 downwards.
AACAAAAAATTTCCCAAAAAGATTGTCTCCACCAGAAATATAATTTGCTATCAAAATGTGATATTTTACTCACTACATCAAAGTTGATGCCATTCTTCTTCGTTTAAAATATACTATTCCCAAATATAATGTTGTACACAATGGTGCCGGTAACCAGAAACACGGAGAACTCGTAATCAGTCATAATTGTAAGCAATTATCGTATAAGCATGTCGGCGACCACGTCTTGATACTGATTTTTAAATATCTAAATAATATGACATTAGAACGTATTTGAGCGGATTTGTGCTTCCACATTATATCCTTTAATTTATTGATTGCAGCCATTCATACTTTGTGGACAGGTCGATATATCAATAGTCTACATCAAACAATAATTACTGGTAGTCATGGTCGCAGTTAGAAAACAATGAAACGTGTTTATCAGTCTTCACGTAATATTACCTATTTTAAGCATACTTAAAAAAATGAGAAGGGCAACTTAATATTATTTCAACCACATCCTGTACTCCAAAAAGTCTTGTTAGCCCACCAACTGCAACCATAACCTAGTTTGTTCACAACCGACATTGATTTGTTGATTACGATGAATAATAGGTTGCAGCATCACATCACAGGCAATGATCAAATACAATTAATAAATGTATGGCAACGGCACATAAAAAAGCGTACTGTAAAATACTAGTGTGAGCGCTTGAACAAATGTACTAAGATATTGGCAGACACATCTGGCTCGACTCGCCTCGGCTCGAAGTTGAGAGTTTTTCAAAAACTCTACACGAACTCAACTCGTCTGGGAAAACTATAACTCGCAGGTGCCTAGTTTTTTTCCTCTCCTCCAATCTTGGCCAAACTAACGTGCAGGAGTGACAACTGCTTGCTCTTGCACCAATGACCCCTATATTCCACCAGAATGTTGCTACTACATTTAAAAGTAGACTAGGGTTTCAGAATAGTCCACACATACAGGGGTAGATCCAGAGAGGAGGGGGGAACACCCTCTTCCTTCACCCAAATATCTAACATTGACAAGATGAAATTATCCTATAAAGGTTTTCATTCTGAAATGAAATAATCAGAACTGTTTGAAATACTGATTTCATTTGTTTAATTTAATGTTTCTTAAAATTGTGATGCAGTAGTGCCACTCTCCAAACTGAAAGTCTAGATAAACTCCTTCGTCCATAAAATCTTGCATGTAGCTGCATAAATCAAACTATGGGAAACGTGTAGCAAGCTATTGAAACACTGCAGGAATGTTGTATATACAATGAATTTTCATCAGTATTAATATAGGTTTTGTATAAAATGTAAATCTTGTATTGGAAACAGTCTATCAAAGTTTCTCTCTTTTATAGTTAAATGAAAACTGGAGAATAAATAATGAAAGATACCTAGATTATTATGCAATTGCAAGCAAATAGCTCATAGTTTTTCAAACATTGTTATAATGTTGTACATAAAATGTTTCATTAGCGACTATACCCAAAATTAGGGATGTAAAGATTCCACTTTTCCTCAATTCTCAATCTCGATGCCAATACCACACTTGATTCTCAATTCCAAAACTTGCGATTCCTTTAGTCACAGACATTTACTTTACAGAACTAATTAATATATAGGAGGGTGTGAAATTTAATTATTTAAACTAGGCCTACACTAGTAGTAGGCCTATTACTAACATAAATAATGTAACACTTGAACAGTGGAAGCATATTCATATGAAATTCCCAAAAGTTTAAAAGAGGCATATGAGATAATATTGGAAAATTTGTGTGTGTGTGCGCGTGCACATGCATGTGCGCATGTGTGTGCGTGCGCATGCACATGCACAATCGTCCACATAGTTAATTCAAAAATATTTCCAAACCTCACTTGCCATGATAAATGCTCAACAACATAGTTACAATTTCTCTCTCTAGAAATTAAGTGGGCTATACCAAGTTCGGTAAGGGATGGAGGTCTTAATCAAATAAAAGAATTTATTATTTCCTTATTTTATTTACAATTACTACAGCAAAATTCTCTTAATCCAAGATCTCACCATAAATTGATATCACTTACTGTTGACAATTGACACCAATTAATAAAATTTATAATTACGGCAAAGAAATCAAAGAAAGTAAATAATTAAAGGTCAGTCCCAATAGACAGAGTGTATCAATCTATTCAATTATATTATAATTTATGCATCCATATTTGACAGTCTGAATATTTACAATAAAATCAGTATTAAATTTCCATTCAGGTCCAACTCAGTTCAGGCCATGTCCCACCAGTTGCAATGTTCTAGAGTTTTCCAAGCGCCCTCACGCCTCACTCGCCGCCGTCCCACAGTCTTCAGTCGTGCACACTTATCTTCGCTCGCGCACTCTTGCCAGGTGGCCTCCGTCAAAGACTGCTGGGTTGCGGCAGTATATATAGTGTTTTAGGCCGCCACCTAGAATCTTCCCCAACTCGCATGATGCGTCGTGGAGGGCTGAGGTTCCAGCCAGTCTCACCAGAATATTCTTGCATTGTCGCTAAACGTATCGGAAACTCTAGCAGGTGAGAGGAGGTCTTTGACGCCAGCAAGTCTTGCCGCTGTCGGCATTCACGGGATTCCCTGAAGGGGGGGGGGGGGGGGTCAGGAGGCTGCGAGTGCATCGTTCCAGGAAGCGGGTAGGGCAAGGTGGGTCTCGAATTACGGGACAGGACAGCTGAGCCTATGCCAGCTGCAGCATGTAACAATAAGAAATTATTAATTGTTTGCTTTTCAATAAGTGCCTGTCTTGCAATCATAGTTAACATTTTTTAAAGCAGTAATTATTTAAGTCTCCAATTTTAAAATACAGCATCATTTTGGTAAATTCACAATTTTTCTGGAAATGCAAAGAAGTAAAAAAAAAAAAAAAAAAATTATATACACTAATAAATTTTAATGCAAAGGAATTATGAGATATATACATAAACTAGACAAGCAGTAGCCATGTAATATAAATATAATATGCATTCTTTTTAAAAAAAAAAAGTCTCAGACCAATTCAGGTCTGTGTTTGTATTAATTTCTTGCACACTTTACACTTTCCTTTGCATTTTTATCTTTACATAAAATGTCCAAATGATACATTTTACGGTCTTTTACATCCATAATTTGAGACTAGATATTTATGAAAGTCCATTTAATGGGTCAATTTAGATATCACACATTCATTTCACGCACATCTGTCAATGTTGGTAGACAAGTGGTGCTACCACCATAGATTTCTGCACACATTTGAGTTGCGAGTGTTCACTTCACACAATTTGAGGCGATTTACTGTCAAACTCTAGCTTATCCCGAAGCACATGTTTTACTACTTGTATAATCTTTGGAATATTTATTTACATTTAGTTTCGGAAAAAAAAAAAGTGTTTACGTGTGTTGTTGCATTTAGAACTATAATTTCAGAGATTTAAAAATTGTCGCGAGACGAAATAGAGAATTTTTTTCATTTCTAGAATTTCTCAATATTCGCTTGTGTCTAGATTTTTACAGTGGCGGAGTAAATTCGTGATATTACATAGGGAAGGGTTTATTTCTTTTAGAGAAAGCTCATTTAGTAAGATATCGCACATTTATTGTATTTCGTGGTATTTCGTATTTCCACTTGTATTTCGGTGTTATTTCGTTTTACCGCGATTTACAAAATGGTGTTTTAATTGGGTTTTAATGCTTCGATTCTTTGTCTTCCGATTCTCGACTATATGATTCTTCAAGAATCGTGGGCATCGAGGAATTGTGGAACCGAGTTAGACATCCGTACTCAAAATAAGTTGCATGAAATGTTTACAGTAACTTGTTATAACCAAATTACATGGTTAAGCAAAGTTCATACTAATTTTCTTTGTGGGTTATGTCCATAAATTGTTTAAAATTGGCAGTATACTGTAAAATAGTTGACAGTCTAATGCATTACAGCAAATATTGTAAATTTTCCATTGTAAACACTGCTGTTCCCAGAAGTTTAAGAAATTCTTTTCATAATGACACATCGGTGATACAGATAGTGAATATTATAATACATAATCATATTTTATTCACACACACACATGCATTCATAGAAAACAAACTGCAGCTAACTGTGTAATATTCCCATGTTATAAACCAGTTGACATCTATTTGCAAAAATGAAAACACTCGTCATTTTTGGAGTTTTGACAAGTTCAGCAATGTTCATGTTTTTGCAAAGCTGTAAATTTCCATATGACATATCTATTACACAGAGAAAAATTTCTCACCATCCAAGCTTTCAAAAGAAAAAAAAATTATCTAGATACTCCATTGCCAACAAGAGAATTAAAAAAATACAGAAAATTGTAGCATCCTATTACACAACCAGAAGGATAAGTGTGTAACAACTGTATTTGGGATAGGTTGTAGACAGCTTTTGTGTCAGTACTTGTTAATTGTTCAGAGATTTACCAGAACTGGAGTTGTGCCCACGCTTGCAGTTGGTTTCGGTAGCAGTGTTCCAGGGATTGTTTGCAGATATGATGCGTTAATTACATGGACCTGCACATCAGTGGAACTCTGCTAACATAGTGCAAATGAGTGTTGGTGTCGGACATATTCTCAAGTGAATATGACTTGTATACACACGGTGGTGTTCTTCCACCAGTTGTGGTTTTAATTACAATACAGAATGTCCCAAAATCTATCCTGCAAATATTATTGCCAGAGCAGTTTTGCAACACCAACAAACTATTGAATAGGTAATCTACTACATAACATTCTTAGCACTATAGACTGACTGTCCACTAACTGATCCAACTGATATTGTTCTGCTTCTGGCTAAGACTTTATGATGAGATTACCCAAGATAATTCCTAAACATTATGGTACCTAGAATAAAATTTTGTGCTGCTCATAACAATGTTTTGTAGTTCATAAATTCAGTAGTATTGTTAAAATGGTTGAGCACTTACCACGTTCTTAATTTGTTCTCTTTTTCAATTGTTTTGAATAACAAAATACACTAAATCTTATACAACAAAAAAATTTGTCACTCCCAATACTATACAGTACAAGATACAACTTTATCTTGTTAGCATGAACTAGTTAAATACTGCTACACCATATAAATGGATAGCAGAATAATTTATTCCGTAAGAGAACTATCTTGTCTCCATTGCACCTCATAGGGCTATTCATAGTTAACGGAGTATTTTTGTAATCAACCTTTCAAAATTATCACTGCCCATATCTGGGTATATTTTGTTGCCATCCTAGGTGGTTAGAATGGTCTATATGCCTGCCACATTAAGAGTAAGAGGTGTATTTATTACCTCTGCGTGCTAACACAAGTGTGAACATGAGTTCTCGGGGTGGCGTGGAATATTTGACGAGTGTGGCTGGCAGGTACAAGCTACAAACTATACGTTTTAACAATGATTTTGCAACCTGTGGTGCTGTTGGGGTCACATTACACACCTGTAGAGAATGGACTTACACTTCTCTGAAATGATTGGTGCACCGATACTTTGCTACAAGTTTCATTGACAGTGGCTACCTCGTGGTACACAACATAAAATTCAGTCCAATACAAAATGCATAATTTCTTAAGACTAAAATATTACTGCTGCTACACCAGTCTGTGGTTTTGCCCTTTGGAAATAAAGGGCGAGACCTGCATGATCTACCCTGGCCAGGATGCAGATGGATTCACAATCTGAAGTCAACTGGTGCCGTATGTCTAGAAACACGTTGCCAATCGGGGCACCATGGCTCTGGCCACAAACTGAGTCTGCGAGTGATGAGGGTGCACATGGAGGTGGTGGAAAAGGTTCCAGGAAGATAATAATTACAGTTTCACTTTGCTGCATGATGTCCAGGAGGGCTTTTAAAATGCTCAGTTTACTGTGAACAATCTATATGTAGGGCATCCCAAGCAGTTTTCCACAGGCATGAACTGGAAGTTTGGGTTTGTGTTGTGAATACACACCACTTGTCAACTTACAGCCTGTGCGCACACTGCTGCTGCCAGTTGTGGGAAATGTCAAGTTATGGAATTTTCTCATAGAAAAATTACACTTTTTAATGAAGTTAATTACCACATGCGTTTTCGAAAATTCATCAAATCCACCAGTGGTTGATGCACTGGCGTACACCAGTGGAGGCATTTTTGGAACATCTGGTTGATTTTTAGTAATGTTTTAGTCTGCTTTCACACACACATTAATACCATTACACTCAAATTTTAAAGTTTTCGTTGGCCATTTGTAAAACTCTGTCTCAATTATTTTGGTATATTTTGGAATGCTTGAAAATTAAGAGATGTTGGTGTGTTTACTCTTATTTTTCAGAGAAAGTGTTCGAAAATTCCATGGTTGATGTTTTAGTGCATATCAACTAGATCCACCAAATTAAACTGGTTCAACCGGACTCAAACTATTAATTTTCGAATGTCTGGTGTACATTGGTGGATGCACCAGTGAATTTACGAATACGTGGCATGCTACCAGAGCTACGTAAAACACGCCAAGAGTTTAAATCATTCACTTTAATTCAAGTACCTACACAATTAATACCTTAACTACATATTTTATCATCAAAAGGCTAGCAGGCAATATCTGGATGTGATGGCAAATAAATTGTTCTATATCTAAAGGTACACACAACTTTAATTCTTGAAGTGGTAGATTTACTGAAGCAGTCAACAGCATTTTCACAAGATGACAATATTGCAGGGAAATAAATACTTCTGTTGTAGTTATAAATGTTAACGACAATATTTACATTGTTAGAAATATTCTTAACTAATGTGTAGGAAATGTTGCACATTGTGACATGGATAAGCACATCCAAGCTTTTATGGGTTTAGATTCTACATTAGAATACAGATTTTCAGGAGCTGTTTTAGGCCAGACTAAGGTTCTTTTTTCTGATGGCTTTCAGCACGTTAATGGCACTCTGTGAAAGAAAAATATTACCAGTATTGTACTGCTGTAGGAGCCAACTTTGTTGCATCCTCATTGAAAAAGAAAGGGACCCTGTAATATTTTGTAGTAAGCAATGATTTTTTTTTCAGTGGTGCAGTGTGTGTCCAGTTGACTCTCTGTGTATCGTTATCACATGTATCAATAAACCGTATCCACCAACAATTTTTTGTGATCCGGGCGAAATCCCTATGTAAATAATGTTAACATTAATCGCTTGTATCGTGTATCACACAGTGCCTCGATCAAAGTATATTTCGGGTCCCTTCACCTAATATCACCTGCAACTAAAATTTCTAAGCTGGTTTATCTTAACGTCTAGTAACTGGATGTGAAATAAGTTACGCTTGCTCTGCAGCGCGCTGTCTGTCTTGTCATCCCGACACAATCTGTCGACACTGCGGCGTGGTGCGACAAGCTAGTCTGGCTTGTTACTTCCCCCATCACGCCTGACGAGAGGGGAAGTGGCTACCTTTAGCAACGAGCGTGGCTACCTAGCGACCTCTCTCTCACCCTTATTTCTGTCTCTCTCTGCCATATGTCTTCCTTCCTACCCTTACAAGCCACCGAGAGGGGAAGTTGTCGATCAAAAGATAAAGCACATCTCTCTCTCTCTCTCTCTCCTCTCTCTCTCTCTCTCTCTCTCTCTCTCTCTCTCTCTCTCTGCTTCTGCTTACCTTCCACCTTCACTGCTGCCCCCTTCCCCGACTCCCAGCAGCAGAGCAAATAGTGTGTATGTAATTTTACTATCAAGATTATGCGTCACTCAAAATAGTTGCACCTATCATCACTTGTATTTTAAAGCAAATTGTTTCGTCTGAAAATATTTTAACAAGGAATTATTTGCAAAAAATTTTTTCTTTTGTGATTTTTTTCCTTAAAGATTGGTGTTTCATTGTATCTGGCGTAAAATTAACATTATATAAAACGTAATATTTATTTAACTTAAGGGGCAACATCTTTGCTAATAAAATTATATTCCCAGAAGCATATACTTGAACTCCCCTAGTCACCAAAAATTGTTTGAACATCGAGCAACTTGTATTAAAAGTGTAAAATTAATTTTCAGTAACTTCTTGCAGGGAAATAAAAGGATTAATATTAATTTATTTCAATACATACACGTCTTTTGAATAAACTGATAAAATGTAAGGGCCTGTTACACTTTTTGCTGTCTAATAATGGGTAGGTAAGCACAGAGCAGAATGCAGTGCAATTTAAGACAGGGAAAATTGGAGGACGTGGTTTTGAATGACTAATTATTAAAGGCAGTGAAGAAATCAACTATCACCTAATTTATTCATTTGTCTAAAAAATTACAATTTTTCTTTGCAGTAAAATATAATTAATTACTTTAAAAGACAGACATTTGCCATGGGCGCAAGGTGTTTGCACTTGGCAACAAGTAGCAGCGTGGAGCTGTAATCCTCCTCTGCTGCCACCCGTCTCGCTGCCATCAGCCGCCGTGTACTCACTGCCCAATCGGTAACTTCTCAGTGCGCTCGTAACAGAATGAGTGTGTGCGGGACAGTAAAAATTTGACTTGCATTCAGTGTTATATTATTTTTATTTTCAGAGGGTTTGAAAGTTTTAGGTCAGCTTGCATTTGGTGTCTGATTACAATCAGTTTTATATGGTATTTTGAGACGTTATTTTCTTTATTTAAATGAGTTTAGGTGAAGTGTTTTTTAATGAATTATTTACAATATTTGTTCTAAAATTCCCATTTTTATAGTGTTTATTAGCTAAACTATTCACAGGTAACGTACAGGTCAGAAACCGCATCTACTGAAATCCCACATGTATGGACATTTTTCGGCAGTCCCCTGAATATCTATAGTCAACTGTAAATGCAACTTTATATGATCTTATGTTCACCAAATTTGTGAGCAATGTATGAATTTTCCCATCTTATTTTCTTCATCTCTACAGTAACACACAGAGGGTAATGAACCAGTAGATCTTAATACCATTTGTATTACCCTGCTACTTGTACTGTAATATGATCTGTTACATGCTGTTAAAAATATTCTCTTATTGCACTTTGACTAGGTTATTATAACAGACAACTTCTCTTTAATAATATCAGTTGTTTTTGGCTAGGTGCTGATTTTAGTTAGTGTTAAAAAATTGTTTTAAATCAAAGCTTGCAAGCAACATCTTTATTTGCAATTAGTTAGCCAATAACTGTATTTTTATAATTTTTTTTATAAGTAGGTGGTGTGAAGATAATTTTTGTACTTTAATATAAATGGTTCTCAACTTAGCCTAATTGGCGCAACAGAAATTGATAGAATTGAAACACTTTGAAACATTGGTTTGTACATATCGTAGTTGTGTATCTCACAAAAGTGTGAACATTCTGCTAGGTACTTTGCTTACACTATCACAAAGGTTGGGATTCCTAAAAAGTGCAGTGCGATGGCTAAAATCTAAAAGAAATGAACATGTAAATGATGCATTTTACAGAAAATGTGTTAACTAATTTTATTTTGTCAACATTGTGGTTTGTTAATTATTTGTTTTCAATAGTACTTAATTTAAGTTCTACCTGGACATAAATTTTAAATCGAAGAATGGCAGTCCTTCAAGAAAGCTTGTATGCTACTTTTTTTTTTTTTTTTGCAAATTTAATACGTATAAAATTTTAAAGGCTACGAAATTTTGCATAAGAGTTGCTGGAATAAAAATAAGAAAAATGTACTTAAATGATATTGGCAAAATTGTTTGCAAAATGTTGCACACCATAATTAGTATACAATTGAATCTGGTAGCTAGAACAAATGCATTTTGTCATATGCATTTAGCAGGTTATTATGTTACAGTGTTAAGACTAAAATTGTATAGTATTTAGTAGACCTAACACATATAGTATTGCTTCTTCAGTAACGTAGTTTTCACTCCGATCGGTCTTTCATCTCTGTGATCACCATAAGTTGGTTGCATTTGCAGTATTTTACCATAAAGCATTTTAATTAATGTAGATAATTAAGTTAAATTGTTTTTATTTAGTATCTGTGAAAAGTTAACTCTGTACAATATGAAATACTGTATTTAAATATTGTAGAAAAACTAAGTTACATAAAAGTTGTATGCTGTAGAAATATATTTTTTCTGCTTAAATATTTAAATGAAAAATATTTGAATTTATGTGAAAGTGTAGTTTGTATACTTATGTTAATTAGGTGCAGTTGAAAGTTATGGCTCATAGTGAGTTTATTACAATTTTCACTCTGTGTGAATCTTTTTTTTTATATCATTGACACTTAATAAGGATTTATAATAAAATGGTGCTCTGGTTGCATTAGCTCTATATAGCTGTAAGTAAAAATGTGTTACTGAATGTAGGACACTGTAAATAACATAAGATTTTAAAGTGCAGATGGTTTGCAAGACTAATTCGCTGTACTGGTAATACTTGGATAATTAATTTATGTTGTTGGCTGCCAAAATTTGCAACATATTCAGAAGCAAGAGAAGTCCAGGGCTCCAGACTTAATTCCATTTCATATTTCAAATACTTACTCAGTTATTGTTGCTAATACATATGAAGAGGGGTAGTTGTCTTCATTACTTAATGTGCATTCCAGAGTAGCATTAATAATAATAAATGGAGTTGACAGGAAATACTAGGGTGCAATGAAATGTGTGCACAGGTATATAAAGAAATGTCTGTTGTATGTTTGGTTACTTGATGTCTCCACAAAAATATTTCCAAGAGTGAATAAATAACTATTTTTTTGTAAAAGTGTGGTGTATGATTTTCAAGGTACAGTGACCACATTTTTCTTCTATTTTGTGTGCATGTGTAAAATGCAAATTCATTATTCAGTACTCTTGCAAGCTCTGGAAATGGATGGACGAGAGGTGCCCACCTTGTAGCATTGCAGTATCGTGCAATGGCAATGTGGAGGGAGTAGACTGTGGGACATATGGTGTGCACACTGAATGCTGCCATATGGCTGTTAACTCCTCACTTGAATTGTTTTTAGTAAAGGCATTAACAAAGGCCTGTCAAACGTAGCAATATTTCATTTTAGCATTTTGGACATTTCTAAGTACCTCAAATTATTTACACTGTAAAACAAATATTTGTACAAACAATTGACACACGACAGTCGTTTATTATGTGCAAAAATGTTTTACACTCTTCGTAGATTCACGTTACGGAACAGTATAAATTTGCAATGGATTTTCCCAAAAAATTGATCAATTCCATTTGTGTTTTCACTTTTTATATCACTTTCTGAAATGAAAATAAAACTTATATGCAAAAAATCTTAATGTCTTCATAAACTACCTACACAGATGTAATGTCCGTGTACTTATCATGCAGATAATTTGTATTTCAATGTAAGTAGCAAGACCTCCATTTTTTGTTTTGGTGTTAATGTTTACGCCACTATGTAGGCATTTTCCGATAAATGGCTTGAAAAGTCAATATAAGTTGTTTAATTGCAATTCTTCGCAGACACAGTTGTGTAGGTAGCAAACGAAAATTGATTGGCAAAAAAATTGTCAAGGGCACAAATATTTATATAAAACACTACGAGGATGTGATAACACTTTGGTTACGTTTGCACGTGCATGCATACTTGTGTGTGTGACTTCACAGCAACTGGGGTTTGTCATTAATGAAATCATTCCATGTCTCTTTAAATTGTTTACATGTTTTATAAACAAATGGACTGAAAATGGAATGCTAATCTGAAATTAAAGGCTAATGAAGCAAATTAAAGCAAATCCGTAAACTTACTGTAAGTTATAAAAGCACTCAATTACAAAACTTTTTGGATTTATTTGCTGGAACACAGAAGACTTGAGAGCTAAGTTTTACATGCTACTACAGATAGTACTTTCACAAATAACTCCTTCCACTTTTTGTCATTTACATGTCTTTTGTTATATTGTGACGCATGCCTGGCTGAGATGAGGTTCTACTTTTTGCGGCAATTTGTATCGGGCTTGGACCAAAGACCAGGGAGGTTAAGCACTATATCAAACTTACAAAGCAAGTTTTAATGAGGGAAGTTTGCTGTGGTCACTTGGAACAGATTTATATTGCAATGCCAGGATTGTGAGAAACATATGTGAGACGGGGCCTTAATGTTTCTGGGGTGCCTGGTGGACGAAGGGAGGTTCTGAAGGATGTTGATGTGACCTGCTACCGAAACTCTGGGTTTAATTCCAGGGGGTGGTAGGAGAGAGAGACCTCTTCAGGAACCTCTGGAGGGGGTCTAGTCTCCCAGAAGCGGCGGAATGTGCGGTGGCTAGCTTCTGGTTGGCTATGAGGTGTGGGGTATGGGGTATGATAGCCTCGGCCGCAGAGGTGGAGAATTCTGGAGTGCTGAGGTGGCACTATCATTCCTTACCTCAGTCGCAGCACTGGTAAAATACGTGCTGCTACCCTCCAGTGGCATGCTCCGACACTAGCGTGACCTTTACTGGAGGGAGTGGTGGCTCAATCGGGCAGTATAATCTTCATTGGGGGGTGTTGGCACAATTGCTTTTTGGGTGAACAGTAAGAGCTAGGATTAGCCATAATCTTGGACAGCCTTTGGTTGTCACTTGGGCTAGCAGCTGGGTTACATTTCCATGTTGAACTTAAACACCTCCTTGATGTAGCTCTATTGATCAATTCAGATCTTACCTGCTGTACGATCCCGTGTAACTCTCATTCCAAGGATACATTTGACCTCTCCCAAATCCTTCATCTAGAAGCGATTCATCAATCCAGCTTTAATGACATTTTTCATTTGACTGTCATTACAAGCTATAAACAGGTCATCAACATAAACAGCTACAATGATGACACTTTCTATTTTGAAATATATACATTGATCTGTCATTGAACGAGAGGGGCCAATTTCTTCCAAAGCTCTATTTAATTTCTGTTTCTATGCTCGGCTCCCTTGCTTAAGACCATATGTTGCCTTTGGAAGTTTGCAAACCTTATCTTCTCCTACCAATTCAAAGCCTTTAGGCAGTCATATACATTTTCTCCGATAAGTCTCCGCCATGTAGAAAAAGTTGTTACTGCATCCATGTGATAAACGTCTAAATCATACTTCACAGCCAAAGCTAAAATCATCCTTATGGACACATGATGAACTACAGGAGCAAATGTCTCTTCATAGTCTATTACCCTTTTTTGTGCACAGCCCTTTGCAACCAATCTGGCCTTATAAAGTTTGATTCTTCCTTTGGCATTCCTCTTGGTTTTGAATACCCATTTGCAGTCGATGGGTCTTCTGTCAGCCAGCAAATTTGTGATCTCCCATGCGTCCTTTTGTTTTAATGAATCTAGTTCTTCCTCCATAGCACGGATCCAATGTTTGCTTCCTCCAGCCTGAGGGATAGCAGAGTCAACTTCGACCTTGTATGTGATAAAATCCTCCATCTTCCTTGGTTTCTGGCTTCTGACAGAACGTCGGAGCTGCTGATCTTGTTCGCTCTGTACTTGATGCAGGTAATGCATGTCTAATAACATCACTGATAATTTCCTTTATTGAGCAATCTCCCACTTGATTCAGGTCTTCTTGAGCCTCAACACCCTTAAATTCACTGACTATCTGTATCGTCTTCAACATCATTTATGATTGGGGTAGGGGTGTATTCCATTATCTGGAGGGATGTGGTTGGATTAGATTTACACTGCGAGTTTCTTTGTTCTCAACAAATACTACATCGCGACTCTTAATAACTCTTGTAGTTCCTTGCTTAAGAAGTTTATATCCTTTGGAATTCTCACAGTAGCCTACAAAAATGCACTTCACATTTTTCACTAAATTGTCTGTCTTTGCCTTGGGATGTGTGCAAAAGCTTTGCACTCAAAAACTTGCAGGTGTCGCAAGTCTGGTTTGCGACCACTCCAGATGTCCTCTGGTCTCTTTCAATCTAGTACTCTGGAAGGAGAACGATTGTGTAAGTAGGCTGCTGTGTTCACTGCTTCAGCCCAGAAGGTGTAATCCAGCCCTGCCTCGATGAGCAGACACCGTACCTTCTCCACAAGGGTGTGATTGTCACTCACCTAGCCTGTTTTGCTCAGGTGTACATGGGCAAGTGGTCTGATTCTGCATTCCCAGTTCCCTCAAGGTTGTCAACAGTTCAGTGTTCATATATTCACCTCCTTTGTCTACGCAATGTTTTGACTTGCTTATTCGTTTGTCTCTCAATCATTGATCGAAATTGAATGTGTTAGTGACCTCATTCTTAGATTAAAAAAAGTAGACAAATACCTTCCTGGTATAATCGTCGATGAGGGTGAAGAAATACTGTGAACCTCCGATCGACTGTTTTTCCATTGGACCACAACTATCAGTGCACTAACTGCAGATGTTAATGTGCCCTTGATCTCTGATGATTGAATGGAAGTCTTTGCTACTTACAGGTGGTACTGTCAATCTTGGAGAATGTCAGCCCTGTCGTGGAGCAGTCGCTCAACTGCCTCATGCCCTATTGATTCAAGTGACCGAGCCTTCTGTGCCATAAAGCACTACCAGAGTCTGACCTGGTACAATTTGCCATTTCTTAAGGTTGATCCAACCTGTACATGTTGTTGACAGGCTGTGGCCATCAGCCCCCAGTTAGTGTCCTAAATGTGACAACCCTTATCGTTGAACAACGCAGTGTGGTCGTGCTTGACTATTCTACTTACAGACAGCAGATTGGTAAAAAGATCAGGCACATCTAGTACTTCCTCTGCTTTAACAGTACCTACCTTTCCAGTTACAGATACCTTTAGGAGTATATCTCCTTTGCAACTAGCTGGCAGTCGATTGTCAGCCAACATAATTTGATCATTTGTCTCTTCATGAGTGTCGGATAGCCAGCTGAGTTGTCTAGTGATATGTACTGCAGCCCCCGAGTCTATGCACCACTCCTCAGCATCCACATTTCCAGTAGCAAGTACAGCATTCAGAAAGGCGTGGTGAGCAGTGCTCCTATGTTCCGTGCCCTTCTGCTCTGAATATCTTACTCGTTCAACTCATTGAGTGCAATTTCGTACTGTGTGACCGTAACCATTGCAGTCGTAGCACCTGGAACCCTTGTTGTAGTCCCGCCTTCCCTTGGAATTTTAGGCTTCCTTACAGTGACTTGGACGTCTTGTAATAGTTTAGTTTTGACAGAATCTCCGGTAATGGGCATTCCTGAGCTTTCTAGGCCCATTATCATTGGCCTGTACTCTTCTGGTAACCCAGCCAGTAATAATGTCACAATCCACTCTTCACTAACCTCAAAATTGATGCCTCGAAGTTTGTGAGCTGTAGTTATAATATTGTTGACATACTCGTCTAAAGGCGCAACTTTAACCTAGTCATTATCAGAGTCCTTAACAACACTACGCTTCTTGTTAACCCTGAATCCAGAAATGCACTCTTTAACTTGTCCCATGCCTCCTTTTCTGTATTGGTGTCTTGAACATGCACATAATTCAGAGAACCGATTGACAAAATAATCTTTGCCCGAGTACGCGTTTGTATCGTCCTTTTCTTCACCGGTCGCACAGTGCCACAATTCTTCATGCTCCAGATAAGTTCTCATTGCAAACTGCCATGTGTTGTAACTTTTCGATTGGTGGCAATAAGCTATGAACTTGCCCCACTGCTATATCGAAAGGAGTCGCGTCTTTTTTTCCTTCGCCAAGCTCATTAATTACCACTTTATTACTATCGGCACTGTAATAATCACTACCCGACATAGAAAGCAATTCGTGCCAACAGTTCCTAACCTCGCCGATGCTGAGATCACTAGTGTGCGATTATTTTGTTTCATCTTGCATTACCACACCACAGTTTTGTTACATTAACATCATTACTTACTCTGGGCCCATAATCTGTTGTAGCTGTAGGACGTAATAATACAGAATCGAATCGGTAGAACATAAATTATTTTACTCACTCTAGTAACATCGTAAAAACCGTTGCATAATGGACAAAAGACACACACTAACAAAAAAACATTCAGTCAGGGGTACCAATGTAACAAAACAATGTATATAATGTTGTCTGTTCTTTATCACAACAGTTGGCACGACTGCTTTTTGGGTGAACAGTAAGCGCTAGGATTAAGTGTCTGTAGCATCTTCCGATATTGCGCCAACATACCCTGTATGCACTTGTCTGCCTCTTGTTGAGGTTAATTGACTTGCTCCAGTATGAACATTGCACTCGAAGATGGGACAAAGTTTTCTTGTAGAGTGTGCATCCTAGATGTGGGAATGCATAGTGCGTCAATCATTATACAAACTGTGACACTAAATATGCCTCCGTCTATATCCAAGCCTATGGGATAATTGTTTAGGGTTTCTTTCTCCATGCTATGAACTACGTATCTCTACCCTTTTGAGGGATTCTCTTATCTATTTTCTTAGTATCCTATGGTCTTTCAGGGTTCCTATTCTTCAGTAAGATCTTCTATTTTACCTTAATGTCCCATGATCTTCAGGGTTTCTAATGTCCTCTGTCCCTCACTGTGGAATTGGCTTCCTCTTACCAACCAGTATACTAAGCTTCCCTGGATTGGTCATCTGGCTCATAGGGTATTGAACACACCTCCATCACATCACGGTTTAGTCCCAGCAAACATAATTTGTATAATTAACTAGTGATTGCTAAAATGTGAAACCTTTCAGGAGACTGCCAAAACTGGTGCAACATTTTATTTAAATACATATACTTATTTAAGAGTTGTGCCATACCAACCCCCTTAATTCAGACATTACAGCATACGGCACACAATTTTTCAGTATCGTCAGGTGTCATGTAATTCGCGACTTAAGGGTTAATTTGTATTTTAACTTTTTTAATACTGACCATGTTCTGTTAGGATTCAACACCCAGGCCAAGTGGGAATGTTTCGCATGACCCCTTCAACACCCTTGAAGCTGTCTATTGTTGGGGGATTAAGAATGAGGTGAGCGTGCGTGCTCTTTTATCCTCTCTTGGTGTAACAACAGGGTTAACATACAAGTAGGTAATTAATGAGGATTGAAACCTCAATCCAAACCAGCTACCATGAGAAGTGGTACATAGAGGCTACCCTGCTGTCACCAGGGATTGAATATAAGCCTTCAGTAGTACCTCGCATTTAAAGTGGGTTCCCCACGTAGTGAGGTTAACAAAGTGTGGATATGGGTGTGTTCTTCCCTGGCTGCAAATGGGGGAATTCAAACTCTAAAACAAACTTTACACTGACAGCTTTGCAACATGTATCCCTGGGTTTACTCTGAGAGGAGGCTTTCAATATACCTATTGCCAGAGTCCCGAGGAGCATAACGGAGGGATTCAAGATCCTTCAGGTAATGTTCCAGTGTATAAAGTTGGTAGAGTTGGTTTCCATGTTGGTACGAAATCCAGTGAGATAGGAACCACAAACTTTACACGAGAAGTGCTTGGTGGTGGTGCGCTCCTCATCAGCTGGCTGGTGGCAGGGGTCGGCAGCTGGACTGCGGCACTCTGGTTGCGGTAGAATGGAGCAGACGAGCATCTCCCAAAGCAGATGGGGATGAATAGATGTGAGTCCGGGAGTAGTGTTGGGTCTAAGCCAGGTCTGCCATTTTAGCGGATTTTTAACACATTGTAAAAATCCCACCCAAACTTTTTTATAGCAATACTTAGTAATGTGTGTCAGTTCCAATGCATTTGTTTGAAAGATTCTATGATGGAGGTGGATAATTAAGTAAAATATTTTGGACATATGCCATTGCTTCAATTGTATATGTCCCAAATATTTTGCATAATTATTCACTGGTGCGGGTATACAGTTATCTACATATTTCTGTTCCTGGCTGTATGATCACATGCAAAGGCCAAGGTCATTTTTGAAAAGAAACTTTGCAGCAAATTGCTGTTTTTATGCATGCAATCAATTTTGGTGACTGTGTTTTGCATTTGGCATGGATATCACTATAGTGAGGAAACAAATAGTTATTGCTGATAGTCATTGTATAAATGAAAGTATAAGTGTGAGTGGAGAAAAGAATTAGCATGGTTTGTACATTCCAAAACTACATAAAATAAGTAAACGTCTTTCATACCTACTTTTTTCTGTAATTTTTCAATTTTTAATTGAAAGGATTTTACAGGACTTGATCCAATGATTCCAGGATTTCAGCATCAGGGCTGGTGGCAGCCCTGGTCTAAGCCAATGAGTGTGTGGTCGAATTGTATGATCAGTACATGTTCAAATCCTATTCGTCCTTCTGGTCTAGCAAGTGGTAAAAACAAAGAGTTCTCCTCGATAGGTGGAGTAGGTTGAATTAGAATTTCATGCCCAAGTTGTCTTATAAAGGCTTTCAACGTTTCGTTCCGCCCTTTTTTGCGTAAGGCATGAGGGCTATGCAAACGAAAAAAGTAAGAAAATAAATTAAGACTGAGCCGGTGAAATTGAACGTCCTAGCTATGTACACTAGCTCAGTTAAGTTCACAACGTGCAATCTCACTCTGGTCAATGGTGAAACAGAGCTTCAAACTTGACATGTTGTTTGTCAAATAGATCTAGGAGAGTTTTTCTATCGCAGGTCCAGTGATGAAGGCAATTCTCTCCGAACCAGGCCATTCTCCAGCTGGCTTAAAGTAAGAGAATATCCAAGAGACACTATTCCACAGGTAGAAAGTGTTCCTAAGGTTTTTGGGTGCTCCCGAAGATTTGTCAGCACGATAACTTAATATATTATCTACGAATCTTGGTTTGCCTCAAGTTGTGGTGTGCCTGCCTTCGTAGCTGTGATACGTGCAACCGGCTCTATCGAACTATAAAATTGAGCACTTTTAATCACTGGCAAAACAATTTAAAGAAAAGTATTACTGGTTTAACGAACTGCGTTCACCAAAACTAGAACAATAAAAATAATTATACACTAGAAAGTCCATAAGAAAAATTTACGTTTTTATTGAACGTTAAAAGAAACCTGTGATCTCCACACACTCTTGGGTGCAATAACATAAAATAATTATAATAATATTTCTTAAGTAAAATTACGTTAAGCCAAGTGGAAGGTGACCTGCTAAGGTAATAAATGTAACTGTTCTTGACAAGTTAAAAGAGAATTAATCTCAAACAAGCCAAAATTAATTTAATCCTAAATTATGAGGTGTCTCCTGAAGGGACCTAACGATCAAATGGACTCTTTGTCAGGACAAAAGATAGTTGGCTACGGCCTCAAGTGTTTCCAGAAGGGGAAGTCATGGCCAATAATACCTGGAGGGGTAAAATGGTAGAAGAGGTTGAACATTGGGTGGATGTCATCGGCAGGACTCTTGGAATGACGACGACGTCCCTCTGGAGTTGCTCGTGGAGGCCTGACGAGGGGAAGTCCTCTGAAGCTGGAGGTTCTCTGGGATGATGTTTGCGGCTGCCGAAGAGGTCGAGGGCCTCTGGAAGGTGGCTGATCCTTCGGAGCTGGTGGAGGCGTTGAAGTCCACTGATTCCTCCGCGGTCTCTGGTACGAGTAAGAGTCTCGGCCCTTGCTGCTAGCACCCTCGCGCCTTCACAGCGGAATGAGAGGTCAAGCAGACTGCACAGAGTCCATGCTGGGATTCCTTTTATACTAAATGTCCCAGTTTGGTGGCACTTGAAAGGGCGCGTGGGGTTCAGCCCTACCTCTTGGGGGTGGAGCATCTGAAATGACACACATGGGTTCGATCCTTATCGCAGCGGAGCTGGTGCTTGGCGCAAAGGGGAGGACATATTTGCCCTCGTGCGATTGGAGAGGCTGCGACACTCAGCTTGAAGACCTGCTAACCTTACAGTGGCGCAATGTTTGAATATCACGGCTGTCTTGTGGGCGCTGCAAATTCGAACTGGGCGCTCTTCAGTGGGGCGTTAGCCTGCATCACTCCAAGAAGTTGTCCCGTCAACGGTAAAAGCTAGGAGCATGTGGTTTGAAGGTTTCGTTGAAGCTCTGTCAACTCTGTTGACCATGTGTCCCGCCTAAATTACCGTGTTATAGGGATGTGTGAACACTGAAATTTTGTTAGTCGAACTCGAGCAGAGTATTTAAAAAAAGGTTAGACATTTCAAGTCAAACTCCACCAAGTTTCTACAATTATTAATAAAACTGTCAATATAAATCTACTAGCAGCCTACTTCACACAGACATAAAACAATTACAGCATTGTCTTATTAACTAAGAGTATTTAACAATACAGATTAATGAATTCCCTCAACCATATTATAAAGTGCCCATTAAATTATTCCCATATAAAATTTTAAAATCTAATATTGTACACTGATAACATCAACAATTAAGCTCACTGCCTAATAATAAATCCCACGAATAAAAAATTAGTGGGGAAATTAATCAATCAATTCAAACAGTATTGTATTATTATACTAATGAACAATAAGAAACTTTTTTTTTACTTTACATAGGCCTATTGACTTCTCTTAACACACTATACACAACTAAGGTTACTTGTTTACTTCTACTACTTTTGGAAATTACATTTTTAAACAAATACTTGACGCCGTCGGGTGAGACACGAGATGAACGATGACATAAATACTTACTGGTAATTTGTGCGCCAATGGTGCTTCCCAATCACCGCACTAGACTCAGGATTCTCAGGGATGTTGTGGGTTCTGTGTGTCTGTCTCACCCGTGCGTACTTACAAACACATTGTCAATACTAAACTTTTAATAAAAATCACTGAAATAAATAATTGATAAAACATATGTGGCTAGGACACTGTCACTACTGAATAAAAGAATTGAGTTCACTGTAGACTTGTTTTTATTGACATTGTTCATACACATCAACGTGCCAATGGAATGGCTATCTCGGTCATGACTAGCCAATTCCACTTGGGTGCTCCCAATCCGTAATTAATCTAGCGCACGCCTAAATGGATGATCTCACCGAGGTGCATGAAAGCACAGCCTTCACAAGGTAAAAGGGCCGACAGCCGCTAGGGTGGACTGACCGTTTTTCCCTGAAGACAGGGCATGGTGAATTACAAATGAATACCCTTAATACACATTAACACGAGTGATTACTCGGCATCACTAACACAAACTCATCGGGGCTCGCCCTCCAGCACGTGGTTAGTGTAATGACGGCATATACACAGAGCCGGCTAGGACGGGAGTAATTGCACCGTACACTAATTACACAATTACATAGACCCTTGAATGATGCATGAAATAAGATGGGACACAAGACGAATATTCACAATAAACACACAACGTGTGAAAACAAGCTTAGGTGGTGCGGATGCTGCTGGGTGAAGTTTGTAGCAGACCACGTGGTGTAGATGAAATTGCAATATTTCTGCGTGGAAACAGCAAACTAAATTTAGATAAAATATTATTTGTGTTTGGCAAATGGTTCTCTTTACGATTAGCATTGTTACAGGCTTGTAACATGCCTGATGGCAGTAAAATCAAACATTACTGACCGCGTGGTCGAGTACAAAGGCATCAATTTATGCGAAAAATACATTAAACCCTGAAATAAACGATTGCACATACAATGTTATATAAATAAGCTCTTAAAACGCAATGATGGCGTATACAAAGACTTGGCTTCAGTCGGCCACATGGTTATACATGATGTTGCCGTAAAATATTCAAACACAAATTACCCTCAAATACATACAGAAAAATAAAGCTCTTAAAGTTGCTAGTAGCAATTATGCAGAAGTTACAATGAAATGCCACAAACATAGACAGATGGTGTCTGATTCAAATGCGCGGGTCACGTGACCTCTCCTTCTCCTCGATTAAGTTAAAAATGCCACACGGGCATAAGAAATTAGTAAAGCGGGAGCATAATGCTGGGGGAAATGTCTGGCAAAAACGTACGCAAGCAGAGATTAACCGGTAAACTACATGGACTATGGAAACCATCAGTGAACAAAAGGTGTAGGTGACAGTGTCTTATCTCGCCAGCTCTCCTTGACAGACTGTCCAGATACAAGCATCGCATGGACCTATCATGACCACCTATGCGATTCACATAAGCGGAAGTGCTATGCACGCCGAGTGAAATATTTTAAAGTGAAAATAAAATGGCACAAATTTAATTAGACATTGTTTTAAATTTCTATAATTTTGTTACGAATTTCAATATTATTTTAATGTCTCTTTGTGATATCGTTCATGCCAGAATATTAAGTGTTCTTAAGCTCGGCACCACAGGCACTTTGAATATTCATAACCAAACAATTAAAATTAGTACAAGCACTTTAAAACATTTTAAGACATATTAAACACTGTAAAGACAATATAACACATTTTACCCTGAAATGAACATTTATAGGAAAGTTCAAAATTGTTGGCCTCTTTGCCCACATGTGGTACACGTGACACGTGAGTGCCGTCATGGGCTCTAGCGCCGCTGGTTGTTAGTTGGCGTCATACTCATTTTTCCGTGCTCCTTTAATTCTATTGGCTGAAGGCTTTATGTACACGACACGAAATAAGAACGCGCTATTGACTTCACGTCTACACGTCGAAGATGTTCCTACACAACATACAATAAAATCGTGCAATTTCCTACATATCTTCATGCCAAAGATGTTCCTACATGACATGTTATGCAATGACTTTGAATCGTTTCGCTATGCACACTTTCATTACGTACACATTTTTCATCTAAAGCGACAGTGCTAGCGCTAGGTTCGATGTGGCAAGCCATTTTAGGTTGAGTGCTGCTTGCATGCCTCGTATCTTTGACGTCCGAAAAAAGCAATTGTTTAAGTTATGTTTTCCGTCACTACAAAGACTGTCCGAAAGTATTTTTGCATCAAAAAAGATCAATCTGTTATTTACATTGAAAACTAATGCAGTGAAAGAAATTTGTGAAGAATTTGGTGCATTTAGGGAAATTTTTCTCATTTATTGCTAAATCATAACAATTTAGCTTTTTATAGTGAATAGTGCAACTTTTCAGATTTTATAATTATTTCGCATTTGCGAATTTTCCGGGAGACTACAAATAGGTAATGCTCACATTTTCTTTCAAATATTCGCCACACAGCTTCGTGCCACCTTTTACGCATGTTACTCAGTGCATACAAAGTGATAATTCGGTATATGCACCAATGGAAAATTCCCAAACTTTGCCCGCCACCTGGTCAGTAGTTATTTATTTTATGATGCATATAAAATGAGGCTTTCTTTCTTGTATTCTTCAGGACGAAATTACAATATGTACTTCCCCCCCCCCCCCTAAAAAAAAAACTTTAATTTTTCGAGCTTGAGAAAATGATACGATCTCGAGTCAAGTAATTACAAAGTTTGATCATACTCTAAATTTCGAGTACTCGCACATCCCTGTTTTGTTTGTGACTTGCCCAAATGAACTACTTTTATTCCAGATGGGGTGAAGTCACCTGCTAGAAAGCGCTCTTCAGCACCGCAGGATTGCATCGTGTATCAATCGTCCCACCTCTGATCCGTCGAAGACCCATATTGAGGGTTTTGGAAGATAAATTCCAGGTGGCGATATAGGCCAGGACCATGTGTGCATATAAGACTTTACTTCTGTAAAGGCTTCTGCGCTATGAGTGCGCTGGTCGGGAGTGCGAAGAGGAGTCGTCTATCTCTGGTCGCGCAGCAGGGAGGCACCTGGTCTGTCTCTGCTGCTTGGCAGGTCTATCAGTCTTTCTTCGTTCACGTGTTACTCTTTTTCTGCTTCCCCCTCGTCTTCATCCTCATGCAGTGATCGGTGTCTAGATGTCAGCGATTTGGCTTGAGTCTGTTACACTCTTGCTGCAGGGAGGTAGAGGGTTTGTGGTAAGGAAAGATAGGCAGGCCACGACATGTGAAAGAAGAAGCGGTTGACTTGTGTAAGCGTGGATTCCTAGCGTTAAAAAGGGATAGCATGTCTTTCTTTATTTTTCGCCATGCCAGTTCACAAGTCTTGGCAGAGGGGTTTCATTATTCACAATTAATTTATTTTAGTTGTGAAAAGGGAAGAAAAGTGAATTCATATCTCAGCACAACTCGACACTAAACAGTGCAAAAGTCCCCATCATACTAAAAAGAGGATGGGAAAACAAAAAGCTGTGGTTTACCATGAGGAGTTGTTTTAAAGGGCATTGCTAGTGCCAGTGTAGTACACAATAAACAAGTATGGGTGGGTAGACATACTTAGTCTACACTAAACTCAGCTATCCCTATCGGGGGTTAAGTATGAGGTAATTTATGAATTTATACATTTTTACAGCTACATTCGGCTAACCTACTAGTCGTGTGGGAGTCACTCAAAATACAAGATTGACAATGATACAAGAGTATAACACTTCTCCAATTTTTGTTGATATAGAATGGATTACACACTGATACCTCATTTTAGTACTGCATAAAATTATTTAGTAATTATTCAATTGTTTTTGTTTGATTGAGGCATTATTCCATATTATTTTCAATAGTTCTTCTTGATGGAGGTATCGTGTATTATATATATAAGCAAAGTGCCTCAAACGTATTGAGTATTGATGGTTATAGGAATTACGAAGTACGAGGTTAATTTTATATAATGCAAGTACTGTACCTCAAAGCAAGAATACATTAATGAAGTAAAACATCTTAATAACACTTGTTTCAACTTTCTCCATTAACACTACGTAAGAATAGTATTGGATTACTTAACTCATGTATGAACACATTACAAATGAAACCTTTTTAATTCACTTTTTCTGAGTTTGTTTATGCTTACAAATGAACATTTTTTAATCAATTGAAACAATTCAATTAATGATTACACATCTAAATCAGTTTTTTTTCTATTATGCCCTAGTGGCTCCTTATGTCTTACCTAACACAATATTTCTTATCACTAACGTACACATTGATATCCCATTTCAACAGTCTGAATATTTTTTGTATGCCGTGAAATTTTTTCCCCACCTTTACATGAACTGCAATATTTATAACCTTAACTGTACACACAAATTCTACACGATTCAAACACACTATACAAACCTATTTTGACACATAATGCTAACCATAATTGTACATATAATTTCCACTATATACGAACCTTCATTGATACCAATTGTTAACCTAACTGGTGGATCGATGTTGGCTCTATTATACATGATATTAAACCTAATAAAATGTAGATTGATCCATTCATTTTAATGTATGGCACACTGAGAGAGGCATTTGGAATTATTAATGCTTTGATTATAACAGTTCTTTAAAAGGCCCAGAGGCTAATTCTTACCTTCCAGTGTTTAATTCTAATCTATACTATTAAATAAAATAGAAGTGTTTGTCTGTGATTTTCATATTTTTCACTTTATTTTATTATTTTTCCATATAGTATTATTGATAACCAAGCCATGTCTAATGTTAATTTTTTTTGTGTCTGTCCGAACAGATTTAACTCAAAAACCACTTAACATATTAACATCAAATTTACACAGTATATAGCTAATAACCGCAACACCAACTTAGTCTTAGTTCCATTGAGATATCCCAAACTGTTCTGGAAAAAATGATCCGGGATGTAAATAGGTAATGGATTAAGCTTTTCTTAGGATTATTGCATTAAAACAAAGTATAGTTAAAAATAATTTCCATAATTTCTCCTTTCTTTTTTGTCTAAGGGCTGTCCTCTTTTCCTTCCAAAAAGCCGTAGTGGCCCAGTAGCTAGAGTTATTCAAAGTGAGGCCGCAGTGACCCAGTGGATAGATATTTAACCACAGTGTGCTGCGGCCCCACTTTTAGAGCACCCAATAAGGGGGCTGCAGAATCGTAGTGGCTAGAGAACCCAATAAGAGGACTGCAGCTGCTCAGGGGCTAGAGCACCAATAATGTGGAAATGGTAGCTTGGTGGCTAGAACACCCAATAGTGGGGTCGCAGTAGCTCAGTGGCTAAAGCAACCAATAGTGGGGTCGCAGTAGCTCAGTGGCTAAAGCACCCAATAGTGGGGCCGCAGCTGCTCTAGATATCAAATGAGGCCGTAGTGACTAGCGCAATATGATTATCAGAGATGTAAATAGGTACTGGATTAAGCTTTTCTTAGGATTACTGAATAATAAAGTTCTTTAATTTCTTTTTTTTCCCCCTTCTAAAAATAAGTGGCTAGATCGATTCAAGTCCAAAATATAATTCTAACGAAATAGTACTGTCCTGCTAGTACATAATAAAATGACACTAATACAACTGAACAAGAGGAACTCGTACAAGGACTGGTAATTACTAGGCCTGTGCGAATATTCTAGTTTTCGAATACAGTTTCAAATAATTAAACATTTGTATTCGATTCAATGTTGAATATAAATACTTCGAATTTTCGAATATTCAAATTTTTTCGAAGTGTGAATGTTGATATTTAGAAACAGTAGTTTCGGACGCAAAAGAACATTATGTACAGTATTTACCAGAAAAGAAGACAAGGTTTTTTAACAGAAAAGGCATAGAAAAAATGAGGGGTAGTCTACAATTTGGGAATCGTCTTCAATTCAGAACCTAGGCGATTTTGACAAAGGCTTTTCATGCTTAAGGCGTTGGTTTCCCTGGCGGCCGGCAGGTAGATTTGGCAAGTGTCGCCCCTGTTGACGGAGATCAGCGATGAAGCTTGAACATTCTCCTGTTATTTCAGCCTTTCGACGAGAGATGGCAACAGCAGCGAGACGTTTTGGTGACAAAAAACAATCGTCATTCATTGAAGGCACGTGCCTTGCTTCTAAGAAATGCGGACCAGTCCGTTGAATTAGACGCCAGCAGGTAGTAGGAGGCCAGTGATAGTGATGAGTAAAGGTTGTGGAGGGGGGGGGGGGGTGGAGTTAAGTGCTTACCCGCCTGCAGTGACACACTACACAATGGTTCTCGTAGGAAATGCTTGTTGACGATGACCTTCACATTTCTTTCAACTCTCCCCCTTCCAGTTATCGGCATCTGTAACCACAGGAAACAATGGGTAGTGCCCACGAATTCTTTGGACATGTATTTGCTTTCTTCCTGAACTGTGTCATAAGAAATAATTTTTAATAAGAAAGGTTAAAGAAATTACTGTACACCTCACAAACATGATATTAATTTATGGTACACTTAAAACATTGAAGTAGGCCTAAATGTTATATTCAATTTGGATTGACGATATTTTATGGCAGGTAGTAGGCCTACAGAGTAAAAAAGAAAAATGTCTGACATTGGTATTTACGTGATTATTATTCAACATAAACGTTTGCTCCTTGGATCTCTGGCATTAAAATAATTATGCAATAGAAAATCAGCAATTTTTAAATGTTTTTTTTTTTTTCAGATGCTCTACACTGGCTAAAATGTGTAATTTTAGTATCTTGATCAGAATGGGGAATTTATTATGATCAACATACCATTCTGCATTTTTACTGCAAAGGTATTGGAGACTGTAATTCAAATTGAACTATTGGTCAGCCTGGTTTGTGCTTCATAATGTTATATTATGTCTGATTATTATCTAAGATTACATACAAAAATATTAAATTATAAATATATACTGTTTACTACTTTTAAATACTATAGATTCTAATATGTATTTGGGAAATAAGTAATTTTATTTTACAACAGTTTCATAACCCATTAATTTTCGTTTGTGGGGACACACAATGTAGTAGTCAGATCGCTTGCCTTCCATCAGGGAGATCCAAGTGCATGCCAGATATCTGCATGTAAAACACCTGGAGAATTTTGCAGTTGTTCGGTGCGTTTCCTCGCGGTAATCCCATTTCCTCCAGTGAAGTCTATCTATATGTTTATCTATGGCCAAAAGTAACTAATGCAATAGTATTGTAACCTAAGTTACGTCAATAAAATGGAGAAACTGTAACCAAATTTAAAACAGAAATTTGTTACATTACTACACATTATTTCGCATTCAGTATTTTGTAAGGTTTTAATTGGAATACATTGACATTCATCTGTTAAGAATGCAATACTGCTATTTTGTTGTACTCCATTTTTTAACATCTATACTAATATTATAATTTAAAAAGTCCTTCAGAAATTACAAAATTTGTTAACCAAGTCTGAGAAAAATGAGCTACTTGGCTGCTTTCTAAGCATGCTCTACCAAAACTACAGAGACAATTCACTGTTAGAAAGCTACATTCTTCCTGATGGGCATAGGCATATATTAAGTGGGGCCCAGTGGGTAGAGTAATGCCAAGTGGGGTCTAGTGGGCAAAGTAATGCCAAGTGGGGCCGCGGTGGCTCAATGGCTAGAGCAATCCAAATGGCTGAGTGGATAGAAATATATCAAGTGAGGCCGCAGTGGCTATAACGATCCCAAGTGGGGATGCAGTGGCTCAGTGAATAGAAATATATCGAGTGGGGATGCAGTGGCCCAGTGGCTGGAGCGATCGCAATTAGTCGCAGATAGTCACGGGTAGTCGCAGGTTATTGCAGGTAGTCACAGGTAGTTGCAAGTAGTTGTCGGTAGTCACGGGTAGCCGCAAAAATATAGGTATGTATTTTAATAACTCCATAATACCTGAGCGAAGCAATGCCGGGCTGTTAGTTTTCTATATGAAGGCAAAACATGAAGTATAAAATTAGAAATCCAAGAAATTTAGAAGATAATGTACGTTTCGATACAAAACTTTTTATGATACTATTT
Source organism: Dryococelus australis (assembly GCA_029891345.1). Classification (NCBI taxonomy): domain Eukaryota; kingdom Metazoa; phylum Arthropoda; class Insecta; order Phasmatodea; family Phasmatidae; genus Dryococelus; species Dryococelus australis. Next base: position 93,590,776 of record CM056999.1, on the reverse strand, counting down.
TTCTTGAAATTAGCAAATGAAAGTAAGCGAGACGTTTGATATACGTGTCTCCGAACAACACAGATGAACGTCGGCAGGTTATTCTTGATAAAAAAATAAAGATGAAAATGTCAGTACCACTTTTTCCCTAATGCGATTAAGGGAGCTACACTCCTCTAAGAACCATGGCTGTGTGATATAGTAAAAAAAAAATCACGAATTACTCGCGATTTAGCAACAAATCGGTCAATTGCAGAACGGAGATCTTACACCTATGAAAATGGGGTTGGTAATATTATCCCAGTCATCATGAAAATACGGGTTGCCACCCAGTTTTGCACAAAATATATGAACAGTAACCTGTAAGCGATTTGTTGGCATAACTTAATAATCAGCACATTGTAACAAACCAAAATAGGTCGTCTTGTCGGAATACTCTCAGATGAACCGCTTTCGCGAAATCCATTTGTGAGGTATTGCTTATCTCGCTGGTCACTCACCTTCACGGTGCTCAAGAGTGGTTAAGCGGTCAGGTGCCAGCCTTCGAGATACCAAGAACGATACCAAACCATTCCAATTATCTAATGATTCAGTGCTATTTTTTTGTGTGAATAGTGAGGCGGACAGACTGTTTTGTTAAAATAATGATGTTTAAATTAGTGGCAAATTAAGATCATTCTGTTTTTTGTGTGTGTTGGTGTACCTGTATGTATATAACAGATCAGAAGAAATAATTCGCATACCTGAAACATATTTATGTTTCTGAAAATGTTTTCGTGCCTCTGTAATTTTTGCATGTTTATGCCTTCTTGGTAGGCCTATTATGTGCATGGCAACGTTAATTGTTACCTTTGGTTTGGAAGGCTGCACAGTGGGGATTGAAATTAAACAGAGCAGATCTACCAAAATAGTTTGCCAATTGTGTACCATTTGTAAAATGTTGTGAACAGTCAATTTCTTCCTCTTCCTGACCACACACCACTTCCCATCACTACTGCAATAAAAAATTTTCTTCCCACTTTGTTAATGTTATAAGAAATAAACTTGCCTGTTATTTGTAATGCTATAAGATGTTTTATTTTAATAACATCCAAAGCCATAATTTATTACTTCGTACGGAATACATGTAAATGCCTTATATCAGGTACAATTTAAAAAACATACATATCAAACATTGTAGTTATGTCCTTCCTAAACTAATTTTAATGCAAAATACACATTTCTATATTTGACATTACCTACAAAAACATTAATTATGGAGAATATAATTTTAACATGACTAAGATGATTTACAGAAATGCCTATTTTTTTTCAGGGTATGGTAATAATTACATTTCTAAGCTAGGCGACCTAATAAAAATGTTTTACAATGTAACATTTTTATTTCCTACTAGTTTCTTTTCTTTGGCTCTTTCTTGTGCCTCCAGTATGTACGGTGGCTCCTGCATACGCATTCCTCTGCTTATTCGACTGTTTGCCAATTTCGGTAACAAGCATTCTATATAAAATATACGCAGCTTGGGGAACATATTATCTCTCCAGAATTCGTCATTTAGTTCTCTGGTATTTAGATCTCACTATCACAATATATTACTATGTCACTATATCACACAAGTTCCTGTCTGCTATGTGAAGCTGCCCCTGTATTTGGTACCAATACTTGTACGATTTTTTTAATTGTAGTTTCCCATTTTTTTCTTCAATAAAGTTTCTTAGACTTGCGCTTCGCGAATAGGCACACAACCTATTAGCAAAATATGCATTAGTAGTGTGACAGACCTTGTCACGTGAACTACGTCCGCCTTTACACGAGAGGTTAATTTATGCAATAGGGAAATCATACAGGCACTCGACTTTCCTGATGTCTTTATCATTGAATGGATGTATATGTAGTCACAGATTTGATGCATTGTATTTTTTTCTCTGTGGTCAAAATGGTCTTATTCATTGTAATTTGTTATATTAATATTGTAACAATGTTCGTATACTAAGGCAGTATTATATACGACATTTCACAAATGAGGTTCGATTTGAAAACAAAAGAAAAGTCTACTGAAATTTGCACCAACTATTTATCATTAGCAACTATTTTCTTTACATAGGCCACTTTATTACACATTTCCTGATTCGTAAAAATTTTTAGGCCTAATCCCCCCCCATTTTGTGTACTGAATGCGTAAACAAAATAAAAAAGATCAGTTATTCTAGACGACTTATAAAAACTTACTTTTGTCTGTTAATTGAGATTCAGCACAGTAATAAAAATGTTTAATTAATTTTATAACGTGTATTTAGATGTGTGTCAACAGTTATGTTTGAGATGATAGCTAAACAGTACATCGCTTTACAATATGATTTATTTACACGCTCAACACTCATCTTAAAATTATTTGAATTATCGTGGGAAAAGAAAACACAAGATTATGGCATGTAATACACTACTCCAAATGCAGTCATTAGTTTAACTGGTCTAAAGGTATAGTTAAATTAATTTGGAAATTTTAAAAAAGCATTTAGTGTTTTCAAGTTATCGTGGCTCTCGAAAAATCTGAAGTATGGAGACAACTTTTACTAAATGCTCAAAAAACAGTGAATATTTGGAGCATTGGCCGGTTCCAAGAACTGTATGGTAAGCAAGCCACCTGGCTCTGAAACCTCAGGTGGCCTACCGTAAGGCACTTTGGTCCGTACCCACCACACCTCACCACCATGTTTTTCTCCACAAGCCCACATAGTTCCACGACTAGCAACACTGGCGAGGAGTGCACCACTTCTCAGGAAATATTTACCAATTAATAGTTTCTCAGTCATGTTCCCGTTACGTTATTTGAGCTTGATGCCCAAATATGTTATGAAATGCACAAGGTTTTTCCTATGTTACTGTAGCTTTGTCTCTTTGTGATTTTTTTTCATAACTTTGCAGCCGCCACTTTTAGAAAAGTGAAAAATCTTATGATTCAAGGGGTATGGAAATATTGAATTTTTAAAGTATTCTGGATGAAATTTAAAAAAAATGCCTGAAGTATGGCAAAGAAGATAGTTTCACAGTTTACAGAAAACTAAAATTCATGAGAAAACATGTACTGAATTCATGTTTAAGTTGGAAAAAAGTCAGCATAATCTTTTTCTAAACCATAAAAAAACTATTTTAAGAGTTGATAAATGCAATTTTTAACCTTCAATAATCAAGTTATTGTGAATTTAGTTAAACTAAGCAGAAACCTTCAATTATGAGAAAAATAATTAAGGAAACTACCCCTTTAAATACAGGCTCTCCTATGGTTGTACGTATTTTTGTAGTGCTGAGACTGTACCTGTCAATACTGACAAGGGTCCTCTTATCTGATCTCACCAGTGTAAATAGGAAGAGCTTTGCTGGTAAGCAAAATGACTGGAGTCAGAATAGGTATAGACTGTTCACGGTAAAGTGAGCACTTTTTAAGGCCTCGCTAAATTTTTCCTTTCAACTAATTACTACCTTTCGGCCACTTTTTAATGTAAACATCACTATATGACTAATAAACATAGTGTACACATTTCATCACTCTCAAAATTTAACGTCTGAGACTGCAATGAAATATATTTATAAGAGGTTAATGCCCATGTGGAGGGCCTTAAAACGTGCTCACTTTAACTTGAACAGCCTATATATAACACCCACAAAAGTTTTACAGTATATAGGCTGTTCACGGTGTAGCATTGGAGCTAGATATATATCATTTGTATATTCGGAAAGAATTTCAATTGTTTATATTTCAGTCTAGGATAGTAATTCAAGTAATATTTGAAAGTTCGTGGCAATGAGAACTTGTTTGTATTTCATATATTTTCGTTTTTCCAAATTTGAAATTTTTCTTTCCTCATTTCATCAGTAGTAAAGACGTCAACAACAGACTTTGACAAAAACATCTCTTTTCCTTTTCACTGGGTTAGTAAACTAAAAGCATCGCCACCGCAAGGCACAACATGGTGAAACGAGGAAAATAACAGAGATCACCTTTGGCTGACATGACCGATTGCTTTAAAACAATATGTTTCCAATGAGGAAACTTTCTACCAATATGTAAGGAAGCGTGACCTTTCTCGGGTATCACAACAGTCGACGAGCGCATCACATCACAACAGTTAGTCGCAGCACGACCGTTTGTCAACTGTCAGTCGGACAGCCTGCAGTATGTGATCACGTGACTCACACCAACCAGCACCCACGACTTTAACCTTCTTTTGTATTTCGGACATTTCAAATATCTATTAAATTTATTTTCCGTCGGTGCGAGGAGTCGATAGGGCGCAGTGAGAGAAAAGTAACGATTCTCTCACGTCTTCGTAACTCTCGAAGTGAGAAGCTTTGTTTTGTAAAGGCTGCAATTCTGTCTTTTTTTGTTTGTCAGCTGCGAGTATTAATTGTTCTACTGAGACGACAATAAATCTCCAGACATTAATTTATTTTATTGGCAATCCTGGTATCAACAAACCTTCATTATTACATAGTTGAAGTCTCCAACTCATGCTGAGCTAGTCCGTTGGTGTTTACTGAGACGAGATAACAGGTTAGTAACCTGTTACAACGGTAAAGCGAGCACTTTTTAAGGCCCTTCTAAATTTTTCCTTTCATACAATTTCCATCTTTCTGCTTCTTTTTAATACAAACATTGCAACGTGACCAATAAATACAGTGTATACATTTGACCACCCTCAAAATTGAATGCCTAAGATGGCAATAAGATATATTTATTAGTGGTTAATGCCGGTTGGTAGGGCTTTAAAAAGTGCTAATTTTACAGTGAACAGCTAATATAGCATTTTATTCATATAACAGCATTTCTTCTTGAAGGGTTTGTCATAAATTAATGCAAAAATACTTCAACCTAAATAATTTTTTCAGTACTTCACAGGCGTAGTCTTGAATTCAGGTTTAAATATTTTTTCAGGAAGGGGTCGTCTTCCTTTCAGGTAAATACGGTATTCATATTCACAGTAGTTAAAGCATTTGCAATCAATTTTTATGAAGTATTCAATAATGTTTCGCAGTACAAAACACTTCTCCCATAAAGAATACAATCATATGATGCCGCCCGCCATATTGAAAATTATTTTGTCAATTTGTTGCCTACGAGAATCGCGTACGGAATGGTTGATTTCATTTTCATATGTGGGGTAAAATTTGATAGACAATGTGACCAACCTACACCATGTTTATAATATATTGTATCAGCTAACGAATTGCTATGGGGTGTTATGTTGGCGATATTGAAGAATATGGAAAAAATAGACACTGCTCATTTTTATGTTTATTCGAGTACTTTGTTGATGATGTAAAAATTTTTTTTAATCTATGGTTAATTATTTTTGTATGTGCTTTCATTAAGCATAATTGGTTGCAGGTACCATTTTAGTAGTTTTCTAGAGTGAAGTGTAATATTATCATTACGTATTTTACTACAACGGCTTGTTCTGCCATTTTCAAACTGCCGTGCTCTGTTATGAATGATCAATGAAGCTATACAGAACATTTACGTTTCAAAGGTTTAAGTTCCTTGGTTTCAGGAAATGTGCAAAGTGTTGATTTTACTGAATGTTTATGCAAATAAATTATATCATACCAGGGATGGACTAACGTTATTGTAGTGAAGTGCTTGTGCAATGATTTCCATATAAAAAAACGTGTTCAAGGGGTCCTGAATTACACAATTACAGAATTACAAACAGTAAGTTAACATGTTTTGTAAATAATGTACAGTATTTCGAACAGTTACTAGGTATGATGTTTTAAATGAACATGCCTTTTAGGCAGCACTTTCAACTTTTTTGTCTTGTAAAAATAGTATTTGTTTACTATGCAGGTGTTGTACATCCAACGACGGGTAACTTTGGTAAAAGTGTGTTTATTGCTGCATTTATACAAACTTATTTATCATGTTTCTTACATTAAAATTTAAACTTTCGAAGTTGTAATAAAATGAATGTTATTGATGTACGAGCAAAATTTTTCATTGCTACATCAAAACAAAATGCAATTCCAAATTACACTTGTAAGAACCACAAAACAGTACAGTTTCATAAAAGACCATAAACTAAAGTCCCCCTCTCCCCACATATTTCTACCGAAATAAAATGAGAGCCCCAGCAACACAAATAGAACATGTTGGAATGTCAACCTAGCTTTAACACTTTACATAGATTATTGGATAGAGATTTTTTCAGTAGTATAACTTGTCAAATTTTAATAGTTTGTTTACTTTTATATCTTGTCCTTTTTGTTGAAATTTTAAATACAAATAATACATTTTTGCCATGGCAATTTGATTTCTATATTTGGGCCTATTGTGGATCTGATTATTCAAATTTGATATTCGTATTCAGGAATAGTTTGGTATTCGTATTCAAATTTGATTAAAAATAAAAAGTTGATATTCGCACAGGCCTAGTAATTTCTGTAATAAAAATGCTTAAACTCAGCGGCAATTGACAGCACATGTTTGCAGCGAAGTGTAATTCTATTCCAGGTTCTCTACGAGTGTGCCACACGTAGTCTTAAGAGCCAAGAATCTCTCTGAGTGCCTGAAATATAAAAGGAAACTCTAGAATTATAAGCCAAATACTTGACCTCTGTTTTTCCTAACCCTAACCTGTCCTATACCTAACAATGAATATAATTTACTTTTCGGTTTACACACTGCCTACTATTTCTCTACTACATTACACACATTTTACACTAAATACCTTATACGCTGACATAGTGTAACCCTTCTTATTTTTAATTAATACCTTTTCATAGATGTCTGGATGGTCACTGGATTAGTACATAGTGTGTGTCAGTGGTGTTTCCACTGTTTGTAGTACTGGGATCGTACTTATATCGGAGTGCTGACTTCCCACACATGTTATCAGGGATATAATGCTGCACAGTTCTTCCCCTGTGGTTATGTAGTGGTATTTATTGACGTACTGGGTAACTGTTTTACATGATTAAAAAAATCAGTTCATTTTCATCACTACTTAGGCCAGGTTGCATAGGTGGCTCTAAGTTTATACAGGAACAGTTCTGGGAAAGTCCTATCTTAGGCAATACACTGATTGCGGTGTCTTTTGTGTTGTCCCTTTCTCTGTGGCCACCTCATTTTGTTGGTGGTTGACGTGGTTGACGTGGTGAAGCAGGCCACGTGTAACAAGGCGAGGGCTGCCATGGGGGTTTTCAATAGAAGCCCGGCACATGAAATCGGTTGGCACGCACTGGCAGTTCCATCTTGAGGTGCCAGGTTTGATGGCGGCTGTCCAGGTTGGGACCGTATGAGGTCGGTGCGTGTGAAGGGGATGCCCTCCTTAGTTGGAGGATTCAAGATTGAAGCGTCAGGCACTGATTTGGCTGGTGAGGTATCCGCCATGCTGTTGACTTGCACTACGAGCGGGACCTGGTTCGTGCCCCGTTACCCAGGAGTACCAAAGCTGATTTGTGGCCAAGAGGGAGCATTCAGGAGACATTCTCATCTCCTTCCTGGACAATAAGTGGTGAAGTTGCATCCCGGTGAGGGGACAGGATGGTTGAAGGAGAAGGTACACCCGGTACCTCCCCATGGACGACCATGCCATGGCGACTGGAAAACCTTGGATTTGTTGCAGCAGAAAGGGGCTCCAGTGATTCTGTGGTGTTGGGGGTAAAGAGCCAGGTGGTAATGGCAGGTCTTTGACATCAATCTCCTGTACCTTTAAATTGTCCATTGCCTGTACACAAGGCAAAGTGAACGAAGCCACGGCACTCTCTGATGTTGCTTGCCTCTAGTCGGCAGAACCCTTGCGGATATCCGCAACCATGCAACGGTTTTTAGGGACTAGGGCTTGTGCACCCCCCCCCCCCCCCCTGTTTCATTCGTTGGGTGAGGCTCGGCGACCTCAATTATTGTACTTTGCGAGTGAAGGCTTTGCCACGAGACCTCCATAGTAATATGATTAGCTCTTCTGCCCGGTTTACCTACTGATATCGGCAGAAAAGAGCTAGGTGTGAGGGGAGGATTCTAGCGGTTTCTCATCCAGGTATTCACTTTTGGTCTGAACCGTGTGGTTATGGAGCTTGGGGTATCTCCCCCTCTGCTCTGCCTTAAGGTTAGGTGTGGTGTGGTGGAGTAATCGATCAGATCCTCCCTTGGATTCGCGAGTCCAGTTCCCCATAACTGTCCTTGCGTAAAATCAAGAGGGTAATCCAGCTCAATTATCTTATTTATCACCACCGAGCACTGCCACGTGCTCGGGTTGGTTTCCTATACGATCCCTACGTACATCAAATTGGGTAAAAGCAGACTCAAGAGCTAAAAAGAGGATTGACTACAGCCACTGGGCGCTGACCACAGGGTATAGTTACTTCTCATTCCGTTCCGAGCTGCGTTTCTCTATGCTGGTGGTCCAACATAAACTATTAATGGGTCAGCCATGGCTGTCCTAGGATGATGTCCTCCACGATGTCCAGGGGCACCATGAATTCTGCCATATGAGAAGTTGCAAATTCTAGTTAAGAGGTTCACTTTGCCTTCTACTTTTAGAGTTTGACTAGGTTGAGCCATTTGGAAAATGAGCAGCTGGGGTAGTAAATTTGTTTGATGGGGCGTCAACAGATCACTCTGAATAAAATTTCATGTTGCTGCCGAATCTAATAAGGCTAGACGTGAACACCCATTTATGACCACTGGTATAAGAGGAGCCTCATTAAATGTATTGTCATCTTCAGTATCTAATTTTGTAATGTTAAGGGGCTGGTTTTTGCCCTGAGGTGGCTGCCCCACATGCACCCTAATTCGGGCATTTCCCGCCTGGACGAGATCCTTAATTTGAGTGTGCTGCTATGTGCTCTGTAGACACGTGCCGTTTCCTTCTCCTCCATAGCGCGGCCACTTCGGCCAATCCCTATTGAGATGCCTTCCAGAGCAGTGCCAACAGCGGGGCGGTAAGGGGAGACGAGGAGGAGGCGGCCTGCAGACTACTTGTCGTTTGGGCCAAAGAGGCGACCTTGAGAGCGCATACATATTGTCAAGCCACATCTGCGCTATTTCATTCTTTTTCATCTCTCTCGTCCGCTCAACAAGGTCTTCCGTTGTCTGCGGTTTCGGTGTAATCAGGAGGACCCGGAAAGAGGGGGGAGAGTGCGTGTTATGCTTTGGACACAGCTCTCCTCATTCTCTGCCGAGTAGAGGCGTTCATACATTTGCGCCTTCCTACGAATGTATAACTCTACTTCTTCCCCTTGTAACAGGTTACTGTCCTGTTCTCTCATTGTAGTCCTCAGTAAACACCAACGAACGAGCTCAGCACGAGTTGGAGACTTTGACTATGTAATAATGAAAGTTTGTTGATACCAGGATTCCCAATAAATAAAAGAAGAGTTAAATGTTTACTGGAGATTTATTGCAGTGTCTGCAAAACAAACTATTGACAAGCAGCTGACGGGAAGAAGAAGAAGAAGAAGAAGAAGAAGAAGAAGAAGAAGAAGAAAAAAAAAAAGAGAGAGAGTCGCAGCCTTCATAAAACAAAACTTCTCACTTCAAGAGTTACGAAGATGAGAGAGAATTGTTAATCGTTAACCTTTCTCTCCCGGCGCCCTATTGACTCCTAGCACCGATGGAAAATAAATTTAATAGATATTTGAACTGAAATGTCCAAAATACAAAAGAAGGTTTAATTCATGGGCGCTGGTTGGTGCGAGTAACGTGATCACTCGTTGCAGGCTCTCCAACTGACAGCTGACAAACAATTGTGCTATGACGAACTTTTGTGACGTGATGTGCTCGTTGACTGTTGTGATACCCGAGAAAGGTCGTGCTTCCCTATATTTTGGTCGAAAGATTCCTCATTGAAAACATATAGTTTTCGAGCAGTCGGTCACGTCAGCTGAAGTGACCTTTGTTATTTTTCTCGTTTCACCATCTCATACCTTGCAGTGGTGATGTTTTTAGTTTACTAACCCAGCGAAAAGGAAGAGATGCGCTATCATCCTATGACGTCTGTTACTACTAATAAAATGAGGAAAGAAAAATAACAAATTTGGAAAAAACGAAAATATATGAAATACAAACAAGTTTTCATTGCCACGACCTTTCAAATATCACATGAATTACTATTCTTGACTGAAATATAGACAATTGAAATACTTCCTGAATATACCAATTATATATATCTAGCTGCAATGCTACACCCTGAATGCTGGACTTTAGTATGGAAGTCTGAAATAAGTTGCGCCACGACTTCCTCCCCAGTAAATGGTGAAGCTGTTCCAACTCACTAACAAACTCTCCATATTTTGCCCACTGTTCCTTCTGTTTCCATAGAGTTGATGCCTTGTCTTGTGAACCCATTGTCTACGTGGTATGTCATGTCTGGTTAGTTCCTGCTCGCATTCTTGTAGGAACACAATGGGATCTTCATGTGGTCTTCCACTGAACTCTGGAAGTTGTAATTTAGTGAAAGTGTGAGATGATTCTGGGCTACGTCTTGAGCCTGGATTTCTAGGTTATTATGATAGTCCACATTGACAGACCTCGCAGTGATAAACTTGGCCAGAGTGATTTGTTCATCCAGCCTGCCTATACATGCTAAATGGTACTCGTGCAGGTAATACACCTGATCATCACATTCTGTCGAATTGCACCTGGCCGATTGTTGATTTTGGCACAATACACACTGATACTAGAGACCGTCTGTGTATGGGGGGGTACATCTTCCCACCCGAGGCAGGTGTAGTGGAAGCATTTCCTGCAGTGTGCGCATTGGATTTGGTACATGCCCGTGCCAGGGCATGAACCCATGTCACACTTGTCTGAGGCCCCTAGAATACGTTGTCTGAGCATTGTAGCTACAGGGGATTTGTGTTCACTCCGATTGGAGTGGGGAATTTTGCAAGGCTAGCTATTAGGCGCTACAGGATGTTCATAAAATGGACTCCCTGAAGTCCAGGTATGGTTAAAGTTGTAACAGGTCCACCAAATCAACGGATTCTGTTAGTGGCTGTTGCTAGGATTGCGAGGAGGTGGTAACTAGCACTGGCCATGTTGGTTGTAAGCTAAGGTGGTTAATAACTTGGGTGAAGCAGGTGCCTCACAGGTGACTGTGATTCCTGTGAGAAAATGGACTGGCGTTCACGAGTTGTCAAAACGTGACATGTGCCAGGTTATCTAATGGTGTGCATGGTCACAGTGGTTTAAGGTAGCGTGAGACCAAAGATGCTGGTGATCTGTTACTTATACGTTGGTTGGCGACTGGAAACAAAATTGGTCACTACTGCACCTGTAACTAGCTTATTCGCAGAGACTTGAATCAGCTTTGGTACAAAGTTAATTGGTCGGCTGGTAGTTTCTGGCGTACCTACCTTCCTAGGGAGTCCTTTGGCTGAGGACGGTTTAGCTGGTGTAGACTGGCTGGAACTGGCAATGCTTACAGTTGGTTGTAGGACGCTGATACTGTGCTGGCCAACACGGTACCATAGATTCCACACTGCTGACTCTGGGCTCCAGAACCTGGGGTTGGCTACCCTGTACCTTACCTTGGTACCCTGTCTTAATCCTTGCACCACTGGGTGATATTTCCTAGGAATACGTATGAATGTGTTTAGAGAAATATATGTACACACACAGGAGAGGGGGGCCTATCTGAAAGCCGGGTAAGTGCAGCGCCGTCATGTTCAGCTTGCCTACTAGAAGTAGGAGGGGTTAGTACACACAATCGCTAGATGGCGATATGAGCCGTGCCTTTCTCCAAGAGGTTGAGTTGACACGTAACGATGGCTACTGTGCATCGTGAACACGAGACAGTTCCCTACCTTAGTGTATTTCCAACATTGGCTGTCGGCAGGAGCTTGGTGTTCCAGAAAGCCCTCTCCCCAACACTGGCAAGCGAGCTAGGCGCGTTGAGCCGTATGGGCCGCCTTCCTGCCACTACTGGGTGTAGGTCGCAACAAGGAACAGGCCGTAACCCCTCGAGCAAACACCCCCACCAGCACCTAGGTGCTCCGGTTAGAACTCGAGAGGACTCTCTCCCCCCTGTTGGATGAGTTACTAGTGGTTGAGGCTCTCCTGTTCTATCACCAGAGGTCTAGAACGGGTGGCCGTCGAATGGTTTGTGTATTAGACGTACAAATTCCTGAAAGGGATCCACGGTCCTACTCTATTTCCTACTGGTATATCCAAACCCAGTCTTGGTTAACAACTCACAGTAAGTAATATTCCTAGTGGTCAAAGGAATTACCTCTAGAACAAATACCCTTGGTGAAGGAACAAATCTGTATTTATTAATAACATAATAAACACAATGACGCGTGCTATCTCCTAACCAAACGAATGTGAGTATGGAAGTAATCTACGCTTTACAGGTGTAGGCAACCTGCTTCTAGCTACCCAAGAAGACTGGTGGCGTTGACAGCTATGAAACAACTCAGTCGCAGCTAACTATATCAAGGGGCATCTAGAAGAGAAAAACATAAAAGGGAACCATTACTCTAATAGCAATGAATATAGTTGCCTCTACCAGCAAGTAGAGGAGGCTGCTGGTCCAGTAGGAGCAAAGGCGAAAGGTGTGATGTGGTGCCGAAGAAGAAGAGCTTCTGGTAGATGGTGGTGGTCGTCGACAATGAAGCCCCTGGTAACTGCAGGCTGCAGAAGAGCTTCTGGTGACTGCAATGGTATCTGGCCATTGCTGAAGAATGTTTAGTAGATGGCCCCAGCACACAAAATGGAGCAAGCTGCTGGAGAAGGAAATAATTACTCACGAGTCCGGTCGTGCGCGGACTTTTAAAGTCCGAAGGACAGGTGCAGCGCCGGGCTGCAGTGCGATATGTGACGTTGCCACATGACATCCTCTCATGCGTGGGGGTAGCTATCCTCTGCCTGGCCGCTTGGCTTAGTGCGTAATCAGTGGCGCTCGAAGAATGAGGTGGGTGTGCGTACTCTTTTATCCTCTCTTTGTGTAATAAGGGGGTTAGCATAAAAGTGAGTAATTAATGAGGATTGAAACCTCAAAATCCAAAAGAGCTACCATGAGAAGTGGTACATTGAGGTTACTCTGCTGTCACCAGGGGTTAACACAAGCCCTCAGTAGTGGCTGGAGTTCAAAGTGGGTTCCCCACACTGTAGTGAGGTTAACAAAGTGTGGATTTGGGGGTGCTGTTCCCTGGCTGCAAATGGGGGAATTCAACCCCTATAACCAACTTTACACTGACAGCTTTGCAGTATGTATCCCTGGAGTTATTCTGAGAGGAGGCCTTCAATATAAGCAATGCCCGAAATGCGAGGAGCGTACCTTAGCGATTAAAGATAGTTCAGGTAATGTTCCCATGTATACAGTTGGTCGAGTTGGTTTCCTGATTGGTACAAAATCAAGTGAGATAGGAACCACAAACTTCCATTGCTTTACCTGAGAAGTGCTCGGTGGTGGTGCGGTCCTCATCGCCAGCTGGCTGGTGGCAGGGGTCGGCTAACTCTGGTTGCGGTGGAACGATGCAGACGAGCATCTCTCAAGGCAGATGGGGGTGAATAGATGTGTGTCACGTAGCCAATGGAGAGTGTGGTGGAATTGTATGATCAGGAAACGTTTAAATCCTATTCGTCCTTCTGGTCTAGCAGGTGGTAAAAACAAAGGGTTCTCCTCCTCGATAGGTGGATTAGGATGAATTAGAATTTCAGGCTCAAACAGTTTTAAAATGGCTTTCAACTTGTATTTGCTTCTGCCCTTTTTTTGCGTAAGGCATGGGGAGCTAAGTGTAAGTATAAATCCAACAGTCATTTAATAATTTGCTATATCAGTTAAGAGGTGTATGAATAGCCTAAATAGTCCCTCATTTAGGAAACTGATTTCCAATATGCAAAACGACGCAACATAGGGACTGCAACCAGTATGATGGGGATTGAGCCCGGTCGATTCGGCGCACAGTACCCCGAGAACACCCAGAGTCTCCATGGTCCAGCACCATCATCACTGATGCAGCCCTCGAGCGACATATGGCGCCTACCGGGTACAATCAACCAACACCATCGTGACCTACCTCATCGCCTTTCCAAAATACCTTCACCCCACAATGTCAAACTAACTCGCACAACATAACTAACCATACAGACGTTGGTAACGTACTTAGTGCGGGTTTCCCCGAAGGGCTTCCAAGAGGATGGACGTGGAGGGAGTGATGGGGGGTGGGGTAGGGGGATCTCTACCCACCCTATCCCAGCCAGCATGCAAAAATGACTTGCTTAATGTTGCAGCATAGTTCTGCCATCTGCAGAGTGCTGCATGTCGTGTAGTAAAAAATTAAGCTTACTTGTTATGAGAAACTTAACTCATTTCATTTCAATTTAATACCAAAACAGCATATTTGCAAAGAATGAATTATGAGTTTGTATCTTACATGTATCTAGATATCGTTACATCAGTTATTTGATTCCGTACTTTCAATTTACTTTCTTAAATTCATTATTTCAATGGTGGCCAGAACTCATGATTGTTACTTATCCTGCGCATTACAACAAAAAAGCAAATTCTTCATGAAATGTGATACGTGTGATTTCTTTCTCTTTAGGCAGTATGTGAAAGCAAATACAGTGAACGTTTTAATTTAATAGTTAAAATGCCTAATCACTGTGTGACCCCTGGGTGCAAAACAAAATATCAGGTGAAGTCGGAACAGTAAATTGCTGTATTTCGAGTGTAACTGCTTGTATGCAGACTTGGGTAGCAGGTCTTGTGGAAGTTATAGCACGTTAGCAAACCTCCATCCAGTAATCAATGTAGGGTATTAAACCTCAGTTGACATTCCAACATGTTTTATTCTTGTTGTTGGGGCAAAAAAAATGGGGAGGGGGGAGCAGAGCTTTAGTTTGTCTTTCGTGAAACTGCACTGTTGCATTTCTTAAGAGAATGTAGCATTTTGAGTAGCATACTGTTTTAATGGAGCAGTGGAAAATTTTGCTCGTATGGAAATAGCATTCAAATTATACTGTAACTTCTATGAAAAAACAAAACGCGATATGTACATTGCTGTTCGCATTCGTACAGATGCGGCAATACACCTGCGAATGCGCACTCGCTCGCTAGCTCGCTCACACACACACTCTCACTCTCACTCGTTGAATTCACAATATAGGCAACTAAACAAATAATATTTAAACACTACACAAGTGTTGAAAGTGCTGCTTTTTTAGGCCATGTGCAAATCATATAGTAATGGTTTACAAATACATTATGTAAGAAACACGCACACTTATGAGAGTGTAATTTTGAATTGCACAATGATGCAGAAGTAAACACACTTTTACTGAAGTTAACCTTGCCCTCTTTGGCTGTACAACACATGCGTAGTAAATAAATATTATTTTTACACGGCAAAAGATTTGAAAGCACTGCATTTTTAGAGCATGTACATTTCAAACATTAGCAGTATTTGAAATGGCTACGAGACCATTATTTAGGTTACTAAATTGACCATGTGACCAAGTTTAGGCTCTTAATATTTGGGGATTTAGGGTTGAAGTTTAATGAGGTGAAATAGCACACTAAATCCCCAAATAGACCCGTAAAATTGTTTGCTGCTGTTTGTTTACGTTTTATTTGCTGCATTGTGGTGCAAACATAGGCATTTATAATTTTTGAAAAGCTGCACAATACATGCATGTCAAAAAAGGAAACTCTCAGATCTACATGTTATTTTGTATGTAAGTAATACATTATTTTAAAATAAAGTTTGTATGTAGTTTTAAAATTGAAATGGAATGTTAATTGCAGGGAGCACAAAAACAATGAGAAGATTAATATCAGCTAGAAAGAAATATGATCAGTTATTCACAAGACAACAAAGTTTCGTGAGAAATGTTTGGGAGTAGGTTACTTATTGTTAGGGTGACAAACAAAATGTCGAAACTCCACAAGGCTGTAGTTTCCAACTTTGCCACATGCAGCACTGTTACAAACAGTTCGAAACCATCCACCCTAAAGCTCAAATTGGCTGTTTTGGACATGGCTATAATAGTAACCATTCCGAAATACATTATTTACAAAACACGCCAACTTACTGTTTTTAATCCACAACCTCTTGAACAAGTGCTTTTATAGGGAAATCCTTGCACGAACACTTCACTACAATGTTTGTCCATCATTGATATGAAATAATTTATTTGCATAATCATTCAGTAAAATCAACACTTTACCCATCTTCTGAAACCAACAAACTTAAAACCTTCGAAACGTAAATACTTCAGAGTATGTAAAAACAGTACCTACAACCAGTCATGCTTAATGAAAGCACATACAAAAAAAAATTACCTAAGTACTGACAAAATTTCTGGCAACACCAAGAAGGTCGAATAAACATGATAAAAATGAGCACAGTTCACTGGCACTGGAGTACTATTTACGTCCACTATTCGAAAATTCCAATAATCACACAGGCCTATTTAAATGGGTTTGCAATACAAGGTCTGAAACTAAAACAACAATGATGACTGCACACATGGTCTAAGAATGGCTTATATGTACATTTATTAACATTTATCACCAGTGAAGACTTCCTCAATTGACTTCCTGATGATTATAATTACATTTTATTACAAACTCTAATGTTATATTGCTTTGTCTGTATATTACAACTATAATTAATGTAAACAACACAATGCCTTGTTATGGTAACGTTCAACTATAAGACATGTAGCGCTGCAGCTGCTACATTAACTATGTCGACATTAACTTGGCAGGATTATCAGGCAAGTGCCCAGACCTCCCCGTCTTAGAACCACGTGGGTGACTAATGGGTCTCCTTTTGTGCACCTCCAAGGCCAGGACCAGCCAAGATAAGCTCGTGACAAAAACATGCCTACAAAGGTAATTATAACTTTCAGAATTTGTTGGTGAACCCCTGCTCCCTCTAGTTCTATGGTGACATACCAATGTAAAAACACCTATCTTCTATGTACATGTCTAAATACATATTTTTTCCAATGAAATAACCATTATATAACGAGAAATTCCAATACACTGTTTTGTGTCGTATATCTCTGAATTTGCACTAAATTTTCAAATTGCTCTAACTTTTAGACAGTTGAAAATAAAATATTGTATAAAACTCATAAGAAATTTAATTCTCTTCAACTTATTATCTGAAAACTTTTCTTCTCTAATGAACGGCAAAGAAGATAAAATGAAAAGTTCATCAAAAAACCGCGGTGCAAATTTTTTTTTTATTGGCGATTTTCACAAGCGTATATAACTTAACTAAAACAGATACAAAAAAAAGAATAGGAATATTCTTGTAGGAAATTTAATGCTCTTAAATTTTGTATGTAATGTACTTGACAAAACGGCTGACCGTTTTTGAGACACAAGCGAAAAAACCAAAAAAACAGGACCTTCTTTGCACCACCCATTGCACTACTACTAGTTTCCAGGACTTTTAGCAAGTTTACCTCCTAACTAGTCCAAACAATGTCCTGAAGTCAATTCTTGCAGTCCCGTCATTTCTGTCTACACCCACCTTTTGAGCATTCATTGACTTGACGACATGATTAAAAATACATTCGTTTCCCCACCACAAAAACATCAAATATGCCATATGTACTATTTTTATTTTAAAGAGGAGAGACATTTGACAATTACAAAAAAAAAATACAGTTACTAAACAGAAAATTAGAGCTCTTCAAGACGATAAATTTTAATACAAACCAATATGTAAGAGCCAATAGTGGAAACAGAGATTTATCACAACATCGTAACTTGCCTAGATAGGTTTAAAAAAAACATGTAAAAACTTGATGTGGTAATTTTAAGCATTTTTCGCAGGAAGAAAAATTAACACTTTGTTCAGCAACAAGCAACACGCCATGTCGTGTTGCCGCACTTCTGCCAACTTTGGATTTGTAACTGTCCTTCCCGCCATCACATCTAAATATATTATAATAAGTATTCAAACATTAAAATGTCATTTCAGTTGTAAATTAGAAATTAAAAAATAATAATTATTGATGTAATAAGTATGAAATATACTATGCTACTACTAGTGGTGCAAATCTGATTTTATATATATATATATTATATATATATATATATATATATATATATATATATATATATATATGGGGGGGGGGGGAGGGGCTTTTTATCCCACCTATTCAAGTTTTTTCTTCTGACAAAAAGAAAACCACATCACTAGGACATACGCACCGTAATTTACGCTGATATTTTTAACTCTAACAATGAAATATGTTTCCATCAGAGCTACCTAAAAATTTAAATATTTAAATTAACAAATAGCATACAAAAAATTGGTTAAAACAATATTTTAACTGTGAATTATTTCTTACTTGGCATTGCCAAAACATCGCTGTTCTCACCGTTTTAAATTCATATTGAATACTAAATAAATGTTACAAGTTATAGAAGATACTAAGTTAATGTTTAATTAATTAAAAAATATAATACTTTAAATTTAATCGTGTTATATATTTGTTGCATACAATTTATTTAAAAAACAAGTTGAGATATTACTACTAGGGTGATTTTTCACAGGTTTGTTTGCAAACGTCCGGGAGAAACCGTGAATGAACTATAATAAGTTTTGAGCCACAGTGAGTTGAGAGCATTTTCTTTGTAGTTACTGTAAATAAATTAGGAAATTATAATTAACTCGTTTATGTAATAAAAACCTCTATCCCTTGGAGAACCTGGTTTAGCACCGACTTTAAAAAATTGAAACAATATATAATGCTATTGGAAAGCACAGTAATTTCTCAACAAAATATTATGCAATTTCATTATAAACTCAGAGTATGTAATTTTTTTCATGCAATGATATATAAACTAGACTGAGATTTTGTTTGTGTACTGTATTACATAATGTGCCACTTATAATGCGGTTCTTGTAACATAACTTTTGAAGCATTTTAAGCCACCAAGTGTAATGACGTTAATTCAAATACACCAAAAGGGTGCCCGATTATGTAGGAATGTCGCACAGTACAAGTAAAATCTGAATTACAACCCTAATGCCAAGGAGCACTCACATGTACCTGGCTACCTCGTAAGGGGATTCTATCCTTCACGTTGGTTTTTCTCAAAGATGATGTAGGTTGTGAGTACTCTGG
Source organism: Dryococelus australis (assembly GCA_029891345.1). Taxonomy (NCBI): domain Eukaryota; kingdom Metazoa; phylum Arthropoda; class Insecta; order Phasmatodea; family Phasmatidae; genus Dryococelus; species Dryococelus australis. The sequence continues at coordinate 93,571,703 of CM056999.1, read as the reverse complement.
TTTGAAGGACAACTTGAGGATTGTAACCCCTACATTTAATTTTACTTTGAAAATTCTGCTTGACAAAGTATGTGTACTGACGACAGTGGTTGCCTCCAGAGAGCGAAAGCCAATATTGCGGGAAGCATACCAACTAGGCACTACTCTCATGGCGGCACGACGCCGGTGTACAAAAGGAGACATGTAGGCTTATGTGTTGGCACAAAGTCGGGAGTCACATACACTGTAGTGAGTTGACACTTTACCTGCTGTTCACGAGGCAGCGGTCCCTTTCTCTTCTCCTCCTGTCTCATTGGGGCGGCTGGCTGACTGAGGAACAGCGGCCAACTCTAGCTGCGATGGAAGAAGACTCGGGTTGCTCGTGGGCTCTTGTGGTACGAGGAAAATTGGTAGTGTGAGGTTCTGGGAGAGGAAGGGAGTCGTATCCCACCCTGCCTTCTTCTCTAGTACGCGGTGTAAAGAGATCTCTCTAGTAGGCAGTGTAAAGAGGAAATCACCTTCTTGTGGCTCAGGAATTAAATCGACTATTTCTCTTTCTAGCTTTCTTAAAGATTGATTGAGTCTGAACTTCTGTCTACACCTGTGTATTCTCAGCATAAGGCAAAATCAAAAAACTGTTGTGAAAGTCATATAAAACAAAGTCGGATATGATAGTGGCCCTATTGTGTGCTCCTACGAGGGCAACTGGATCCGGTGTGATCCGCAGTATAGCTCTAGTCTGGCTATTCACTAGCCTTGATAGAACTATAGAGCTGGGGCTGCACGTTGATAGTAAAACCCCTAAGTGTAGTGAGTTCTGAGTAAAGGTTTCCCCCTAATATTAGCCACTGCAATACAATTCGCATTACCGTGGCCAAACTCGGAATACCAATAGATTGTTGTGTGTGTGCCATTCTGTCTAGATACGTGTTGCTGGCATATCAGGTACAAAACAAGTCAACTGAATTCAAAAATAAAACACTCAACTGGGACAATAAGCTTCTAAACTCTGAATAGACAAGAACCATAAAATAGATTTGGAATACGTCTTTACTAAAGAACTTGTAAAAGAAAAATCAATGTTACAAACACATGGGCTACACTCTCCTAGTAAAATAATTATTTCACTTTTAACTTACCGAAGCAAAACACAAAAAGCCCCGGCGAAGACAACCAGGTAAAAGACGTGACGTGTTTGGTAAATCAATAAATTGATGATGATTATTATTTAAAATAGCTACAATGTTAATCCTATATAGCCTTAATTAGGTGGGGGATATCCTGACGGGACCTAAGCATGTGTTCAAAGCGGGTGTTCCTTTCCCAACTGGTGAGGTGGTGCTCTGGATAGGGCCTTAAGGGGCTGTCCTTTCGTCGTGACCTACAATACCTTGGTTCGGACAAGGATGAAGAGGTATTGAGGGAGTGATTACGACGACATGATAGAGTCTGGTGCACTTCGACAACCCTGGTGCTGCTGGCGAAGGTGGCTGAAGAGGTTGAAGGTCTTCGGTTGGTGACGGTCCTCCAGTAGGTGCTGGAGGCAGTCAAAGAGGTTGCGGACCTTCTGGGAGCTGCTGGTCCTCCGGAGCTGTTGGCGCCATCGACGTCCACTGGGTTTCTCACGGTCACCAGCATGATGAGGGACTCTGGCTGCAAACTGTGCAGCAATCACTCCTGAGGCCTAAGCTGGGATACCTTTTAAAGTAAATTTTCTAGCTTATAGGCGCTCAGAGGGATGCGGGGGATTAGCCCCGCCTCTTGGGGGTGGAGCTTGTGACCTCACATGCATGAACCACTGGATCCTTATCTGCCTGCGGCGGCGCTCAGCACGAGGCAATGACACATCTTGCCCTTTTGCTCTTGTGGAGGCCGTGATTTTCTAGCGGGCGGCTCGCATCCCCACACAGCGGCGCAAAATTCAAATGGCGCGCTGTGTGTTTAGTGGGAGTGGCAAAATAGTAGGAGCGCTTCTTCGTAGAGGGGTCTTGACGTGATGATATCTAGTAAAGTTTTGTAGCACTGTAAAAGTAAGGAACACACGATTATTTGGTGAGTTGAGTGTCTGTCTAAACTGAGGTTGGTTGATGTGTCCTGCTTCCATTACCATCTGTGCTTGGGAAAGACTAGCCCCATGCAGAGCAGCCATCTGAGATAGGGCATAGTCATTTATTAGTTGAACGTTTTCTCAAAGTGCGAATTGAGTCATGCATCATCACACTGCAGTGATGAATTACAGATTTCAGTACGTGCCTACTACTACCACCTGACTGTTGCTACTGTGATCCCTGTGGAACACTGAACTGTCACTGAAGTCAGGTTTCAATAACTTCAAACTTCTATTTTCAATATATAAATTGTGTATGCTAGGCAAGTTTTGTCAAAATCTTTTACCCACTACAACATTAATGAAAATCTAAGAAAACATTAACAAACTGTATTGGAACCATTACATGTGTTGCTATACAGCTGAAATAACCATGGCAGATCTTCACACAGGTTGCTTGGAGCCAGGCTTCTTTGGGTAGTAGGCTGCCTGCAGGAAAGGTAGTCGTGTACCTAATGGTTGGTTTTGCTATTGGCCATTATCTTTAAGAAGGGGTGTATGGAGGAGAAAATCTAAGATCACAGCAGAATTATCCACCCTTTACTACCCTTTGGCCAAGTCACAATATGGGGAAGGGGTAGAACAAAACAGAGGGATGGCACCTGTCTAGCTTCTCCTCCAAGTCCGTGGACTCACACGAACATTACGTTCCTGACCAAAGCCGGGCCTTAGCTATCTCTATGACTCCATTGCTTGAATAAATAAACAGCCCATTTATTTGTCTTGACATCAAGTATTTGTACCATCATTCTCACTGCCTGTGCCAAGTTTTATTCTGTTTCAACATCTCCTGGGTGCACCAATTTTTACTGAAATAAGAGTAGTACTCCAGCTGAATGATACTGCCTTTCCTATATGTGTAAAAAACCATAAGAATTGTCATGTATCATACAAAAATAATGAATACAACACTTAAAGAAACCATAGAATTGTATGATACTTTAATTTTCTTTCAAAGCCAACATATGGAGCAATCTACACATTGTACCATCCTTGGATAAGAGCTGTTTTGGCTACGTTAAATGTAAACTTCCTCCCCCATGTTAGCACTTTTTTACATAGTGAATGTTCTCTCCACTCCAAGGTTGAACAAATGATACAGTTGTAAACAACTGTTCTATCACTGAAGTGTCAAACACCTATTGTCATTCAAATTGGATTAATACTGTGTGTGTGTATGCACGCGTGTATACATATACAATATATATAATAACAATAAATGATGTACATTTTTTCTTAAGCAAAAATCATGATTTTATTATTCTGAGTTTACCTGCAAATTGAATACAGTAATGACCATTACTTTGTTGATGTACAAACTTGACACCAAGTGCATGAATGAGTGTAACAATATTCAAACTATGCAGACAATTATGTATGCAATTTTTTTGTACACACTCATCAATGCCAAAGAACAGTGCAAACATCTGAAGCAGAAACTATCAATGTTTGCTGAACTTACCATATCTGCAATTGGTTTTGGAGAGTAAAATGTAATTTACACAAACATGACCAAATTAAACACTTCAGCAACAGATGACTACACAAATATGAATTTGTGGTGTTCATTTTTGTTTGCAATGTTCTGTGGCAGTACATATGGATATTTTGATGAGACATTCTAAACTTGAAGAAATATTTTGATCTTAACTTTATCCAACATAACACATATTTCCAGCATTTTCATGTAGTATCCATAACATAGTTATTTCCTGATGATGATCATTACAGTCTGTCTATTCACTGCACAAGTTTTGTTGGATGTTTATTTGGTTATAGAAGTTACTAAAAATATAATTCCAAATATACCACACAAAAAGATTACTGAGATTCATATGTTACATGCACAAAAAACAATATAATTTTCAAGTTGAAAAATTTATTTTTAAATGTGTCTGCTACCCACTTAAACCACCAAGGTAACAATTTAATTTTCTTACAGATATTTTTTTATTCTTTTTGAATAAAATGAATGACATCAGCATAAAGTTGAATTAGGCTACTACAAAAACTTAAATAATGAAAAAAATGTTAGAATACTGTCTACCAGCTATGTTAACCAACTAGAAACACACTATTTACATTAAAATATTGCAGCAAAGTGAGTGACATGCCAGTTCACTTCTGACATATAACCTATTCATTTACATGATAATATTCTAGGGGGATTTTATAAATAATATAGTGCTAGGCTAATTTCCTTCCTCCACTAATGCTTTCAGCTATCACAAACAAAACAAAAACAAACAAACAACAACAAGCGCACCGCGCGCGTGCACACACACACAAACAAAAAATCTGAATTCAAATTATGTAGTTACCATCTCAAACATGACTATAATTCATATAATAGCTGCATTTATAAAAAAAATATACTTTTCAGTCACTATTTTATTTCCATTACCGCAACAAAGGGTTGTAATTACAATCAACAGAAAAATTATTATTCATAAATGCCCTCTGAATCTCACACAAGACCTAAAACAATCAAATCCATTCTCTTTGGTAAATGCCACTTTTGAACACGTTCACGGAAGCCCGAACCAACTGCACAAGTGCTGCTAAGAAATACGAGGTGACGGAAATGACGGTGCTTCTGGACCCAACGTTGGTGTCCTGCCTTCCTTCACAATTCTGATGGCTTGCAGCACTGCAACAGTGTCCAGTTCCTTTTGGGTAGGCTTATCGTTGTCCAGGCAAATCTCTCCAGCATGACTTCCAAAGTGTTCCAGCACCCTGACACGGTAGTCGACCACGATGGCCACCGGGTTGCCTAGCAAGATGAGGTTTTCAAGACAGGGCAGGCTGCTGATGTGCTTCACCTCCACCACTTCGCTCAGCTGGTTGCAGCCCACATCGAGGCTCTCCAGGGAATACAGCTTGGAGAAGCCTTGCAATGAGGAAATGTTGTTCTGAGACAGGTCCAATACCACTATGTGACCCATTTTTGTGTGCAGTTCATCAATCACTGAAAAATTGTTGGCAGAGAGGCTGATGTGAACCAAATGAGGGAGTGATGTTAAATTATCTATGGCATGTATCCTGTTGTTGTTCAAAATCAATCGTTCTATATTAGGCATAAGTTTTATGGCATCGTCAATTTCTCCAAGTCATTGGTGCTAAAATCTGCTTCAATTACCTTCTTCCATGTATGCCTCTCCCCAGAATAGAGCACGTCTTTGTGTATAACATCACATAATAACACGCTTGCAATTTTCTTCAATGCAGAGGAATGCACTGCTAAACACGTTACAGAATCACGCATGTTACCGACACAATAAACATTCGACACAGAGACATTGATGAACGTGAATTTTTCAACCATTTTGAATACTGAGAGTTCGAAGGCGAGCTTATTTGGCACGAGGTTGCTAGTGCCCACTGGAGAACAGCTCCCACTGATAGTTACACTATTCAACTGGGAGCAAAAATCCATCACATGACTGAAGTCCATTCTCTTGTCAAGAATTTCTAATGGTGGACATGGCTGTTTCAGGCGTTCGCTGATTGCATGCAACTGAAACAGCAGGGAAAGTAAAATATTTTTTAAATAAATTGTGTGCACAACTATTACAATGCACATAAAATTAACACTGATTTCACATGTACTGTAATGATTATTTGTAAAAAATAGGACTACCACAAAAATGCCAAAAAACCACACACAGATGAAGAGCTCCAGAAAATAGATTTGAAGCATGTATGTGCCACTCTGCTTATCAAAGTGTGGCAAGTGGTAGGACTGCTTCAATTTTTCATATTTGTAGTTTAGATTGTTATAGAGGTAATTATGAATCACAGCTTTTTGGAAAATACACCTCAATGGCATGAGTATTGTTTATTTGTCTTTTGCAAAGCCTACTGTGTCGGAAAACTGTCATTCTATAATACGAAACTGATGTGAACAAAAGCAAAGAGTGAAATGTAAATTAGTGCAGTCATTTCAATACTTTCTGTTGAACAAATAACAATTTATCATTTATTGTACGTCTATAATACCCATTTTATGAAAGTGGTTTAGTTTTCAACGTATATCACCGCCAAGTTTTTTTTGCTATTAGTAGAGATATGTAATGGTGGGAATTTGTTAAATAATATGTAGGGCAAAGTAAGTTAATGAATTACATAATTTAAAAAATTAATCTGATTTGATTGATTGATAATTTTGTTTTATTGACATGAAATTTAGGTACATAGATACAGGACAAGTATAAAATTATGCCACCCAGCGAGTAGAAACGCTCTTCTGCACAAGGGACATGTAGTAGAATCGGGAAAACTGTAAAAAAGAACAAGAATGAGAGTATGTACAATAAGGAAATTAACCAAAACCTTATCCTGTTGCCCATAGTAGTTGGTTTACTAACATGTTATGGGCCCCGTCAGTAACAGGTAGTGGAAAAATCAGATTGGTGTATGAAGGTTAGATCACCGCTTGTTGAGGTTATCAGATTCATCGGAATGGAAGAAAACACGTTCAGAGTACCGCTATTTGATGGAAATAATTATGATAATTGGAAGTTGGTGAGAAGGAAGTCGTGGATTATTTAGGAAAGCCACTGATAGAATGGCAAGTACCACATACTGCAGCAGTGGGAGAGAGGATGTCAAAGTAAATGAGAAGACATGATTAGAAATCAAGCACACAGATTAAAGGTGCAAAAAACTTCATTGTCCAGGAAATTCATGACAGCCAACTGGAAATGTAAATGATGAAGACTAAATTTTGACAGTGTGACCAACTTTCACACTATGTGAACAGTAAATACTCTCATTTGCAAAGTATTGTACTAGTTGATGCGTTGTGAGATGTATGTGGTTATGTTGGTGATGGTGGTGATGATAAAATAATACTCAGAACTAAACAATGAAATTAAAAACTTAAATGATACTTACAGCATTTATGGTTTAAATTGTGTTTTTAAAGTAATGCACAATTTTTTGGCTTTTAGCAAATTGACTTAAAAATATGTTTTGCAATTATGGCAGAGCATGCAGACAGTTATTGTCTGTGAAACATTTACAGCTCTGTAAACGCCATTGTGCACGTGATCTTTTTCGTCCCTTTATGCGATTACCTTACTAGTATTATCGGAATATTGTATAAGTAGTTAAAGATTTTTATATTTCCTAACATTAAGCATGGGTGGTTGTAAAGGTGCCTTTTTAATGCATTTTCCTCCGTGAAATGTAATATTATTGACATGTGTATGGCTTGGTCTGCTATTTTTAGCATTGTCATGAATTGCCACCATTTATTTTCACTCCTCAATTTATTATTTTCGAGAAACCAGTAGCAGATAAACATGTCCAAGGATTGCCATAGAACAACACGTGCCCAGGAGTTGCAAATAGAAATTACAAACTGCAAGTCAGTGTGTTTTCTAATAATGTTTTTCAAAATGGTTATTGGGGATGTTTGAATTGTATGTTGCTTAGAAAAAACATCATTTCAATGCTATTTTATAATGTAAAAATTACCTTTTTACTATATAGAAAATTCAACAGGTGTATAGTTAACTTCACCAAAAAATATTTATGTACATTTGGAATGTGTTTAGTATTCACATTGGTACAAACGTATTTATAATGTTTTCTACTGTTGGTGAAGTTAAAACTTTAAAGGTTATAATAATTTGAATTTTACTTTTGTATGAACAAAATTTTCCACTGGTACATTAAAACACTATGTAATTCAAATGATACCATCTTGTAAGAAGAGCTGCAAAGTATAACTTGGCAATAACAAAAATAAAGTAATTTGGAATGTTAACCTAAATTGATTATAGTATTTCTTTACACCCATTGTTTTCTTCGCAGACAGAACAGCTGTGGTGGAAGGATTGTGGCCATGCTACAATTCTAGAACTGTCAAAATTTAGCGAATTAAAATTTAATGGAGTACCTGTATGGCATAGTCTGCAGAAGAGATTTGAAAAGAAAGGTGCATCTAGCAGGGTGGTGTTCAATAACAAACGTTTAGTGAGTACTGTCTCAAGTTTGACAAACTGGTTCAGGAATTGAAGACTGTGGGTGAGCTGTTGGATGACAAGGGAAAGTTCTTGTTAATAATGCCTGAAGAGTTAGGAGGAGTGATGTCAGGACTACAGACAATTGACGAGCGCTTCTCAACTTCTGTTACTGTGTTATTGAGTAACTAAGAATGGTCAAACCTGCTCTATATATTGATAGAAAGTTTCCACAGCCCAATTGTGGCACGGGATGGTGTGGTAACATCTAAAAATAGCACATAAATGTGGACATGGCTCTGGAAATATAGAATTACATTCATGTGGCAGGTCACGTCAGCCAACTGAGACCACCTGAACTTTCCTTTTCCCTCACGTAATGCATAGCGCAATATGCCAGCTACATGTCATGCTTACTAACTCAATAAAAAGTGCAATGTCATTCTACATCTGCTACTACTGTTGAATGACTCAAATAAAATAATAAATTTGGAAAAAACCAAAATATATAAAATACAAACAAATTATTATTGCCACAATATTGTAAATACTAAATGAGTTACTATCCTTTACAGAAATATAAAAAAAAAGTAAATATTTCCCAAATATATCAATTACTATATACTACAAGATTACATTACCCCCCTAAGTTTGGGAAAGATTTAGAAGAAACCAGTCCCAAATCGAAATCTACCTGAATGGTGACTATATGATAGCTGTACTACAATTCCATCCCTTGTAAGAAAAACATTTGTTTACATGGTTATGCATTCATTCATATACAAGTATGTGTCATAGCAAAGTACATCACATTACCTTATCACACAAAGTAAATTATTCAGACGTTACAATAAAATAGTACATCCTGTCAAGCAATTACAATGTTACATTCAGATTAAATACAAGTAGTTTCAATAGCGGCTAAGATGATTTTTGTCTACGTAACCTGCTCAATCTGGTTCCTCACTGGGATCAGCACTAAACATATAAAAAGGGGGCCCAAAGTCTTGCCAAAATACAACAGAGCTTCTGCCTTTCACTTTAGGTCACAGTGCTAAAACTTACACAAGGGGTCTGACATGTCCCAACAAAATTAATATCTTGATGTTATCTATTACACACATGTAAACAATCTAAATCTGTCACATTACAAGAATTGCAATTGTACATACCGTAATACACAAGAAACTTTTTTCTCATTATTATACAAGAATGGATTCAGAATACAATTACAAGATGTCCCTTAGCACAATTTAACTCAATTCATACGAAACATAATGTGCTTCAGTGATGACACAAAAATAAATTACTTCACACCATTCAATCACAATAATACTATACAACACAGCATCATTCCATTAAGTTTATCAATCACAAAAAATTTTCAATATGGTTAATACATATGCACAGTAATTTCTGAAACATTTATCACTCATTCATGATCCATTAACAATATCATGAAAATATTCTGATATTTAACAACATAGTTTTAGTCTGATTAATATAAATTATATTAAGTTCATTTGCACTCTTCCTCATACTATAAAAAACACAATCTCAATACTTACAATATTGTTCATTTCTATTACCTACCATTAACACTTTAACAACTGCTCAAGCTATCTCTCTGGGGACCAGATGTCATATGAGTCTGTCACACACTGTCTATATGTATGGCCGCACTGGCACCATATGACCGCGCCAAGCTTAGATAAAACCTCATGGAACGATTGCCCTGGTCCCTAGCAACACACTGCAAAGTTTGACCTGCAAATTTTTTTTCCTCTTTATTTTTATGAACTAATCAATGTTTTTATTGTTTATTCGGTTGTGTAAAGTTCACATGATACAATTTCTTTTATTTATATGTTTATTTTGGTGAATACATGTTTGCATAAATATGGTATAAATTTTATTAAATATTAGGGTCCATGTACGACCATTCAAGCTTTGAAAGTGAATAAACAGTTATACAAAAAATTGATTATCTGATGACAAAATAATATGTTAGTTGTAACAAATTTACGAAAATGATCAGAGCACAATGTTTGTTCAGTTGCAGTGTAATGTATGGAAACATTCCAAACAGAAATGTGGCTCATCAGCACAATCTCTTCAGAATGTTACCACCTTTTCTCACTTTATTCCTTATGTTTCTCCCTTGGAGCACTTTGTGTGACATCCTTTGCAGTACTTGTGCACTTTGTCAAATTTACCAGGCTTTTTGTCAAACCTATGTGACTGTAAGGATCGGCATCTTGATGTTGAAGGTGAGTTCTCACATACTTCTATTTCGGTGGGCTTCTTCAGCAGTTCCTTCACTATTTCTTCCTTGAAGTCAATGATTGTCAATTTTTTTGTAAAACATAAGTTATATATGATCTGCAAATTCAAAAAAGCAGTTCCAAAAGAAGCTCAATAGCAAATTTGTGATGCCATTTTACTGTCATTCGTAAACTTGTGTTATAGTTTGACATTTGATCTGAAATGTCAATTGACTATTTGCCTTTGTTGTAATCAAAAACCATTTTTGGCTTCAATATTTCCTCATTTTCTTTCGCAATAACTTCACCTTTTTCCAACTGTTTAACAACTTCTTTTGTATTCCCTTTTCGGTTTTTCCTCAGTGTTCCCAGTACATGAGTTTTTCTGTCCAGAAGACAGTTAGCGAGTTGTAAGCTGGAATAATAATTATCAGTAACTATTGTTCTGCCAGCATCAAGTAGGCCTTCAGATAGTTTCATTACTATTTTTGTTGGCACTGCTCCACTAGGATCCCTTTCCTTGCCACAATACACACTGATATTCCATGTATATCCATGTGCAGAACACAATTCGAACAACTTGATTCCACACTTGCTGGACTTGTTTGGAATATACTGTTTGATCGCCAGCCTTCCCTTGAATGGTACCAAAGACTCGTCAATACACACTGTCTCTGTTATGCCAATAAACCTCATTGGTCCAGACAAAGAATACATATCTATGCCCTCTATGGTCGTTAAAGTGTTAATATTAATGCACTCAATTTTTTATATTTTATGTACAATGTTACAATCAATCACATAATCATGATGATAAAAAGTCATGACAAATACATTACATTCATAAAAACTTTCCGGTTTTTTCTTTTGATTTACAATAATTGCTTCAACTAGTAAAATCAGGCGATGTTGCAAAAAACTAGAGCATATTGCTTTGTGCTCACAAGATAACCTCATAAAAAATTCAACATAACTTTCTCAACTTAAATTATATGAAAACAATATTTTATGAAATTACATAATATGAATTAACACTACTTACATTGAATTATGCAAAGTACATACTATTCTGTGTTCATTCTTCTTTCTCTTTCTTTTCATTCTCATGCTACACATTTTTCTGTTCTTTTTCCTAGCAAACTTTCTCACAGTATATCTTACTCCCTTCCTATTCCTAACCTCATGAATATACCTCTCTGTTTCCCCTTTCTTTTCATCATTACCTCTCTTTCTTTGTGTTTCTTCCTGACTAGCCATAATCACCTAACTGACAAATACCTAACCTGTATGAATGCACTAGAGTACAATTAGCCTATATAGAAACAATATATGTAAAAAATTTTCTTAATTTACAAGTGCATTTGTCAATATAGGAAAACACTGCAAAATTCATGACAGGAGGAAAAAATTAACACGACAAATTTATAAAATTGTTCACACCTGAAATTTTTTCGGAGACAAAGTTTGTTTTTACCTCGGTGTGTGGTAACTAATTGACTGGAACAACAGGTGGTGTAGTAACTGGATTCTGATGTTCTCAATGCCGGGAACTGTAACTGCCGTCAAACACTTGTTGTTGACGTAGTTTCACATTGGCAGCAGACATGAGTGATGAAGTACAGCATGCAGGTGACCGTTAGGTTGACCTTCAGGCATGTGAATAATTGATAAGCTGTGTGCTTGCAAGCTTCACGATGGCAAAGGTCGTGTTGAAATTCGTGCCCCAAGTTGAACGACATTTAGCAAGGACCTAAATGGAGTTCACTATAAACATAAATTCAAACTAGCTCAGTTTGAAAGCATAATAACTCTGAATCGAAAAAAGTTTGATAATAAAAAGAGCATCAAAAGTAAATTAATAAAAGGATGAAGTGGTAAACTGTACACTGAAAATGTATTGCATTTTATACTACAATATCGGCATACTAAAACATTTATCACTAAAAAAAAAAAAAACCCCTATAGAATTACAGCCTGTTAACGTTCACTTGAAAAACTTTTCACTTCAATGAATAATCAAATTAAGATGATGGGAGAGAATCACAACTTTCTCTCCTGGTGCCCTAACAACTCCTCACACCGGCAGAAATAATTGAATACATTTCAAATGTCAGAAAAATAAAAAGGTTGAAGTCAAGGGTGCTGCCGGTGCAAGTTACGATGGTCGCTTGCTGATCCTCTCTAGACGAGCGGTATCTCAACTTCTGTTATTGTATTACTGAGAAGGGTCGTACCTGCTCTACACATCAATTGAAAGTTTGTTCATTTGAACACAGCCCAATCATGGCCTTGCGTGGTGCAGTAAAGTCTAAAAATAGCACACAAATGTAGATGTGGCTCTGTAAATACACTGTTACATTCATGTGGTGGGTCACTGCAGCCAACTGTGACCACCTGCACCTTCCTTATTTCATCACGTAACGCAATATGATGGCTACGTGTCACACTTACTAACCCAATGAAAAATTGCAATGTCATCCTATGATGTCGCAAATACAATAAAATAATGAGGCAAATAAAATAATAAATTTGGAAAAACGAAAATATATAAAATACAAACAAATTATTATTGCCACGATATTCTAAACACAAAATGTGTTACTATCTACAGTACACTCCGTTTATTTGTGCTTCGCTCAACCGATTTTTGGCTTATCGGAGTGGCTTTTTGGTTTTTTTCAAAGTCTTACTGTAACTTCTGTGATAAGGCGATGCTGTAACATGTGTCGTTTAACAAGCAGCAGTACCCTATTTTTCAAAATTACAAATTTGCTTCAGCAATTTGTTTTCACTTCCAGGAATTGAGTTAGTTAAACATTTCTACCTTCAACATAACATTCCTCCCTCATATCATCACAACCAGTAATAACTTCTACAAATGTCACAATTCTACACTGTTTACTTGCCTTGTCACAATCTGTAAAAACATTTACATTTCTACTCTCTGTAGGTAACCCCTTTGTTTACATTCCACAAATATCATCTAAATTTTTAACATTATTACTTGGGGCATTTAATATGGTTACCTTGTTCCACATTCCTGTTTAACCTCATTCACTTTGCCATTGACATTTGATTCTAATTTGAATTCTACCATACATTTAGTAGTACTATCTACTGCATTTTGTATCTTTTCAAATTTTTCTGATAACTCTACTTTTTGTCCATAAAATCTTTTGGGCATTTTTGCTTTTTGTTGCACTCTGAATTCCTGCAATTCTACTTTCTGTTCGTCAAATTTTCCTGTTATTAGCTGTTGAAAATTATTTGACGCCGTCGGGTGAGACACGAGACAAACGATGACACAAAAACTTATTGGTAATTTGTGCACCAGCGGTGCTTCCCAATCACCACACTATTGAGACTCAGCATTCTCAGGGATGCTGTGGGATCCGTGTGTCCATCTCACCTGTGCATACTTACACACACGTAGGCAATACAAAACTTTTACTAAACATCACTTGAAATAAACACTTAATAAAATATATCTGGCTAGGACACTGTCACTATTGAATAAGAGAGGTAAGTACATTGTGAGACTTGTTTTTATTGTTACTATGCATACACATCAACATGCCAATGAAATTATGATAATCTCGGTCATGACTAGCCAATTCCGCTTGGGTGCTCCCCAGCTCACAATTACTCTAGCACATGCCCAAATGGATGATCTCACTGAGGTGCGTGAAAGCACAGCCTTCACAAGGGAAGAGGGCCAACAGCCAATAGGGTGGACTGACGGATTTTCCCTGAAGACTGGACATGGTGAATTACAAATGAAACGTGGGTAGTGTGGTGACAGCCTATACACAGCTGGCTAGGACGAGAATAATTGAACCGTACACAAATTACAAAATTACATAAACCCTCAAAGATACATGAAACAAGATGGGACACGAGATGAGTGAGTAATCACAATAAACACACACACGTGTGAAAACAAGTTTAAATGGCGTGGATGCCGCTGGATGAAGTTCGTAGCGGACCACGTGGTGCAGGTGAAATTACAATATTTCTGTGTGGAAACAGCAAAATTAAAGTCAGACAAAATATGATTCTTGCTGAGAAAATTATTCTCTTTATGAATGAAGTGGTTACTGGCTTGTAACATGCCTGACGGTAAAATCCAGCATTGTACAAAAGCATCAATTTACGTGAAATTACACGGAACCCTGACAAAAATTTAACATAGAACACTTAATAAAATATTGCACATACGATGTTAAATAAATAAGCTCTCAAAAAGCAACAAATGCGTATACAAAGACTTGGCATCTTTCTACTCCTTCTCCTCGATTAAGTTAAAAATGCCACAAGGGCGCAATAAATGATTAAAGCGGAAGCATAATGCTGGGGAAAATGTGTGGCAAAAACGTAAGAAAGCAAAGGTTAACCGGTAAACTAGATTGACTATGGAAACCTAAATTAGTGAACAAAAGTTGTAGTGCATACGTGACAGTGTCTTACCTCACCAGACTGTCCAGAGATGAGCGTCGCATGGACCTACCATAGCTGCCTATGGGGTTCATCCGAGTAAAATATTTTATTATAGAAAATAAAATGGCACAAATTAAATAAAATATTATTTTACATTTTTATAATTTTCTTACGAATTTTCATATTAATTTAGTGTCTCTTTATGATGGTGTTCATGCCGGAATATCAGTGTTCTTAATCTCGGTGCAGTGGGCACTTTGAATTTTATAATCAAACAAGTTAAAAATAGCAACAAACACTTTAAGACATATTAAACCCTGCAAATACAACATAACACATTTTACACTGAAAAAAAAAAAAAACATTTAAATGAACATTCAAAATTATTGGCCTCTTTGCGCACGTGCGGGCAAGGTGTGTAAAAGAGGAGGTTGGCCCAAGAAGAGCCATTAAGTTGAGGGGTCTGGGGGGCGAGGGGCAGAGGTGTGATGTAGCCTGCAGCCCTCCCATGCAGCCCTGCCCTGGCCGCCCGGCCTGCGTATCTCGCAGCATTAGTTCCAGTGCAAGCAAGCTATTTGTTGTTTTGACAATGGCCACATGTTTTCTGTTATCTGAGTAGACTATACAATGCCAGGTACAAGTGTGCTGTTGCAGTCTGCAACAATAGTTTAGATAAAACGAAGTTGCAAGGCAATTAAATTTAGTATCATCATAGATTTCCGAAGGATGCGCAGAAAACAGAATGAATCTTTAAATGTAGAAGAGAAGACAAATTCAACCCAGATACATCTTACACCTGCTCTCAACACTTAGAAGAAAATGTATTTTGAAACAAGTTTTGGAGGACAAATATATCTGGTATCGATATCTAACAATTCCCTAATCATTTGGATAATAGAAAGTAAAATAACTTTCAGCAGTATTATAGTTGTTATCTTGAATTACCGGCTCTTAACGATGTTTGTTGCTATTGTTTTCTGCTTCTGGTTTTTATTCCGAACTGACAGGGAAATGTTTTCTTTCGAACTGAACACTGAAGTAATACTACCACATTGAAAAGTTTCCTGTAGAATTACCCAAAAGTACTGGTAAAAAAAATGTATCCAGAAAACTCTGTAATATTACGGACACACACTTTTTTCTCAGTAACGGGCTTTCTTGAATTTTCTATATTTTAAAGTATTTTACAGTGACATGCAATGTGGTTTTCCAAAAATTGCATTATTATCGTTGTCACTGTAAAGTGAGCCCTTTTGAGGTCTTCGTTACTTTTTCCTTTCAGCCATTTTTTATCCTTTAACTAACTTTTCAAACAAATATTGCCATGTAAGTAACAAATACAGTGTATTCCACCGTACTCGGAAGTTAACGTCTAGGGCTAAAATAACACACATTTATTGACTACAGCCACAGTTACACTGGATACAGAACTACTTCACTTTAAACAAGCTCAGCTATTGAAGAGGTTACATTTCCTTTGAACGAGTTCCGATTGCAGTTGTTTCTCGTTCAAAGTGAATAGTTTTCACAAGTCGTTTCGGACGACTTCTCTTCTCTGCTGCGCTCATATTGGCTGCTTCCAAGTAAACAAGCAGTGTATTAAATGTTACTGAATTTGGAGGGAATTCCTGCACTTGTTGAATTAACTTAAGTTTAAGGTAGAATGTACAAATACCCACCCACTATGCCATTACAGTAAACTTGTAGGTTTCATAAGAATTAAAAAGTTCAATAGTGATAAATGTTGGAGGCTATTATCGTAAAATATCATACATTTTACGTGCCATGTTTGTTGAGGTGTTAGAATTTCCAGTGATTTCATTCTGCTGTGGGTGTGTAACTGTGAAAACACGTTCTGTTTTTAAACTTGTTCAGACATGTTATCGAATGTATTTAGCTGAATGTGTTTAACAGCATTCATGTAACCGCGGCCTATTATTCCAAATGAGAGGGCTTTCAATAGTACTAAGTTTACAGTGAATAGCCTAAACGAGGATGTTGCAATGTGTAAGAAATAGATTAAATATTTTACATCCATTTTGTCCTGAAACAGGATTTTAACACGAATAAAAACATTCGTAACCTGGCGCCCTGTTAACCCACCATACTGCTATGCGGATACTTCAGGAGTAGTGTTGATATTTACAATAATAGACACATTTTCAATCAGCCGTATGGTTGAAGTGTTTGAAGATGCCGTCTGTTACAAAGTGTTTGTCCTATATTGTAATGTTTTAAATTACAGAGTTTGAGACGCAACTTTTTTAAAAGGCATAGGAACAAACTTTTTCATTTTATGGTGGTAAATAAGGCTTCATGTATTCTTGGCATAGTTTGTTCCCAACACACGAAGCTATGACAATTACGGATAGCTTCGTATTTTGTTAAGTGCAGAAATCGGTTCCGTTTTCCGTTGTAATGGATCTGATTTGCGTACATAAACGGTAAATTTATAGAACAATCTCAGTTAAAAGACGGAAATATTTAACAGTGCTTTTCTGTAGAGATAGATTTTCAGCAAAGTTGCAGTAAATATAGTAACAGCTCTTCAATTACAAATGCAGACAACGAGAATATTTCATGAAACTGCTGTTATACTATTTTTAGTCCATTTCAAAAGTAACTTTACATAAATGTCATGAGTTAACTTAATTGTGTTTTATTACATTTTTATTTAATTACAACATACATTTCTTGTGTGTGTGTATATCTCTGCTTGAAAAAGCTACATTTTAAATACAAACATGTTAATATTTCCTGGGAAGGACGTTTGATTACAACGGAAATTATCTCTTCGCGTTCTGTTACTGTATATGAACGTATTAAAAATAACACTCTTGTAAATGTGTGGCCATAGTCGTTTCGGTTTCCATATGTTTACGTTAGCTCATATGTAGCCGAATTCATTATTTTGAAACAAAGAAGCTCGCTAGTTTTTACAAATCTGTTAAGTCTACGACTGTTAACTACGCAAATATCTTCAATTTTAATATTTAGCTGCATTTTGTATGCTTACAAACCCTTACCTTATAACTCGAAAACATTTTAACTATAACAACACGAGCGCACAAAACAGCGCGATAATTTATTTTATTGCGAAAGGAGTGCATTAGATAAAATTAAACAAGACCTTCGATAGGTGTCGGGTAATGTTGCTTCATAATGCCATGATCTATAATGGTATGACTGTAATGACGAGTTTGTTTTTCCTTTATATTCGGCTTGCGTGCTGCGTGCTCCATTCAGGGCTGCACGCTATGTCACAAGTAGGCAGTCATTCAGCACGCAGCAGGCGATTGAGCCAACCTCCCCTTTTACAGACCTTGTGTGCAGGGCACGTGACATGTGCGTGGTGAGTGCTGTCATGGGCTCTAGCGCCGCTGGCTGTTAGCCGGCGTCACATTGTTTTGTTCTGTTAACAGTAGTATGCTCAGGCTTGTGTCTGTTTGATCCCTTATTTCCGTTGTTTCTGTTCTTTTAGTTCTCCCATTGGTAACACCCATTCCTGAACCTGAAGGGTTCTCTTCTACATTAGATACATTAGAAAATTTGGTTTCCTGGTCATTCTCAAACCCTAAAAAGTCACCCTCTTCTGTGCTTACTCGCCCTTTCCTTTTGTTAGCCATTTTAAATTAGTATGAATAGAACTAATTTACTAACAACATAAAAAAAATGGACCTTTGATTTAACAAAGAATGAAGTTAAAACAAAATATTATCACTATAAACATACATCACAATTTACAAAAAATGAATTGTGACAAATTTACTTGGTCTGAAGGTTTCAGACCTGATGACTGTTGACTTTGTTGATGACTTCTCCAGACGAATGAATAAATACCTGTTTGTACTTTGTTGCTGAAGATCCTTCGTAGCTTTCTGGACACTGGAATAAAATGTTGAATGCTGAACTGGAACACTGGAATAGAACTCTGCTGCTACTGTTGCGTCACTCTCGTCGACTCATTCGGAACACTGCATCTTCAGACGTATTAAACGAGCCCTGCCGTTGGACAACCAATTTGAAATGTGGAAAAGGCTAAATAATAACCCCGCTGTAGTTACAGTCCTGGTTCACTCAGTCAGTCAAGCATGAGACACAAGGGTGCTAATTTTAAATAACAAGAAATGAAATTCCGTCTCGGAAAAATTACTCAGATTTATTTCAAAGTTCCTTTATCCAATCACAGGTTAACAACACAAACACGAACAGTGTCAATGTTACATAAATTAAAAACAGCACCACAGTAGTACTTAGTTACTGTTCCTTCATAAATTTGCATCGCGAGAAAATATTAAGGAGGCAGGAGGGAAAAACACTTTTTCCCCTGACGTCCTAGCGGCCTGCCTCACGAGCGGAAGAAATTTCATAGTAAAGATAGTTGTTCAAAAGTACTTGAAGTCACATTAAAATATAAAACAGAAGTTCCGGCCACGGGTACTTGCTGGTGTGGGTGAAGTTGTCTCCTCGATTTGTCCTCTTTAAAGGCTGATGTTCATTTGCTTATACACAGCTCACGGTTCGCAGCTCTGAGCTTGGTGTGCGTACCTCTCCCCACTCCTACTTCTCCTCCTGCTCCGTTTCTAAAAATAGAACTGGCCAGGCCTCGGAATACCCTACAAGTGTCGTGTTTGCCCCCACTCCTAGTTCCAAATATGGAAACCCTTTACACAAACTCCTATGATTGGCCAGATTGTAGTGTGTCGCAGCTACCTCTGTCGCCCTCAAAACCACTTACAATTTGAAAACCACAAAAGAAGTTGAAAAAAAAAAAAAAATTCTTATCTCAAAACTGACGAAACCTCAACTGCGATTCTCAAAACTCTAAAACACAAATGCACTATTTATAACCACTCGAATACGGCCACTAAATTAAAACTGACAAACTGTTCCCGCTCCATGTGGCACCAAAGGAAAATATTACACTCACTAACAAAATAAAAAAATAATTTCAATTAAAAGTTCCAATAAAAATATATAACCAGCAACACTACAGCTTGGAGTTTCCCCAGAAATGATATTCAAGCGTTGCCCCCTTGCACTTCAAAATACTGTTGAAGCGTAGCCAAACATTATGCACCGAGCCAGAGTTCTCAACGCCAACATGGGAGTAAATCCCCAAAACAGTGATTCAACCTTGCCGGCTTTCTTCTTTAGATAGTGAACACGAAGCGGTCATGCATCAGTGAAGCTTGGAGTTCCTCTAATATTGAGTTTCAAGCGTAACCCATTTGCTCTGAAAAATTATGTGTGTGTGTGTATGTGCACTGGTAATATTGTGAATTTAGGTATTGTTTGGTTAGGTAGTTTTTATTGTAAAGTATTTTCGTGCCATTTGTGATATAATCGTAATATTGTATCATGAAAACACATTTAGTTGCAAAATGATCTAACCGAACAATACCTAAATTGACAATATTACCAATACAAGTTACAAATACGATAGTGGAAAGGGCAATGAACTGAAGGAAAATTGTGGGGTAAAATTTCATCATGAAAATGTACATATTTTTTACTCTTTTTTACCTTGCAATTTTCCTGAAGTTCATAGCCCTCTCCAGTATCGTATTTATAACTTGTATTGGAAATGTTGTAAATTTAGGCATTGTTCAGTTAGGTCTTTTTGCTATTTAACGTTATTTTCGTGATTAAATATTACAATTATGTACATATTTTTCACTAGTTTTACCCCACATTTTCCCTGAACTTCATAGCCTTCCCCACTATCGTTTTTGTGGTTTCTATTGGTCATATTTTGATGCACCTAATAAATTCATATTTTGTATAATTAGTAGAGTGGAACTATACCACTTTCTGCAGACATTTTTTTTATTTACAAAAAGCCCCTTTTCTGAACATTTACAAACAGAATTTCAAACTTTGGATTCATGTCTTGAACTAGCGCATTAATATTTTTGCTTTCCCGTGCTCAAGAATTATTGTTTTGGGTTTACGAATTTAAATTTTGGGACAGCATTCTCAAGTTAAGTTCATTTTGTTCTGACACTGACTGTAAATATATCATAAGTGTGTTAAAATTCAGCTGCTTAGGATTATTTGCAGCTGAATGTGGTACAACTAAATTTCAATTTTCGGAAACACTGGTTATAATATATCCCTCAACATTTACATTTTCCACTGTTTCATTAATAGAGGTATTTTCAGGGGTTTCAGAATATGATTAATTTACATAAGATGAGATTCTGGGTATGCTAACGGTGGTCGAGTCTCCGTCTGCCATTTTGTCATTTTACGTTTAGTCACCCTCAAACAATGAACTGAGCTAGAAATATGGCTCTCGAACTGGCCTATTGTTCATACTTTCTCAAAACCCTTAAAGAAAATTTTCCCTTTTGTAAGCCACCACATTCGATAGCCAGTATGAGGAAAAAAAGTGAGTGTGCTTCAGAGTGTACTAGAGTATATACGTATGTAGGTATCCATATGCGTATTGGACAATCTGTGACAGAATTTGTGGTAGGAGGTGTGTGTGTGTGTGCGTACATGCGTGTGTGAAAACAATAAAATTCTACTACCAATATTTCTTCCACTTCTATTAATTAATTTATTTGTTTATATTACCCAGTAGATTCAGCAAAAGAGCAAAATCTCACAGAATATACGACTCATCAGATTTGGGGAAAGAAAGAAAAAAAAAAGGCACTCTCGCACGCTCTCTTGCGCACTTGCATGCACCCTCTCGCACACGCACACAGTAAATATAATAAGCTTATACAAAGACATATAGACATCGTAAGCTTATACAAAACATAAATAAAATAGTAATAATAGTAATAAGACACAATAAACATAGTAAGCTTATAAGCTTGCACAAGAAATGAGACAAATAAAAATAAACCATGAAAAGATACAAAATTTGATTAATGTGAGAACAGACTTTGACAATTTATAAAAAATATAAATATCATATATTATAAATTATTTGAAACTTATAAAAATGTAAAAGTAGCATTATTACACAATACTAAACGTCTACAGAACATTAAATGAATATCAGCGGTATAAACACAGGAGATGAATTTATAACTTGGTAATAACTTAAACAGTATGCTCAATGAAAGCTTTGAATCCATTTTCTATTTCTTGTATACTATAAAAATATTGGTTTTTAAACATGTTGTTAATAGTTTGTTGAATTTACTAGGATCTTTTTTAGAAAATATATGTTTTGATAGTTGATAGCACATCCTTAGACCTGAATAGTAAAGGGTTTTTCCAAACAGTTGAACTTGTATGTTGCATTACCCTTAGTTTATGTGCATTTCTTGTACAATGGCTGTGAGCAGCTTCATTTCTTAAATAGTATTCTAAGTTTTGATTTACAAATTTGAGTACATGTATGGCGTATTCCATATAAAGTGTTTTAATTTGATGCAATTTGAAGAGGGGCCTACAAGAAGTTCTGTAATTCACTCCAGTTATAATGCGTAGCGCTTTTTCTTTGCAACCGAAATACCTTAATAGCGTTCGTAGTGTTTTCCCAGAATTCGACCCCATAAACCATCACTGAGTGAAAGAAAGCATAACATGCCATCTATAGGGTTTTGAAGTCCGTTAAATATTTCAATGCTTTTAACAGATAACAAATAGATGATAATTTATTTTCCAGTTTAGTTACTTGCTCTGTCCACGTTAATCTTTTATCTATATATAGACCCAACAATTTTACTACTTCTGTTTCCTTTATAGTGCTGCTATTGTGTGTGAATAGGATTTGTTCTTTGTGTCTGTGGTTTTTGCTAAATTGGATAAACTGAGATTTATCCACGTTCTTACCAATTTAATAGTTTGAAACCATTTTTCCAGTATCGTTAAGGTCTTTTCAGAGAAAAAACTAAGTATTTCTGGATTACTTTCATTAACCAAAATACTGGTGTTATCCGCGAACAATGTAAGACTCCCATATTTTATATGTTCAGGCACGTCATTAATATAAACAAGAAAAAGCAAAGACCCCAGAATACTTCCCTGTGGTACTCCAGTTTTAATCGTTTCCCATTCTGATGCTACTTTATTATTTTCACTACTTATTTCAACAATCTGCGTTCTATTACACAGAGAGGATTTTAGTAGATTTATAGTCAGATCACTGATACCAAATTTACTAAGTTTTTGGAGTAATATGCTATCATTCACAAGATCAAAGGCCTTAGACAGGTAACAAAATATGCCATAGACATGATTCCCTTTATCGAGTGCTTCTGAAATAGCTTTTGTTAATTGAAAAATTGCAGTCATTGTAGATTTGTTTTCTTAAAAACCACTTTGTTGTTTGCATATTAATTTATTAATTACTAGAAATTGAGATAATCTATTATGTAGTATACTTTCGAAAATTTTTGAGCATACTGGTAGTAAACTAATTGACCTGTAGTTTTCTATTTTACGTTTATCACTTTTTTTATATAGTGGTAAAATTTTTGCTACTTTTAATTTATCAGGAAAAATAACTTGATTAAAAGACTGGTTAATTATCATCTTGAGAGACTGCAGTATATAATTACAACAAGATTTATGCAAGCTATTAGATAATCAATGAATATCTTAGTGATTTTTTATTTTTTAACCTAAGTATTGTTTTATAAATTTCCTTTTCATATGTTGGGTACAGAACAAATTGAGAATTGCATTTTACAAAATATCTATGTAATAGGAATCCCCTTATAAACATTTAATGTACTGCTGATATTCATGTAATGAGAGTTTAAAATATTTGCTATTTCTTTTTCAGATGTAATCATGGCATTATTTATTTATTTGAAATTATATTCTCTTTATTTTTTGTTGATTTATTTCCTAGTGCATTATTGATTATTTGCCACACTTACTTTGGTCTATTCATGCATTCTCTTATCTTATTACTTATATGCTTTATCTTGGTTGTCGTAACTACCTTACGATAGATTTTCTTATAGTCATTATAATACAAAATAAATTTTGTATCAGTTGTTAATTTACTAAATCTATATAAATGTTTCAATTTCCTACTAAAGATAATTATTCCTTGACTAATTCATTCAGGTTTACTAGTCAGGCACGTGTAATTTGTTTTAAATTGTTTTGTAATACAAGGAAAGGATACTTCAAAGTGAAGTAAAAATGTCTTCAAGAATGATTCTGTGATTAATTGTTTAAGCAGGAAAAAAAAGATGCGTTCCATGACATTGCATAAAATAATTTTCTTTTCTTCCCCCAGATAAAGAAAACGAGGACTAAAATTGACATGGGATAAAATTAAAGATATTCAGGCACATCATAGCATCGACTAGGAATGAGTTACTCCTGAATTCAATATTGAGGTTCAATTTTCTCACATGCACGGCTAGAATTTGGAGAGCTAGAGTTCTTTCAATCTAGGACCACTGGTCTGTTCTAAAAGCAAAAATCGAATAGAACAAATAAATTCTTTCTTCACATTGAAGTAACAAATTTTAGTCTAGAAATTCTACGATGATTATACTAGTGGAAATCCCAAATACAGTGTTGCCAAAATTGCATCTTATGAGGATATGAGATAAAAAAAATTCTACTTATTTGTTTATAAATTTTAATTTGACACATGCTGGTAAATATTACGATTCTTTTGCAAAGTTTACAGTTGACAGTACAATATTTCTTATTTGTTTACATTGGAAACTATGGTAGCAATTTTATGACAATTTTATTTTGATGCACAGACTGTAATTTATGAAATTTTAATAATGTAATTAAATGTTTTAATGTCACAGGTAGAGTGATTAATGCTATTTTATTTTAGATGTTATTCCTTGTCAAAATATTGCCTTACATTATGTTAATTTTATAGGCCTAAGAGATTATTAATTTTAAACTGCTTATAGATAAGATTCAGTTATCACGAGATGGTTTAATCTTTGATTTTCTTAATGAAGAAGGAGAGCTGCATATATAAGCTCAGGGCCCCTCTCTTCAGACACGACAATGGTCAGACTGTTAAAAATTTTGTCTGTCTTTAAAATTTAATTTAATTTGATTGAGAACGCCCATCATAAGGGTAGGGTGATGGAGGAGAGCCATTGCAAATTATTTAAATACGTGCTGGCTTTAGTGACAGCCTAAAAGCACTAGCTTATTTAATTTTTGGTGTCTTCAAAAAAGAGGGCATTTGAGAACAGCAGCCATTATGATGGTCGTAAGATGTTTTAGGCATTAACTGTATGTCTGTCACGAGCAAACGTTGCATTCACATTTAATTTTCTTGTGATAAAACAAAAAAATGCTTTCAATGAATAACTTGTACCGAAGAAAATTTAATTGTTGACCCAGTGGTATGAAAAAGGAGTCTACCTTTGCCCAAGCTAGTTGGAAAGAACTGAAACGTTACCTAATTTTGTCTCAAACACTATAAAATGATTTACTTGAGAAATTTTGCTCCAAGAACTATTTTTTCATCAGAACATAAAATTTTTCAAAATTTTTCTGTCACTATATATATATATATATATATATATATATATATATATATATATATATATATATATATATATATATATATATATATATATTTTTTTTTTTTTGACAAATGCTGCCAAGAACTAAGTCAGGACAAAAAATAAATCATCAGTCATTTTATTTTAGTTTCCACACAAAAGATTAAAGCAGTTTAAAGTATTTTCTGATCATATGCAATAAATATAGTTCATATAATTAAAAAATTCAAAATTTGTAACTTATAATTAGGGACACCAGAAAGTGGTAAATAAAACATCTCAAAATCTGTAAATAAATGACACAAAAGCTGAGTTAAATATCGTCATAAAACTTACAAGGCGGTGCCAAAAAGACTTACAAAAAGTGGTGTAAAAATTTACAAGAAATGGAAAAAATTTTAATTTCTAAATTACTCTCACGAGAACCTTCATATATACATTTTCACATAAGTGTTATCAACTCATATTCATATCTATGAGAGAAAAATCTTTTATTTGCAGTCCTGCCTTTGAGTAATATGATGACAGCAGTATTTCAATATTCTCTACTTTTAAATTCATGCACAAATCTGTCAAAATGTGACCAAAAGAAGAAAAAGTTTGTTCACTGTCCACATCAAGTAGCCTATTTGCACAGAAATAAAATTATTGCAGGCGCCGAAAATTTTGAAAAACGAGCAATGAAATTATTTCAAAGTGCAACACAAAAAACAGAATAATATTGTAAGCCCTACCTGTGGGTCATTGTTGTTAACCAGTAAAAGGATTGGCTTGCATTTTTATTTACGTTTCAGTTTATGCTGGGTTAGGCCTAACCACTATTTTGAGGTTATGCACATCAACACTAGCTCGTGAATTGGTTTGTAAAAATTAGAGGTGTGTGAGATCCTGATGGTCGGGAAATATACCGAGAAAATTTTTCCATTTTCCCGTCGGGCGGGAAGAATTTTTTCCAGAGAATCTAGGGTTGGATTGTTTTACAGTAAAACCTAAATTTGACACAAAATTTGAAGCAGTAATCACAAACCAAAAAGAAACATTTCAATATAACTCACGAATATACCCGAATAGCACATGAGAAAAGGTTAAGTCAATGTAGAATCAAACACTTGCAAAAAGCAAAGTACATAACTATTAAATATTGAGCCACCCGAAGCTTTACGTGTATCAGCATTACAATAAATTCACATTAACACAGATAAATAATTTGTTATATTTCCTTGTCAGTTAGACACACTCTACATCAGTTATAAAAAATTAATGCTTTACGTGTGTTAATGTACATGAAAAAATGTAAACACAAAGTTGCAGGGTCACCAACTTCTGTATTACCTATTGCAGCATACAAAATTGGGTGCTTTCCAGTTTACACTTGCAAGCGAGATATCGCAAGTAGTTTAAAAACAAGGTAACTTAAAGCACATGAAAATGGCGCAGTTTGTGTTTCTGTGAACTCGTACGATGAGCCAATGATGCATTATACATCAGCCGTCAGTTATTTTTTCATTCTTAACCTAAAATTCACAATCGTAGTTTAGCATTTCAGTTGCAACAAGTCAGTCAACTTGCCATTTTTGTATCCATGTTTGTCATTTGTCATACCTTTTTCCTTTGTAATACAAGCATTATCTTATATTACCTCGTGCTCGATTCTTGTGTTTTATTGTGTCTGTAAACATACTGTATTAAAATCAACAGAAAATGTGTGGACAGAACACTGATGTGACACAGTACCTGGTGTTTTTACATGAAAACCAATGCTTCATTAAATAAAATTATGTTGTATGAGTCATATTATGTATTTGTGTCATAGTAGACACACTGTTGATGTATTTTTTATTTAAGGTTATAATTAAATGTTTTTTTAAACTAGTGATGATATTGATTAAATTATAGTAGCCGTAAATGTGGAAACAAACGAGTCATGCACAGTATCGATGCGTGTTTGCAGAATCTCGAACTCGATTTGAAGTTCAATATAGTATATCAAAACACACTATTCTCACAGCGTTGTTCGTCAATACAGCTTCTGTTAACATTAAGAACTCTTTCATCTCAGGAAAAATCGTGTTTTAACAAATTTGATAGGGATTTCGCAGGTGTCGTGTAGTTGTAATTTAGTTTAGCAGATAAAATAACAATGGTACATTCTGTGAATGGATACATGGTTACTTCGTACTACATAGCAACAATTATTTTGTATTAACCGTACGTTTTAGCATTGAATTTCCTATCTCAACCTTTGGAGGAATTAAAATGGTTTGTAGTAATGCAAATTTTGCATTAAGCGTTATTTTATTAATGAGGTTTCTTCACTGTGTGTGTATGTGTTTATATATATATATATATATTTTTTTTTGTTTTGTTTTCTTATTGCTCTGAGTAAATCCAATTCACCAGAATTTCAACCATAATTATTTATAGAGATATTATCAATTAATGATGGATTCTGATTTTCTGTGTCCAGAGTTGTGATGCAAAGTGTCTTAACTTTCTTTTATTCTCAATGTGGTCATAAATGTCTTATAACTACACCAGATATAAATGTGTTCTGTATGTAGATACTGAATCTCCATACAACTTTAAAGTGCTTACATTCTGAGAGTCTGATGCTATGTTTGTCACAGCCTATTTTCCCAAGACAAGGTAAATATTTCAGTACTTACCTATGGTAAGGTATTAATGCATATTACTTTATTTCCAAATTAATTTCTTTTAATTACAAGGGTTTTATATGTGCAGTTCATATTGACAACCTGTTAATCAGTATTTCTACACAAGTAATTCTTATTTAATATTGCTCCTCTAAAGAGGAAGTTCAGAACCCTGTAAGAAACAGTTTTCCCTACTACACATGCACACTCATTTACACACAAGACAAAATATAAACACCAAATTATACACACAAGTTAATAACTATTCCACAAAGAGTGGCGCACAACGTGTAGGCAAAACTATTTTACAAATAGGGCATACCATTTTATACCCACCATTATAAAGAGAATTTTATCACAAATCATCTTACAGTCCTTCATGGCGTCAGTACAGTGGTGTGCTTTGGCAGTCTGCAGGATAGGAAGAAACACTATAAAATTCAAAAATTTGGCACTTTTGAGCTGCTTCAGATACTGCCCACACACATTTAAGCCACTAGAATGGTTCTCATCCATTCTAACTATCCATATAATGAGGTGGTCTCGAAATTAAAATCCTAAAACTCTGAGCTCTAAATAATATGACCGCTAGCCACGAATGCAAACTTGAAAGTCCCCTGTTCTTACCAAAAGATTATTTTACAACAATTAAAAACTGCCCCTTGGCAGCAGTTATTCCTGAGACATGCATCAAAGTCCAAAAACCATATTTACATAGAGTAAAAGAAAAATTCTCCTACCCCAGTACACCATAATTACAACTGCAAAGAGAAAATAAAACATCCACTTAACATTAAAATTCCATTCCAAATAAACTACGTATCAATTTAACCTTTACAAGTATGAGCAAATTTTGTATCCTAAACATTACAAATTATACAGATTAAATACATGAAGTAAACTGTATAATGTGTGTGTCTATATATATATATATATATATATATATATATATATATATATATATATATATATATATATATATATATATATATATATATATATATATATATATATATATATATATATATATATATATATATATATATATATTTATTTATTTATTTATACACACACATACACACACACACACATGTACGCACACACAGATATATATAGTCAACACATGTGTGGTGAAAATAAACATATAAAATTGGATACCAAAACATTTACCACAGAAATTTCCTTTTCAGACTGTAAAAACTCTATAGTTGGTTTACTGTCACAGTATATCACACAAAAAGACATTCCCAGGTGATATTTATGTGCAGTTTGTGTGTATCGCCATGACACTAAAATTTGTTGAACAACAATGCAAATAACACAAAACAAATGCATATCGAATTTGGTCATCCAGTTTAACTTTTACCTACCCTATTTTGGCCTGTATAGGCTGCACATAAAAAAAGTCTACAAAAAGTAGAGTATGGTTTATATACGAGATATTTGCATTAAAATCCCCCCTCCCCCCCAAAAAAAAAACATGTTTAGAAATTTGTCAACATACAGTACATTTTAATGTTTTAACTTAAAGGAAGGAAGAAATGTCGGAAGAGATGGATGAAGAAGAGGGGGAAAGAGAAAAAACTTTCCATTTGTGACATTATTTGTTCACTTGCATTTATAAACAAAATAACCATCTCACACATGTAAAATGTAAACATGTAGTCACGTTACCATCTGTGGAATAGTAATTGCATGACGAATATTTATATACATTGCAACATAATGCAAATTTTCTGTCACAAATGTTTTGTAGGGGAGAAATTAAGTCGGAATTTATTAAGTTTGTATGGAATTGTGATATTAACAATATTTACAGGAATACAAAAATTCAGTGCAGCCTATACTTGAAATATTAATTATCTCTAATTTTTCATCAAAAACTTCAGGTGCGGCCTACACATGCCAAAATACAGTATTTTACGTGGAAATGAAAGAATTACTTAAATAAATATAACAGATTTTTATTGTAATAATTTTCAGTTGTTTGGGGAGAAAACAGAGAGAAGCAGTTTGAGGGAGGGAGAGAACACAACACAGAATGTATGGTTTTATCGTGTATATTACTAAGTAAGCATTCCTAGATATACTATCAAGGGTAACAACAGACACATACCACACACAACACTAACAAAACAATAACTTGGACTATAAACCCTTATAACACATAAGACACTTGAAGATAACATAAGACACTAAAAGAATTGCACACACAAAAGACATTCTATTTCCTATAAGGTGATGGTGGAATACTTACATCAAATTCAACATGATTGCTTTCTCCCTAGAAACAATCCTCTTCTCATAAAACAAAACACAACAAGCACAAAATAATATCTCAAGACATTATTTATGAGTGGTAAGTCGAATAGCAGTATGTATAGACTTGTGGATAAGTGAGAAGACATAACCATTTCGTAAACTAGTAAGTGTACTGTAGTTATTGAATTCAGAAAACACGTCCTTTGAAAATTGTTTTGATTTGTCAAGTTGACAGTAAGAATTTTCGTTTGTTTTTTCGGGTGTATTGTTGTGGTACAATTGTAGTAGAAGGGAAATGATTACATTGTGAAGTAAACAGATTATACTCAGAAATATTGTTTTATTTGGTATAACGGAAGTTTAGTTTTGGTTATACTAGAATCAGTTAGATTTGTGTCCGAAACATTTAGTGGTGAACCCAACATGATAGTTTTAGGAAAAATGAGAAAAATATTTGTCAACTATAGCGAGTCAGAAGTGTATCAAGGCTTGGAAACCTGTAAGGCTGTTGTTTACCATGACACACAACCTCCAAATGGAGATTGGTCACAGTACACACCATCCAGTGCGTTCTGCCCTCCAAATAGCCACCGATGATAACTGTATGCCCCACCAGTTAAGCTAGCGGAATGTCATTCCAGTAAAGACTCAGTTGTCATAAACACAGCTCAGATGAGTAACCCTGCAAATGCTTCTGATAACTATGCCTCGACTGGGTCCGATGGTGGGAGGACAGTTTCTGCCAGCATTGTGAGAAACCGTATGGCAACATCTCCCTGGAATAGTAATGACGACCAGCAATGCATTCAAACAAAAAAGCTGAAGTAAGTGCCCGTCATAGAGCAAAAATTGAATTAAAAGAGTTAGCAAAAAAGTTTGCAACTGAAGAATACGAGGCAATAAAAGAGATTCGTCAATTAGTTAGAACAGGAACAAGAAAGAACTAAACAGGAGAAGTTTAAACAAAGCTCTTTAACTTTGCAGATCCAAAAATTAAAGACAGAACTAAGTAACTAATGCATTATCTGTTGTTTAGTTCACAACATCTGTTTGAGTATATTCAAAGACCTTTTCAATTAAAATCACTACTGGTGTTAGTCATATTCTTGATTTGAATTAGGTCTACAAAAGTAACTTGTTTATTTTACATTTATACCTAATGTTAATGCAGAATAGTTGTAGTAAAGGAAAATAATAAAATATAGTCTGTTTGACAATAATGTGTTTTGTTAACTGTTTTGAAAGGCAAAAGTGTACTTCAAAATCCTCTCCACCATAAAGTTCAAAATAATTTATTCTTTCATGTAATCATCACGGACGACGAACAATAAAATCCTTATCACTTTCTTTTTCAAAAAATAAATTTAAAATTACCTGAAACATTTTCTCTTTATTCTCAATGAAATAACTTTGCCCTCTTGACACCTTCCCAAAGTATTTGTTTATGTTTTACAGTTTTATCCCGATAATGTGGCGGATTTAATATTTTATCTAGATATTCCAAGAAAATAGAGATAATGTGCGTGGTGAAACATAAAATACAGACAATTGAGATTATTTGTCTGTTAATCTCGATAAACTATAGTTTTCTCGCATGGTGAAACTGGCCCTTATATGAAATAGACTTATAGCCCTCCCCACTATCGTATTTGTAGCTTGTATTTGTAATATTGTCAATTTAGGTCTTGTTTGGTTAGGTCTTTTTGTAATTTAATGTATTTTCGTGAATAAATATTAAGATTATGTACACATTTTCCACTCGTTTTAACCCACATTTTCCCTGACCTTCATAGACCTCACCATTATCGTTTTTGGGGTTTCTGTTGGTCATATGTTGATGCCCTAAGTAAATTTGTGTTCTGTGTAATTAGTAGAGTGAATTATACCACTTTCTGATCCTTTTTTCCCCCCTTCAAAAAGCTCATATTCTTCATAATTAACTTTGATTATTTTTCAAGTTGTTTACTTATTTTTCAAGGTCATTGTTTACTTTTCATGATGTGTATACTTGGATTGTATTTTGTACGTTTATTAGGGTTAGACCAATGTTTACATTCGCTTTGGAGGGAATATTGTAAATTGTTTAGGTTTTTTGTGTTTATAGCCATATTTAAACACTTGTTCTTAATTACGTTAACGTCTTGAAAAAGATGCTGTAAAATTAAGTATTGTCTCTTTCAGTCGGATTTACGTAAATTGTTGATATTTTACCTAGAATTGATTTACTTGATGTTAAAACGCCCTTATTTATTTGTATTTATGTGTTTTGCTACATTTTGGAGGTCTTACGAGCACCAGATACATACAGGCATGCGTCGTCTGGGACACACATTTGTTGATGTTTATCCTCTGATACGTCACAGTCCACCAGCTGATTTTGATGTCTATACGTCATTGACATATTCCTGCTATCATAATCTCAGACAGCTCCTTCTTAGGAAGCTGGCTGTGATTGGATACTGCAATATTGCGCCAAAATCCAGGAAGTAAACTGTTGACTTGTCCAGTATCTGTCTTCTTGGACCAGGCTTTGATGAGAACAGATACTCTATGAAACAGCTGCCTCTAAAAATGATTTCTCAAGTGCTAAAATGTTGCTAAGTGTTAAAATATTGTATCGTATGTTGAGCAAATATAAGTATGAGGCAAGGGCAGGTGTGATGAAAAGGCCAAATATTGATGGATTTATATTTTTGAAGAGATACAAAGTGATCCATTACAGCATAGTATAAAAAGGCCCTGGGGAGGTATACCTGGCAGGAATTTTTCAAAATCCAAATGATGGAGGTAATTAAAAAATCTCAATTATTGAATACAGTTCATTATATTGGTAGAAACACCAAATCCAGAGCGCTTTGGTCGCTGTCTTTCAACGCCACTAGTTCAATTTCAGCACTAGCACTGCACCGTCACACCAACGCTGCCACGTGGCGATTAGGCTAACCAGCCCATGCAGCATACGTCAGTATTGGAGAGGTTCTTGTCGTGGGCGGTCGTTATGCAAAAGCTCGCCGCGCTGCACTTCCGCGTTGGATGTCACCTTGCACGTAGCTAGGCCTCAATACATAACTTCAAGTACTCGCTGTTATTAAGGTAGGGAAATACCATCAGATCAGGTAGTTGAAGTCAGGAGGCAAAAATTTCCAATTTATAAGACACCCGTCTCATCCTCCACCCCCGAAGCGATGGCTCCTCATGAGGACCTAAGCGCAGGCGGGATCCCCGAGTTGGCCAGACTCGACACAGGCCCCAGACCAGTCTTCTCCGGGAAGACACCACGAAAGGTAAGATCTTTTCTCAGCGTCTAGTCTCCAGTTCCAAGTCCGGAACAAACCAAAAACACGTATGCAACCATCACCCGCTCCCAACAGCAGCAACACCATCCAAAGACAAAATAAATTCTCCCCTCCACCTTCTCGTGAGGGGGCTCAGAAGGCACACTCCTGGGGTACCCTATCACTATCCTTAATTTAGATAGAAGTTGTCTACATCTCTCAACAAAGCGCTAACAAAACATCTTAATAACTACATGAAAATGAAAACTTATATGATGGAATGAGCATGAGTACACTAGCATAACATCTTAATAACTACATGAAGATGAAACACTATGATGAAATGAGCAATAGCGGAGAAAGGCCACTCCTGGGCCTCCCCAACGAACCTAAAACAAAACAATACACAAAAACCCTAAATATGTTAAAAAAAATTAATGATTACAAAATACATATTCATTTTAAATTAGGCCTACATTACACAAAAATCCTAATGTAACCCAACTAGAAAATTTCATTTCAGTGGTTTTGTACTCTCCTTTACTTTGAGGAACTAACTTTAATTGCATAACATTAGCCTTAGTTAAGCTCCCTGGACTGTTTACATCTTCTAACAGAATTGAAACAGGTGAAAGGAACTGTTTAATCCTAAATGGACCCATATATTTCGGTGCCAGTTTCAAAAAGAATTGAGCCGCTTTATTGCTTAAATAATGCGTTTCTAGAAACACTTTGTCTCCACTTTTAAAGAAACAGAACCACTATTGTAGTTATACCTTGAGGATAACCTGAAATGGTACTTCCTAAGGTTATTGGTGGCTTCCTCCCAAGGTTCCTTGAAATCTTTCTGATTTATAGCTTACCAACAAAACTCAGAGAGACTGCATGTATGGATAAGGGGATGGAACAAACTCATTTCGAAAAAAATTTGGAGGGCAGTTTCTACATTGCACTACCAACATTGTTGAACGCTAATGATAAATGGTATAAAACTATGTCCCAGTCCTTGTGGGTACCAGTTTGGAAAGCCCTTAATGCTACCTTCAAATTCCGATTATAATGCTCCACAAGATTCCCTTAGGGTAATAAGGAGTCGTTTGTACTAACTTAATACCCCAGAAAAAGGCAAGATTCTTCATCTCTGCAGAGATGAAGTAAGTGGCATTATCTGTCACCAAATGGACTGGTAACCCGAAGATCGAAAAGAGACATTGACTGAGAATTTTACAAATCTCTGTGGATTTCATTGAACGTAATGGAAAATGAAACACAAATTTGCTGAAACTATCAACTGAAACCAGTATAGATGAAAAACCATATTTAGTTCTGGGTAATGGACCAAATACATCAAGATATAGCCATTCTCAAGGACACCTAGCTACAGTGGCACTATAAGGACTTTTAAACCTTAGCATTAAGAGGCTTTGTCTTTTGGCAATCCTCCCACTCTTTAACATGATCTTCAACTACTTTGACCAAGCCTGGCCAAAAAAATTTCTTTAATGCGAGTAATGGTCTTGTCCCGACCCAAATGCCACCAAATAGGTGTTATGTTAATAGTGGAAAATTGGTCCACGCAATATTTTGGGTACAAAAAAAATTAACTTCTGAGTTTTGGGGTCCACATAACCACTTAGGCCTTTCCGGCTCTCATAATGACCTCATTTCCCAGCATCAATATCAGCTTTAATGCTTACACACTCTGGGTCAATCCCCCGATGATGCTGAAGTTTCAAGTAAGTTTGAGGAAAATCTTGTAAAACCTTAACCTGTTCCTTATAAGAATGAACTATTGGTTGAACTTTACCTACAGGTTCTGGTTTCTTACAATCTGATTGAATTTGATCTACCGGATCAGAGACTTCAGCTTGAACCATGGCTACCTCATCTGGGGTTGCTACACCATTATCTATTCATTTAATATGTTTTACTCTAAATCTAAAATGAGTTAGGTGAACAAACCATCGGGCTAGCTTGTCTACAGGTTTATTGGTAGACAGAAACCAGCTTAAAGCCTAATTGTCTGTATGCAACTCAAACTCTCCACTTTCCAGATAATTACTAAATTTCTCCATACCGAATATGGCAGCAAGCATTCTTTTTCGTAAGCAGAACACTTCTGTTCGGCTGGAGTAAGAAGTTTGCTTGCATAAGCTACAGGAATCAAATTATCATTATCCCTCTGACAAAGCACAGCACCTAATACCTTTGAACTGGCATCGCCTGGAGAACAAAAGGTTTATCAAAGTGGGGTAAATGCAAAACTGGTGGCGTAGTTAATTTTTCCTTTAATTGACAAAGGGCATGGTCTTGTGCTACTCCCCAAACAAATTCCACCTCTTTCCTTTTGAGAGCATTTAATAGCTCAAAGATGTTGGCAAAATCTGGTATAAACTTCGAGTAGAACCCGACAATCACAAGAAAGCGCCAAACCCCTCTTAAATTTTTCAGTGCTGGGAAGTTAAATACTGGTCGGATTTTCTCTGGATCCATAATCAGTTTCCCATCCATAACTACGAACCACAAATACCTGACATAAGTATTCGCCCATGTGACCTTTCCTGGGTTGACTGTAAGCCCTGCTTCTCCAAATGTAGATAGACAGAGACAAAGGTGTTTAAGATGGTCCTCAAAAGTGTCACTGAAAACACACAGATCAACTACATAGGTAAACAAAAAATCATAATGATATTTCCCTAAAACATGGAATAATACCCTCTACATGACCTGTGGTCCACAGTTCATCCCCATAGGTAATCCCTTCCACTGATACTGTCCCCAGGGTATTACAAATGCTAGGATTTCACTTGACTCAGGGTGTAATTCGCACTGCAGGAAAACAGAATTAAGATCAAACACAGAAAAATATTTAGCTTGTCCCACATGCTGGAAAACTAATTCTATTGTCAACAGAGGATAGGGCTCAACATATATCTTCTTGTTAACCCTTCGGTAGTCACAAATTACTCGATACTGTCCCAGTACCTTTTTAGGCAATAAGAATGTCCGGCTAGAATAAACAGTAATGAAGGGCTCTAGGATGCCTTTGCATTGCAAATCCTGCACAATGTTCCTGAATGCTTTTAATTTGGGAGGGGCTACACTGCAAGGCTCCAAAGAAACAGGCTCGTTATCCTTGAGTCCTAACACTATTGGATTCTTACTATAATGACCCAGTTTGGTGCTAACTACATCTGCAAACTCTGTCTGCAACTCAGTAAGCTGACTTTCCTGATCACTATTCCATCTATGCACAGTAATCACCTGGAAATTAAACCTTCTGGAAGTAAGCTCGAGTTTCTCCCAAAAAATCCCCTCCCAGCAGTAACTCATGGCTCAAACAGAGCAGAATCCTAAATTCACATCTCCATGAAACACCCTCGATTTTAATCTTAAAGATGGCAACACCTTGTGAGCTGATAACACCACCATTATCTAAGGAAAACCCAATTTACTCCCTTTTTTGCACTTGGCTAAGACCTTTAGGCATATTTTTCAACAAATAATTACAAAAGTCATGGTTAATTAATGAATAGGTAGTTTCTGAATCTACAAGAGCTGCTACTTTTACCTAATTGGAAATAATGACTGGTACATAAAACAAACCAAATTTATGTTCAAGGCTTAACTTGCTCATGGAGTGACACCCCGTAATCCTGCTAATGGTGGCTATAATGTTCACCCTGTTCCCATACCTGCATCAACCATTCTTATTATAATTAGAAGTGTTAATGAAGGAGGTAACCGTAACCTTCTCTCTCTGTGGACATTTGGCCTTAATGTGCCCCTTTTGTTTGCAAAACTAACAAACAACCTCTTTGAACTTATCTTCCTTAGATGTCTCACTAACTTTACCCATCTGTGTGTACCAATTGTAGTAGTACAGATCCTTGTTATTTGTTTATTTTGAGGCTAGAGTATTTTCTGTTTACGTTATGATACTTGGATTGCAGAAACATAATATTTACTTATTTAGATTTCATTTCTTTTACACTGCTTACAATTTTTGGTGACATTTGTCAGATTTCTTTCAATTCACAAGCAATAGACTAACTCAGATATAGAGAACAGTATGAGCAAACCCTACTAAAGACTTTTGATCCTTCATAGCAGTTGTATATCACAGTTAATTTTAATTCAATATCCTTTTTTACTGTATTTTCTCTGTGGTAAGAGTACCAGTTTAAGCATAAAGTTTTCTCTTTAATGTTTTGTCTGAGGTACTTTTTGAAATATCAATCAGAACGAGACAACACTAGGATTGCTACAATGAAAGACAAAAAGGTTCTTAAGCTTAAAGGGTCTTCATCATCATGGCATGGCAGTAAATGGATGTAAGTGAAAGAAGCTATGTTTAGACACAGAGTTTGGCTGTTCCGAATGCCACTTTAACTGAGAAATGACCAAGTTGATGATGTCCAGCTTCCCAGGAGACCTGGGCGTGTTATTTCCACTTGTAACCCAGATGATGGTATCCTGAAGGATGAGAATGTTGTAGTTATGTCATTGCGTCAAGTTTTCATGTAAGCTCTGTCCAAGATAACTTCGTAGTAGCCTTGCTGTTTGCCAAACTATGCCAATTTAAATTCTCATCAACTACAAGAACTTTATAGTATGAATTTAATTGGAAATATAAACTTTAAAGAATTCCTTTTAATGAAGTCTGAATGATTCCAAATCGAGAGATTACACATGTTGAACAATTTTTCCAGAGGTTCCTTACCAAGTGTACAATCAGGAGTCTTGAGCAGTTTATTAATAGCCTGAGATACATTTTAAATGAAGTAAATACATATCAGTCATTAAATAGTCAGTTGTATGTTTGAAGATTGTATCTATCTGTAATCATAAATGTATGAATTAAGTAATTTCACACATATCACACACAAATGTTGAACAGAATGGCTGACAGCAAATTAGTATTAGTTGCATATGATGTGTTGTAATTTTAAAAGATTAGTTTTTTCTTTCATTAAAACATAGTTGTCTGAATTTTAGTGTGTGTGTGTAATATTTTTGTAGTGTTGGAAATTGTCTAATTATGAGAGTTGTGAACTACTCACATTGAATGGCTTGTTCCTGCTATTCAAATATTTGGTTGTCACATGTCACTCCACTGTGATAGTCTAAAGTAATAAATACTATTTTTCTTTTTTTCAAATGGTCAATGAACATCTCATCAAGGGCAAGAAACTGCATTATATTACATGCAAATTTCATTAATATATTTGCATGCATGTCTATCAAATAAGAGAATTTTAACTCATCCTCTTTGGAATGTCTTGCCCTGTATAATTCTCATTGTATGCTCCCGCAGCAGTATGTGTATAAAGCCATTTGTATGGAAAGCCTAATCCTCTCGTGGAATCAAAATACTTATGTTTGGTAGTTGTGGATTGTATGATCAAAGAATATTGAATATTACACAGTTTAGGCTGAGTTTCATAATTCTCTTTTCTCTATAATATAATATATTTTATATATTTTTCTATTCTTTAATTAGAGATAAATATGGCTTTCCCAACATGGTGGCCTGTTGTAAGACATAAAAGTATTTTACTAATGAACTTATCTTCCATAGATGTCTCACTAACTTTACCCATCTGCGTGTACCAATACCACGACTTTACCACGCCTATACTTTGGCTGTCCTCCTGGGCTACCGAAAATACTGACTTTCTATGTAACAATACTTTGCTGTTTTCCCACAAATAATGCAAAATTTGGATGGTCCGTTCCTACTCTCTTCCTTCTGTACCATCTTTACCTCACTACTTGTCTGTTCGGGAGAACAATCCCTTAGGATATGCTGTACTTCGGTAACGAGTAACTAAAAAAAATGCACAAATGCACTAAGGTGGTAGGTTTGGTAGAAAATTCAAAGAAACTCCTGTTTTTGGAGAGGAAATTATAGAACATTATTTGTGTGAATTATTCCTCCGAACAAGGATACCCAAGGACACCTACTAAACATATAACTTCATTCACGAAACACTGCATACTCTGGCTAGGTAATTGTCACTTTTCCAGCTATTTCATGTGCATGGCAATTTGCTTAATACACATATTTACAAGTTCAGTATCCCAATTCTCTTCTTGAGCCCTACAAAATGTGAATTGTATCTCATCAGGAACTCTAAAGGTGACAGCGGCATAAATAACCTGTATAGGACAAAAATTTAAAGCTATTACTGCATTTAATGCCACAAAAAAGTAACTACTGAAGAAAGGCTAGTACTTATTAATTCAGGTATTTTTGAAGACTACTTGGGAGGTACATAGCGGAGGGCTTTAATAACTGGATTGAACTCACCCAAAATTGCTATGGCAGTGCCACCTCCCTCATCTCCAAGCTGTACAAGGGAACACGTCTTTATCCGCAGCTCTGCAATCCCATCCGTCTCCAAAACCTCCACACCAGCTTCCTTCAGAAGTTGGACTAGGGCGGCCTTACTAAGTTCCTGAATCCAACCTGTAGATATTGCTGATATTAATCCCAAGAAACAAACACTAAAAATACCAGTTCCCACAACCACTGAATCAAAATTTCACTCTTTTTGAATTGAGATTTTACTTTTATTTGTCTTGCAAAATAAGCCATGTGTATATAAAGTCAACAAACACATGTCAGAAAAACAGAAAACGCTCTACTAAAGAGCAGAGTGCGCAGGGAAACTTTTTCTACGCCCTTATTCAAGGATGTGGTAAAGGGGCTCGATACCAGCCTGCTATTCAATTCAAAACACCAATAAACCAATAGAGAGCCGAAACCTTAAGTTTTTCTGGCAATTAACAAAGGAAACGTGAATTAGTCTGCAAGTTTTCATTTGTTTTATTCACACAAGATACAGCATATCTTTTTTATAGTCCAAAACCAACACATACAGATTATAAAATACACTTACAGAAAAATATATGTGATAAAACAGCTTAAAGACTCTGATTATTCTTTTGCCAAAATAAAACTATTCGATAACACTGGATTAAATACTGGATTAATATAGTTAATTATGAACATAAAACAAAATGGCATGATAAAATATCTTAATAAGTAAACTTCTTTTAAAAGTCTTTGGCAACACTTTTACTAATATCTGCACTTTTCTGGAAAATATGTTAATTTACTTTTAACATTTTAAAAAGTCTTGCAACTTTCATTATTTCTCATGACTACAATCTTAAAACGCAATATTAAAATGCATCTCATAAAAGATTAATGACTTGCCAAGTAAAACATTATTTTGAGACAACATGGCTTGTTTACACGACTCACAATTGTATGTCATTTTATTTTCATTCTGCATCATGAATACTTTAATATTGACTAAAAACATTTATATCCCAAAATCATTATCGTAATATAAAATGTTACTTCACCAACTAACATTTTATAACTTTACAGAAAATGCTTAGTTATTTCTTCTCTCATTTTAAAAATTACTTTAGTACGGCTGCCAAGAAAACTACAATTTGAAATTTTAATCAGCCGACAAATTTGTGCAGACAAATTCTATCACAATGTTTGGCAAAGAAAAACATCTAGCTATCTACTATCAGAATGTAAAGTATACTCTTTTTCATTTTGATCAGAAGGATCATTACTGGTCATATTTCAATACATAATAATACTTAACTTTGTGTGTTGAGACCCACGAGCAGCCATTCTCCTTGAATCAGTAAACTCCTGGGTATTTATACAAATATTCAGACTGTTATCTCCCTCCTTGATGGGGGTAATTCAAGTTTGATTCAATAGGA
This sequence comes from Dryococelus australis, assembly GCA_029891345.1. Taxonomy (NCBI): domain Eukaryota; kingdom Metazoa; phylum Arthropoda; class Insecta; order Phasmatodea; family Phasmatidae; genus Dryococelus; species Dryococelus australis. Next base: position 93,530,529 of record CM056999.1, on the reverse strand, counting down.
ACAAAGGGAAAATGTTCACTTATTTAAAACAGTTCATAATATAGGTAGAAACACTACATCCAGAGTGCTGTAGTAGCTGTCTCTGAGCACCACTAGTTCAATTTCCGTACTAGCACTCCGTCACAATAGCACTGCCAAGCAGCAATAAGGCTACCCGGCCCGGGCAGCATACGTTATTACTGGAGAGGTCCATGTTGTGGGCGGTCGCTATGCCGGAGCTCATCAAGCCGCACTTCCACATCGGATGTCACCTTGCACGTAGCAAGGCCTCACCACAGAACTTCAAGTACTTGCTGTTACTAAGGTAAGGAAATATCATCCAACACACTCAATATGTAGAATTTTGTAGCACCACACGTAGATTTGCAGGGAATTTGCCATGAAAAACAGTGATATTTGCCGGGCGTTACTGCGCAGTTAGCACAGCCAGGCCGGGCTAAGGGGCACTGTCAGATTGGGTAGTTGAAGTCGGGAGGCAAAAATTTCCAATTTATGAGACACCCGTCTCCTGAACTTGTCATCTTTGACAAACACTTGTTGTGGAGACTTTCTAATTATTTTCTCAAGCAATGCAGTTAATGCTGATTAAGTTTTCCGGATAACAATTTTATGAATTTTAGATTTTTCTACATTTTTATGTCATTGTTATAAAATTCAAATTGGAGGATCACTACCCAATTAGAACCTTGGAACTTAATGAATCTCATGTTCTACTGACTGGTGCTCAACTCAATAACTTTATTTAATTTTGCAACCGAGCTTGTGAATATTACATATATTTTAATGCTGATTTTTATGTGTTAAGTAAATTACATGCGCAGGTGTGCGAGCTTTTGCAAGACATTTTCCTATGTTTTAATTTTGCATCACTTTCACAATTATTAATGCACATTAAAAATGAATGGTTTCTACAACTAGTTTTTTCTTCACAAGGTAGTTGTTAACACCTAACACACCAAAGTGTCTGCATGTCAGTGTTGTACGTTTTACAAATATTTCTCAATTTTAATTCACAAAGTGTCAGTGAACATGTATGAGTGGGGACAGACCAGAGTGGTGAATTTCTGAGCTCAGATGGTTGATGGCCATGAGAGCATTCTTCAGCAAATACTTCTTTATACTTGGGTCAACGCACAATGTACTGACAGCACTCACATTACACACACAAGTTACTGCACTTATGCGACTACGAGTGTACTGCAGAGGTGAGTCAAAATATGTAAGTCAGGATGTACGGTACTTGATTGTTTGAATATTCAACAAGACACCACAAAGCAAAAGCTCTCACAGAAATTTGAAAACATTATTTCATTATATGTTTCCTTCTCCTTAACACTTTGGTAAATGTTGTTCTCAGTTATTATTCATTATCATCATCGGTGGCTAAACCCCACAGCAAATTGGTAACCCACAGAAAGTTGTTACAAGGCGCTAATTATCTTGTTATTTTAGTGTTACAATCATGCCGTCACTGGGTGACGTTAACCAGCAACGCTGTTCAGATAAGTTCCTTCTACAACTGACATGATTTATCTTGAAATTATGTTATACCTCACTCACTATGAACTGGAAATATTATTTTTGTTGATCTGAACTTTCCCTTATGCAAGATCATACCAGTAACATGAGATGGAAATCTGTGCTCTACACTAGCTAGTTCCAGCAAATTTAAATTAAATGAATTCAAGAGTTAATAATTATAAACAGTGCTCTATCATAATTTTATTCATTATTATGTTTGTGAGAGAGATGGTATTTCAGTTACGGTAACTTCACTTAATTCAGTCTCTTCAATACTTTAGTCTGCATAAGTTTTTTCCCCCTATTTCAGTATGTTTAATTTGGTAATTTGAAGCGAAATTTTTTCTTCCCTTCACATTAACTGCATTACCAAATTAATTGCTACACAAAAAATCTAATATTGCCAGTGTGTCAGTGTGTTTTATATACTGTATATTCTGTCGTGGTATGTATCATGATCACAATTAATCGACAGTGATACACTGATAATGTTAGATTGTGTATGGTACAAGACTTACCTGCTACACTAGCAGCCACTGAAATTCTATATATATTAAGGTAAGTAATTAAAAGGTGCACTTTTCATCAATACCTACAATCATACTGATGTTAAATCGTACATTACTGGCACTCAACATATCATTACAATTTTCAGTTTCAATGCTACCCACTAGTTTACATGTTTAACATTCCCTCTGCTACAATCATCATAATACTAGATACAAAACCGACACTGATCACAGTGGCAGTAGGCCTACACAGAAATGTGGCATCCAACGTGGGCGTTACATGATTCCTAATAGCCTAATTACCTACCTTAGTGGGTAAATATACAATTTTTCCGAAATTGTTTTTTGGAAAAGCTGCAATTCTTAACAATTTCCCCATAATCTTATAATGCTTAGCAAACTAAAAATCTCTACTCAACATTCAACAAGTTAAAACAATTTAAAAGCCACCTGTAAGGCAGCATTAGAAAAATTTTGTTTGCTTGTTTTTATTTGCATTCAGGAGAAATAGAAACACAACACATGTGCAACCGCGCGTGCACACATGCACACACACACACACCGGGTGATAGGTATGTGGAGAAGGCAGAGAGAGGATGATAAAGAAGGGAAATATAGGCCATCAATGATGATGAAAGAAATGGGGTGGAGTTAATTGAATGACAGGAGGAAAGTTGAAGGGCTAATCAGGATGTACAGGCTGGTGAATGAAGAGGGAGGATGGGGAGAGCTACACTGCAAGCTAAGTAAAGGGGTGTTCAGAGGGAGAGGAAACAGCAGTGAGAAGCTTCAGAGGGTGTAGAGGAGAACGGAGCGGGGTAGGCAGTCCATGCTTGTGAGGTCTGTGAGGGAGTGGAATGTGTTGAGGGAGGAATTGGTATTTGTGAGAGAGGTTGGTAAGTTCAGGAAGGGAACAGAAAAATAGTTGGTTGGGTGAAGAAAAGGTGAGAGCGCTTGCCACCGGGTGGTTGCCTAATTGAGAGTGTATGTATTAACTGAGGACGTTGCCTATGGAGTAGTAGCTTTAATGGCATGTACTGTAAACAGCAGAACATACAGTCCCCAACAGGAAAAGTTCCCTATGTACAGTTGAAACTATATTACATAGTCATAAATTGCTGCTACCAGTAAGATAAAGCACAGACAGATTATTATTAGGTTCGATGTGTGACAAAACGTCATATCGATATCAGTACAGATCTGTACAGAACAAATTGTTTGTTGCAAATCTTAAAATTATACATTTATCTGTGACTGAAAGAATTACGAGGTTAATTTGTTACACCACGAGACGTCTTAACCTACCTGTAATGGAGAAAATGTAAAATCCTTAGAAACCAGTAGAAGGGCATCGCCCTCATGGAAGAAACGTAAGGCCATATCTTGTAATAAATAATGAATATCATAATGGTGAAAGTCTAGAAACAGAGCGAGTTCTCTTGGCATCGCTTGCTGAAGTAAATTTACAATGTTTCGGAGATACGATTCCAAACTCGATCGCCTCTTTTCAATGAATGCTGGATCCATGTTCCCAATCACTTTCTTCGGGGGTAAAATGTCTTTATTAACTCCGTGATCACACACTAACTTATCATGTAACTCTACAAAGTCGTTATATCGATGATGAACTGTCCAAGCTGCATCTCCAATCTTAACAAGAATGTCGTATGACGTAAAACTTTCGTTTTTAATAACATTTGGAATACTAACCACTGTGTTTTGTCTGTTGTTAAGAAAACATGCCATTTCAAACTCAAGTGTAGACACTAAAGACCAATAACCTCTCTCACATCATTCTATAACTACGCATGTAACTACATAACCTAAAGACAATGCTACAAAATAAAATATAACTACGTATAAACAATTTTGTTTGTTATCGTAGCAGTCAGATCTGAGCTGTCCCAAATGGTCTTCTTGACACTGAGCCAACGGCACTAAACTACAACCAGAACTTCGCAGCAAATTCATTAAGTTTGGATGTTGGTCATCATTAGACAAAGAATTTTAACCTTCCAAATTGGTTGAACTTATTGTGCTTTTTTTTTTTTTTTTTTTTTTTTGTGTAATACAAACGAAAGTGTTTCTCACTGTTGACCATGCGACTTTGGTACAGGTAAATGTTAAGTAAGATGACTGTCATCGTTTAGGCTACCTAGCATTTTATGGTAAAAATATAATATTGGCAGCTTGATGACGTAGACAACCAATAAATTAAATTTTATTTATTATAATCTATGATGTTGATCATGATGATTGTGACATTAATCTACCCCATTCCTACACAACTGTCAAAAACACATTGTCAACAGTGATGAACGTGTTTGTTTTCATATTAATTTTTTGTGGCAAGCGCTATTATATGAATAAAATACTTTTATCTGTTTCAATTTAATCAAACTACATTACAAATTGATTATATGAAGTTTACATACATCTCAAATCATTTGTATAAAATAAGTTTTCTAACCTAAAATAAAAAAACATTCCGATTTCACTAGACGTGTTGGCAAAGAAGGAGTTCAATGTTGGGACAGGGTGATTGGTGGTGCGCAGCCAGCGAGATTGGTCTATCTCATATTTAGTCTATGATCTGTGTTGCGTTCGTTAACGTGGTGTTGATAGATGTTTCTACTCTTAATATAGAGTAATCTATGGAACTGCCCGAATTTCATCATAAACTTTAAACGTATCGCATGATCCTTCGTATTGAGGTTAACCGGTTTATGAAAAAAACTATTTTTTAATTTCAACTGTAGCATATCGGTGGTAGATATTTGCTCTTCTGTTAGATGATATTTACATTATATGACTAAATATCAGTACGACTAGCTTTATGGAATAGGTTTTATTAGTCATTGTTAATGTGATGTAACATGCTAGCCCGTGCACCTAGTATATTGTGTGGGAGTTTTTCCAGAGTACTGTATACACCTAAATGCGAACTAACATTCCGCACTTTACGAGAATGTAGGCGATTCCTTCTGAAACCTGAGTTTAGTAGTTTTGCAGCTGTTAAAAGTGATGTAAGAAACGTACCTTGTTCGTCAGTTGATGGAAGACTGAAGTTGTATGTTTGCAGTGCGGTTGGCTCTCGTAGTTTTTGCTCCCAACGAGCATCAGGTGATGGCGATGATAAATTTTCCGGTAGTCAAGCCGGGGATCAGGACACCACAAATGAAACTGCGGATACTGAGTTCGAAAAACGTCAGAGTCTTCCCGCAACGGTCGTCGTCCCAGAAGTATGGCCACAGCTTCCCCTCGTCGCTGTCAGCAGGAATCCTGTTTTCCCACGTTTTATAAAGCTAATTGAAGTAAGATTTTTTTTTGTGTTTCGGGGCCGGAATACCTTATTCCAAATATAATTAAATATATAGAGTTTTTTCTTGAAAACTTTTTTTTGGTAAAATGCTTTTCAGATGAAACTGCAATTGTTACATATAATAAACGTAATTAGTTTTTATGATAGTCTTTTGTTGAGCGATCTTGCAGAACAACTTGTTCTAGTGTTTAGATATTGGTTCAGGCAGAGCTAAAGTGACATGAATTGTTTATTTTAGTTAACTTTTAGAAAAAATAGTTTTAAATGTTCAGGAAATGTTACTTTTAAGCTATATGAGTTCCTGTTTAGAATCACAGCTTTTCCGAAAAGCACATAGCGTATATAATTGCCCTGAAAAATAACTAAAAATTCCCAGGAAATGATATGTATAACAAAACTAATCATGCTGAATACAAATTTTATGGAAGCATGACAATATTCTGAGTACAATTCCAATACTGCTGAGGGTTATAAAGATTGTGGGAATTGTAGGGTGCAACATACAACATTTTTGTAAAATATAATTATAGGCAAACTCCTTTTACAAAATTTAATAGTACAGGCAGTAGATTAAGGGAAGCAGTTGGATGCCTACTTCATAGACTTTGAGAAGGCATTTCATAATGTAGGCCTACCCCATGGGATTTTGAGGCAAAAAGTAGGTGAGCTACTGGGCAGGTGGGTAGTATTGGATAGTGGACCTCCCAAGGGAGAAAACGGGGTGAAAGTCTAGGAGTCCTTGTTGAAGATGGTGTTATGTAAGGGGTTCCGCAGAGTAGTGTTCTGGTTTCATTGTTGTTTACCATTGTGGTTAAGGACCTGGGGATAATGGTGAGTGGGAAAGTGAAGCTGTCTGCGGATGATTATATGCAATATGCAGATATGGGTGTGGAGAAAAATTTGAACTAGAACAAATAAAGAGGTGGACAGAAAATTAGTGTACAAAAACAAAGATTGTAAGGTTCACTAGTGTAACAGAGGTGCCGACGAGAACTTTCAAAGGGATTGAGAACTTCGTCACTTGGTTTTCAGAGTAACTTCTGGTCAGACATTATCATTCATTTTTTGAAGGAGGTACGTCACGAGGAATAGCTCCACCTTCAGGAACACGGTCATCGCTTCAGTGGTTGAGTCGGGGTTGACTCCAGGACCATGAATGAAGGAAGGATGTCCGATGCTACCAATGAAGACAGTATTGAACAGCAACGCATACTAGGACGACATTCGTTAAGGAGAAGGGAAGAAAGAACGAACATGGGGTTTCAAAACGACGACACAGGCTCGCAAATTGCACATACCTCGCAGAAACCTGAACAGGCCTACCAGGGAGGAATCACGCAGGGATACTTCGAGAATCAAACGCCGCTAGATCCGAGGTCATCATCGTTTGCACCAATTACTCAACTTTCACCATCGCAGAACACAAGACACCCCGGCTAACGGTTACTCGCAAAACTGTGACCGCCGGTTAAACTGTTATAGGTCAGAGAGGACGAACCTCCATTGCTGACCTTAGGCTACATTTTTCCAGAGGAGTGCAATTTTTTCAGAGCTCATGATGTACCGTACAATGTAAATGGTTATGCTGAAGTATGCACCAAGGTAACAGTACTACCGGTTTCTTTAGAACAGACAGATAGAGAATTTTTGTTATCAGATCTGATAGAAGAACCAGAAAATTCATGAGGTATATTATTAAAGGCATACAATATGCCGGTCCCAGTATTACTAGATAGCGGAGCAGAGGTAACACATGTGTTTCCGAAAATTTATGTAAAGAGATCACAACCACAGGTCGGAATTTACAGTGTGTGCCCGTGCCCAGGTTACGAATTGTTTTGGGGCAACATCATAGTCTAGTCTGATTATTAACAAACAGGTGCTATTAATTAATGATTGGGTTAGGAAAACCGAAACCAATGTTAGCTTTGGTAATTAAAGGGCTGAACAAATCCTTCATTCTAGGGTCCGATTTTATGACCAAATATAAAATTTAATTGGATTTTGGGGGATGGATGATCAGCACTTTAGATGCTGACCACAACACTGGTACTTTTCCCGAAAATTGGAAATTTTCAGACATCTTTGTTGATTCGATAAAGAAAGAGAGTCTTTCAATACGCAGACCACTCCAGAAATCCAGCAGGAATGGTAAATTGGAGGAAATACACCTGATTTTGTTCAATGTCGAGAGCTTTTTGCAAGAACAGAAGGTTAAATTACAAAACTTGCTTTTCATACACCGGGATACTTTCTCCAAGATGCCAGGGAGAAACAATTTTTTTCACGCCCAAATTGAAGTTGTGCTTGTGAAACCTTTTCATTGTAAATCGTTTCCCATCCCAAAGAAGTTTATGCATGAGGCAGAGGCTTATTTAAAGCAAATGCTCAAATGGGATGTAATTGAGCATAATCTAGCCCATACACAAACCACATGGTGTGTATGTTCTGAAAAAAGATGGTTCGGTGCAATTGTGCCTAGATGCGATACGCATAAACGCTATCACAGTGAAAGCCCGAGAAAGCCCCAGGGCCACAGATGAACTGCTATGCCTATATGATGGTGTCAAATACATGAGCACCATAGATCTGACCCATGGTTATTGACAGTTGCCATTGAAAGAAACTTCAAAACGGTATACCGGTTTCCTGTTTATTTTCAAGTGTTGCCGTTTGGCTTGTGCAACGCAGTGGCTCAGTTCACGCAATGCATGAACCTAACTCTACGGGACGAGTGCGCAGAATTCGCACTTTCTTATGTGGACAACATACTGATCACCTCACCTACCTTCGAAACCCATATTGAGAGCACCTTAATATGGTGGTACACGTACTAGCCACTTCTGGTACGACAGTGAAGTTGTGTAAGTCACTCTTTTGCAGAGAGGAAGTCCCTTTCTTAAGGCACATTATTACACCTGATGGCATCAAAACAACGCCAAATAAGCTGATAGCCATTTCCCAGTGCCAAAGAATATGAAACAACTATGGGCATTTCTGGGAGTTGTATAATTCTACCGTAACTACTACAATCAAGTAGCCTGTACCGCTTGACGTCTATTTGAGCTACTCCGAAAAAACGTAAAGTGGGAGTGGATGGCAGCTCGACCGGAAGCTTTTGAGCAGGTAAAAAGGTTGTTCATGGATGAGCAAGTGATACATCACCCCAGGCAAGGAATTGATTACCACCTATATACGGATACCTCGGCATATGCATTATGTGCTAGATTGGCACAACTCAACCTCCAGAGGGACAAGAAGACTGTGATTATGGCTAGCTGAATGCTGAGTAAAGCTGAGAAGAATCGTACAGTAACTCAGATAGAAATGCTTGGCATTGTGTGGGGTTTGCAAACGTTTCGTGACCTATTACTTGGAAGGTAACCTTGCACACTCACCATCAGGTATTATTGAGCTTAAGAATTGGGTACATTTTCAGCAGCAGATTAACCTAGTTGGCACTCCTTGTCCAGGAGTTTGATATAGAATATCGGCATATCAGAGGTTCTAGCAATGTGATTGCTTATTTGCTGAGTCACATTCGTGATGAAGTACTACAACAGGATAAGAAGAACAACGAATATCTGGTCGTACCAATACGTAAGGTGCCGGTGTTAAGTGAATTATGGCAAGAGAACTTGAAAAGTTTACGTGTGAAACAGCAGGAAGTCAAATTTTGTAGCAACGTGTAGCAGCAACAGAAGGCATTTCGAACAAGAATGGAAGCGAGTGATACCCGAGATGCTTCATCTACAGTTAGTGCTGGACACCCATGAGATGTTACGTCACACAGGCATACGCAAGACATATGAAGTGTTACTGAGACAGTTCTACTTTAAGGGTATTCAAAGATTAGTGACCATGACAGTAAAAGCATGCGATCTCTGTCAGCGGTGCAAGCATGCCCAAGAACAAATGATTAGAGAACTACAACCAATCATTCCCGACAAACCATTGGACATGATTTCTGTAGATTTATTTGGTTCATTGCACCAATCCCGGGCTAAAGTATCTAGTGTGTTTGTCATAATGGATATTTTCTCAAAGTTTACCAAATTATTCGCAAAAGTGCAAGGAACAGTATTGAGTAAATTAAAATCTTTTTTGGAAGAAGTGGGTAAACCGAGATGTGTGCTATCCGACAAAGGAACCCAATTTACGGGGAAAACCTGGCAACTAGGAACAAGGAAGTTGAATATTTTGCCCACTGCATCATTGGTCAGGCATCCACAGAGTAATCCAGTAGAGCGTCAAATGAAATCATTAGGAAACATGCTTTGCATTTTGTGCCATCAAGCACATCAAAATTGGCGAGAGAAACTACCAATGATCGAGTACATAATGAACCGTACAGTACACAATTCAACTTCCATCACCCCTCTGGAAGCGTTATCAGGTCAGCGATCCCTAGCATTTGACATATTAAAATTACCTCCTCTGCCAGACACTAAATCAACGGAAAATGAAAAAGACACCCAAGAAAGGAAGACAGAAATGTTGGAATTCACAAGATAAATATTAATCTTACCCGCAGAACGAAGAAACAAGTACGCGACAATATCCGGGAAGAAGGGCCTAACCATCGGACAGCTTGCGTTGGTTTGAGCTCATAGCATTTCCAAAGCTTGGGAATATCTTTCCAAGAAATTGATGCCACTGTACGTTGGATCAGTGCGAATTTCAAAGATCTGTAATCATAAATGCTACGAAGTAGTTGGTCCTGAGACAGGAAAAGTGGCAAGTACATCATGGTTTTAAGAGAGTACCAATAGCCAAGTTCGCCATTTTAGGAAAAATGTTGGAAAAATAAATCAATATCCTTTAGTTGCCAAGTAAGAAGTGTGTAATTTTTAGATATGATTATTGAGAATTATTGTAGTAAAAGTGGAATTATGTTGTATTAATTAATGTTTGGGGCTTGAGTTTATGTACATGATGTGTAACAAATAATAAGGCAAAGATAAATGCTGCCAGGTGATAAGAATTTGTTCCACGTCTAATAATATTTTATTGTGCTCTGAACGTGTTCCACGTTGAGGACAATGTCTTATAAGGAATTAATTATATAGTAGTATATTTTGCAGCAAAGTACTTAAAATTTCCTACCAAGATGGATGTGTAATTGTGTGACATAAGGGAATGTTCGTCCTAGTTCAGAGTCCGAATCGCAGGCAATGTAAACTGCCTAAATAGGACAAAATGAACAGCAAGAAAAAAATTGTTAACAATGTTTAGCAAGGCCTATTAACCAATTTTAATTTACAGTAAATAAGGTGGCAAGTCAGTAAAATGAATCCATAGCTTGTAAAATCAGCAAGGAGAACACTGAGTCCAAAAAGTACTAATTAGCTGTCAGCAATGACAATGAAATGGGTTGATATACAATACTTCGTACTGGCTGATGTGAATTTACAATAACGAAACAAATCCTTCTCCTAGATAGGGTCGTCTGAAGTTACTTATTTAGAGGGTCGAGAGTCTTCTTTACACCTATTCATAATTATATTCAATGCTATGGTTGATAAACCTTTCTCTAATAATTTAATTATCAAACTACTGTGAGCATTGGTGGGTGAGTTTGGGGACCCAGTTTATTTGTCTGGGTCACACTGGAATTCAGCGCAACTGAAAAAAAAAATGGTGAGAGTGAACTGTGGCTAGGACACTGTGAAGTGATGTAGTCTGAGGACTAAAATAAGTGATAATGACTTTTTTTTAAAAAAAGGACCCTCATTAGTGTTTATTTGGGTCATGTATTACATCACCGAAAGTGAACTTTTATTCCCTATGAGAAAAATTATTTGGACTCCTACATGATAAGGCAGGAGCTAACAATTGAAATGGTTGGTTGGTAGAACGTATTAAACTGCTCCACATAGATACTTATAAGTGTTGCAGAGGAAGTGCTACGCTACCGGCATTCTTGTTACCTTAAAAGATCAAAAACTTAAAAATTCTTCTAAGCCAGTGGAAGGGCTACTTTGCAAATAGTGTTTATTTGCTGTATTAATTTTGTGTTAAAAGTATAATCATTGTATGTTCGTTAGGTGGAGCTCCTCGGTAATCTTAATTGTAAGTAATTAATATTTATGAAGCATATAGGATAACTATTAAAATATTTAAATAATTAACGGTTATTACAAGTATTAAGTAAAATTTTTCAAGAATAAAATATTTGTTATTTTAAAAATTTTGTACTGGCTCATCTGACCAGCCCATGCATGAGTATTTGGCTGTTATGAAGGCCCCACGCAATGGTGCAAATTTTTGAACAGTCAGTGCTACCACCCTGAACTGTTACAATAAATATGGCACAATCTCTGACAAATCAAAAGTGCACAACATAAAACTTTCTAGCATAACAGAATAATATGACGGAATGTACAAATTATTATATTTGTGTATGCGTGCACGTGTGTGTGTGTCTCTCCCTCCCCTCCCTCCCCCTCCCTCCCCCTCCCTCCCCCTCCCTCCCCCTCCCTCCCCTCCCCCCCTCCCTCCCCCTCACCACCCCTCCCTCCCCCCTCCTCACCCCTCCCCCCTCCCCCCTCTCTCCCCCCCCCCTCCCCCCTCTCTCTCCCCCCCTCTCCTCCCCCCTCTCTCTCCCCCTCTCTCTCTCCCCCCCCCTCCCCCTCCCTCCCCCCCTCTCTCTCCCCCTCCCCCTCTCTCTCTCTCCCTCTCTCTCCCTCTCCCTCTCCTCCTCTCTCCTCTCCCTCTTTGTGTGTTTTTATTATATTTATATATATATATATTTATTATATATATATATATATATTATATATAAATTATTACTCTTCATTATTTGCTTGCCACTGCTATGAGACTTCCATATAAAGTGCAAAAGTCAATATTACATGAAATAATGAAATTAATATAATTAAAAATTAAAATCTGCATATTATTTAAATATATGAAAGAATACTACAAGAAAATTATTCTACCACGTAAGCATTCATAGATAAGAAAAGCACTCCAATTAATTGTCAGGAACACCCTTCGAAAATGCGCTACTAATTAGCCTTCGCAAAAGGTTCATGAATAATATGGTGTATGCTAGACTTATCTGTCAATGAGAAAAAAAAAGTAATCCACAGCTAGATCTGTGGTTCTCCTCCTGGGTTCGAATCTGGTACCTTACAACTCCCTGTCGACTGCGATTCCATGACGGCATAGGTACTCCAACATCCTTCCTTCATTCACGGTCCTGGAGTCGACCCCCGACTCAACCACTGAAGGGGTGACCGTATTTCCCAAAGGTGGAGGTATTCCTCGTGACATACCTCCTTCAGAAAATGGATGATAATGTCTGACCAGAAATTACTCGGAAAACCAAATGATGAAGTTCTCAATCCCTTTGAAAGTTCGTCGACACCTCTGTTACTGACGACTCAATATTATGCAGTTACTTTCTTTTTTTCCATACTTCTGTTTCTTAAACTTGACAACATTTGATCATAAAAAAGAACACTTCCTGAAATTAAACACCAATATTAAATGAACTTCAGTAAAAACTCATTAAATTGGAACCTCTTACTTATTTTAATTCCATAAAATAATACTTTTTAGAACAACCTTCAAACATTCTTAACATTACAAAAAAAAACAGTTTGCAAAACAAAACATTATCAGAGATTAATACAGGGTTAAATAACACAAATTCACAACTAAGGGATCTGTTTAACGTACATACAACTATTTTTCCTTTAAATAGAAAAAACTTTACATATATGTACCACTTGTGATATTCAAATTACTGTAACACCATTCATCAAATTAGGAAGAAAAACCAGGGGTTACACTAGAAAGAGGGGAAGGAATGAAGGCATTTTGATATGGCAAGAGCAGGAGATGAGGGAAACTTCAGGGTATTAAGTACCTCAGGTGGCAGGGTTGTCACAGTTTTTACCAGTGTATAAAAAGTACTGGTAAATTCCAAGTTAAAACCATCCCGGACTTTATTTATTTTGGTAAATGTTCAGAACAGGCGTTTTTCTGAAGAAGAAAAAAATCCGGGAAGTGGTATAATTTCACTCTACTAATTACACAGAACACTAATTTACTAGGGGCTTCAAGATATGATCAATGGGAACCACAAAAACGATAGTAGGAAGGGCTGTGATGATCAGGTTGTGGGGTAAAACGAGTGGAAAATATGTATGTTTTCCCGATAAAATTTTACCCTGCAATTTCCCGTCAGTTCATAGCCCTCCACACCATCATACTTGTTTCTTATATTGGTAATATTGTCAATTTAGGTATTCTGCGGTTAGATCTTTTTGCAATTATGAGTGTTTTTGTGATAGAATATTACGATTATATCACAAATATCGCAAAATGATCTAACCCCACAATACCGAAATTCACAATATTTCTAATACACACACATACATTATTTTTCAGTACGAAAGGGCTATGCATGAAAATTGTTTCTGAGGAAACTCCAAGCTTTGCTGATGCGTGACTGCTTCGCGGTCATTACCTAAGGAAGAAAACAGACGTGCTTTGAATCACAGTTTTGGGGATTTACTCATCTGCTGGCGCTGGGACTCTGGCTTGGTGCGTAATGTTTGGCTATGCTTGTACAGTATTTGTAAGTGCTAGAGGGCTACGCTTGAACATAATTTAGGTATACAGGATCACAGCAACAACTACAACCTGTTGTGAAGTTAGATTTAATTTGGTTAGATAGTCAGCATTTGACATCACTGCCGACACAATTAGGTAGGCCTTGTAATTAACGCACATGTAATACTACACATTTCAATTCACAATATAATCACTTTTAAAGCTAAAGTTGAATATATATTATGTTACTTATCCAATCAATACTCCAAAGATGATTACACACAATACAAGGTGTATTCAATTTGAAAACTCTCTTTAAACTTTCAAATTAACACATAAATATTATATTTTAACTTCTGCCGTAAATTTAATATCTCAGAAGCACTTGTATTATCATACAAATGTTAAATTTCATTTGTTAAACAGAATTAATTGCAACAAAATGCATGTATTACCACTCATAGATCACAAATCTCCGCACAGTGAAAAAACAAACATCAGACGGAATGGCACAAATTCTTACATTACAAATGTGACATAAACCATTTTCTATGCACATTTGTTTCCTTTATGCAGTATCATTGGTCACGGAATGCATTGTAATGTATTATGGCGATTCACATCTACTATGTGTATTAACATGTGACATCGTTTTGCATATTATTAAATTGACTTCTACTCATCAGTGGAAATGCACTTGGAGCACTTTCAACTGAGTTTGATTTGCTGCCGCCGCCAAGATATCAGGAATTGCTTTATCTACCTAAGGCAAAGGATGGATGCTCCACACCAGATATAATTATTCTCTGGCTGAGCCACCGAAGCCATGCATCAAGATCAACTGAGTACAGTAGCGTACTGTGCTAGATTCCACTACTAGTACGATTGCCGAGGCATTAAATGGATCCAGCACTCGCCACTGACGTTACACAGAGGATCTATGTCATGCTCTTCGCAGCTGCTATCCCCTTACCAGCAGAGCAAGGGGCATGTCGCTGAGCAGTACAAATAGAGGGCCGTAACAAGGCTGTTGACCAGTCTTCAAGCAATTGACGTCTGTCCTGCTCCTTCACCGCACTTCTGGTGCCGTGGGAACCATCAGTTCTTCTACTTTGGTCTTCATCGCCTCCTAATAGTGCCAAAGACATTACTGCGCCTCAAGACTTCACCATATCCTTGAGGTGCCGAAAATCCTTCACCTCACATCTTATGTCGTCGCAACACTGAGACACATACCGGTCCCTTCATGACATCAGTAGTAGCGTAGTTTAAGTCAGAGTGGTTTTCATAGCCACTTTTACTGCCTTTCCTGTTGGCCTAGAAGCAGGTCGCCTTCACCTGTGTTCACGTATGGTGTTAACTTCCGTAAGCTCACGTGGATAGGAGGTAGTACATTCTCCATCACTTTATTTCCGTTAAAATACATAACACAGTTTAACTTGCTTACGAATATCACTCCCATAGTCATAGTACCGCTTTTCGTAAACATCAGGCCCATACGAGAGACAGTAGGTGACCATGGTTTTATTCTTTCCGTCATAACACCAGACACCAAAAAAAATACAATCTCGGAAGGCCATCCATTCTCTACACTCATGTAGTGAACAGTAGAACCACGATACTAGGATACCGCTTCCTTAGGGATTGGACTGCCAGTCTGGGGTTTGCTCTTCTCATCGCGCACAAGTGGTGCCGAGAGAGGTATTTCCCTGGGCCTGAGGGGACCAGTTCTGAGACACTCACCTCACCAAAGGTTGAAGGCCACCCGTTCTCTGTGCCTAGTGTAGTGAATTATAGAGCAATGACCCTAGGTACCCTATCCTCATAGGAACGGCTTGTCAGCTTGGAGGTTGCTCTTCTCATCGTGCTCTGGTGGTGACGAGAGGAGTACTTTGTACTTCTCCAGGCCTGGGGAGACCAGCTCGATCAGGAATTCACCCCGTGTTAGGACTGTCTCTATTGTTACGCAGCTTGACTAACCCAGCATCCCTGGCGGCAGCAATACGTGTACTAATTACACAACCTACACGTGAACTGCTCCACTTTTGCGAGGTCCGATTGTAGAGTTATCTTTCCTCATGCCCTTTACTGATGGTGGTGTTCATAAGAGGGCAAAATGGGTAAAGGCTTCCTCTAAATATACATTGGAGCTTAACCGCCTTCCTGCCAGGTTCGAGTATCTCAGTCCACTGGAGCAGGCAGCAGAACTTAGCAGATTCTCCATACCAGCTCCGCCAACCTACGAGTCTGCTACATTTGAGCCAACTACTAAAACCGCAAGAGGGAATTCACCCAGTAGTTCAGACCTACCTCAGTGGCCAGGACACTTCTCTGGGTTTCGCCAACCTTTGGTTTTTGGAGGACATCACGAAAACCTACATACCTCGTCAACAACCGAATCCTGCACAACTAGGCCGACCAGCACACCTACTTTAGGGACAGCTTCTAGCGTGCCACAAGTCGGGCCTCAGTCGGCACAGACACAACCGCCAGCCGTATGTCGTCCAGGTTTGCCAGAATGAGTGGTCCCACCAAAGCAAAAAATAGTGCTCACAGAGCCCGATTTTGTTCCTTGATGGAAAGTGACTCAACCAGTACTGTACACTGTCTGAGCTCCCATTCCGCGCAGAGATTATAGAGACTCCTGCCGTCAGGGTGCACCCACTAAAGCCTCTTTGGCAATGTGACGTGACATCTGTCGCAAAGTCTGTCATGCATCAGTATATTTATTCTACTAGAAATACGTTACTTAGTACAATCCGCTCATGAATATAGACTAGGTAAGCCTTGGGTAATTCAACATAATTATATGACTTTCCAACACTATTATAGTGCTTGTTATATTGCTGTTTGTTACCTATATAACCTGGTGTGTCTGCATAAGTGTACCCTGTAAATAATGTTTTAAATGTTAACAATTTGTTTCAAACGGTATTCTCACATTTAATACAATTTTGCAATCCAATATAAATTCAGTCAACAAAAATTATACGTGTTTTATTGCATAAACACAGCAATCTTGATAACCCTTCTCACTATCACATTTAATTTTTTTTTACTGCAAAGTACGTGAAGCTCCATGAAAATTCTTCTTAGTAACTAGTAATAATTATATAAAACATTTTCAGGTATTATTTTCCAGATTTTCGGAAAACCCCTTATTCTGAACAATTACCTTAGTTTTTGCCATTATTTTCCACTTAGTAGGAAAAATTGCTTGAAATCATGAAAGGTTGAGGAGTTTATAACGTATATTTAAATTTTGTTATAAAAACTAGGCTAAAACCTTATGTAAGAACCACTGTGTCTACCATTTTAAAATCATGTCTCAAGCAAGGCCTATTTATGTGTTTATAAGCAAAGTTATTTTGGTAATTGTTCAGAATAGTGGCTTTTCTGAAAATTGGGAAAATTAAAGCATTGTCTACCTCATTCTGGGCAAGAACAAATGCACAGAAATCACACCTCAGTTATTTATCCCTATCGGTAAGAGCCTGTACAAGCTGTAACGTGTATGGTGTGTACAGCAATCGCATTTGCAACACTGTCCATACTGTTAATTGAGGGATTGGTTTTTCCTGGGTATCTTATCGAGTTGATTTCCTTGGACTTGCGAACAAACACGTGCTGCATCCCTTGCACATTCTCTTCTGACACACGCGGCAGCCTGGAACCTTTGCCTTTGCGAAGGCATCCTGTGCCATGGAACTGACGAAACCAACGTATGATACTCCACCTGTTGGAAGGACGACGTCCGTATTTGCGACGGAATTCACGTTGAACAGTCGTAACCGATTCACATTTAGCAAACTGAATAACACAACTCCTTCTGTTGTTCCTTCACCATCGGGATGCGGACTAACACACAACACAAGCTCGTAGTGCGACAACAGACGATCCTAGTGCCATCTCTGGGCAAACAAAGGAAACATCAGACCATCCCCTTCACATTGCCTTATCAAATGCGAGCTCGCTTCCCCCTCACCACCTCAAACCGAGAGTTAGGGATGCCATCTAAACCGTATCACCAGACATGCTGACAAGAGTGTGGAACGAGTTTGAGTATCGCATAGATGTCGTTCGAGCCGCTCGTGGTAGTCAAATTGAACATTTATGACGATATGGTAGACAAACTTCACGTTTCCACTGTTCATTTGAGTGGTCAACCAAGGTTGTAGGTTGTTTGGCTTTGATATTAAATACCTTCAATGTTGGGGTATTCTTTTATATTTATTCTGTATGTCATTATTACTAATCACACTTAATAGGAATTTTAGCAGGGCTTCACGTAGTTTGGAGTATATAACATGAAATGTGATAGTGTGGAGGTCTATCGAAATTGCGGTGTTTATGCAGTAAAACATGTGAAATCTACATCCAATATATTTGTATCTGTTCACTACATAGTATTAAATGTGGAAATACCTTTTGAAACAAATCTTTAATGTATGAAACGTCATTCACAGGATGTATTTATGCCGCAGTGATAGGGTTATTCAGGTGAACAACAGAGCAATCAAACAGTGTTGGAATACCACGTAATTGTTTACCTTGCGTTTACCTTGTCTATATCTACGAGAAGATAATTTTATGAAACATGTTACTAGTAGAATAAATATACATACAGTGCATCATAGAAAACATCGTTCACAGACGGTGTTTGTAAATAGGTGCAGTTTTAACTCTATGTTACATTACTATACACTGTGACCAATAATGCACAAGATACAGGAAACAAATGTGCATCGAAATTGGTTGACATCACAGTTCTGCAGTTGTATTCTAAGAATGTGTGCTATTTGGGTAACGTATGATTTTTCACTGTGCAGAGTTTTATAATGCATAAGTGCTGTTTGGCATGTGTTTTATTGCAATTAATTTAGTTTGATGTGTTAAATCTAATAATTGTACGAAATTACAAGTGTTTCTGTGCTATTGTATGCATGTAAAACGTAAAATTATAATATTTGTGCAGCAGTTTGAATGTCTATGCATTGTCTTGATTCATAATCTACATCTTATGAAGATTCAGTGAGTACGTAATTAAATTAAATCATATTTCACTTTATTGGCGAGGGTTATAAAAATCAGGGAAATTGTGGGGTGAAACGTACAAAATCTGTACGTAATTGTAATATTTTATCACGAAAACACTTTGAACTGAACAATACCTAAATGCACAATATTACCAATGATATTCAAGTGTAGCATTTTGTACTATGTCACCGCTAGTGATGTCAAATGCGGAAGACCTTGCCTAATTAAACCAAAATTTGAGATGTGTTGTAGTTGTTGTGAATCTGTATTAATGATGTTCAAGCGTAGCTCCCTCGCACTTAAAAAATACTGTAGAAGCATAGCCAATGTTATGCACCAAGCCAGAGTCCCAATGGCAGCAGGGAAGTAAATCCCCAAAACAGTGACTTAACCTCACCGGCTTTCTTCTTTAGGCAGTGACCCCGAAGCGGTCATACATCAGCGAAGCTTGGAGTTTCTCCAGAAATGAATTTTGTGTGTAGCCCATTCACACTGAAAAATTACGTATGTGTGTATATTGATAATATTTTGAATTTAGGTATAGTTTGGTTAAGTCGTTTTGCAATTTAACGTATTTTCATTATAAAATATTTTAATTATGTATATATTTTTCATTCGTCATACCCTATATTTCCCCTGATCTTCATAGCCCTCCCCACTATAATTTGTGTGTTTTCTATTGGTCATATGTTGATACCCCTAGTAAATTAGTGTTCTGTGTAATTAGTAGAGTAGAATTATACCACTTTCCAATTTTTTTTTCTTTCAGAAAAGCCCCTATTCTGAACATTTACTGTTATTTTTATTATATTGTGCTCCATTATCTAGTGTGACCACTTGGAATCATAAACATTAAATTTTACAATTAAACATGGGAATTATCAGTCTTCCTTTTATGAGTACGTACTGGAATAATTCTCATAGAATTACAATCTCAAAATGTTGATTTATCATTTTCGAACATAAATATGTATATGTGTAACAAACAATATTGTACTATTAAATGATACGTATAGCAGGTAAACCATTAATCTATTATTGGAATAAATATTTTGGAATTGATAAAAAAAGTCTTGTTTTAAAGAATACATTAACAATATTTTCGTATTAACAACTGATTTAGAAAATTATGCAGGAAATAAAGAATTTAATAAATTTAAAGCAAGGCAAAAATTCCTCAAAATATCATCAATGAATTTGATGAATAAAATTGATTAGTTTAAAAAAAAATTGCTTTAAAAACTTCATTAAATAATTTTTTAACATGAAAATCTTAAGAATTAAAAAATATTTCTATAGGTTGTTCACGGTAAAGAGCACTTTTGAGACCCTAGTTACTTTGTCCTTTCAGCCATATTTGATCCTTTAACCACTTTTTAAAATAAATATTGCCAAGTAAGTAATAAACACAGTATGTATATTCTGCTGCACTTAGAAGTTAATGTCTAAGACTAAAATAAAATTTATTTATTTACTATTATTCCATATGGGAGGGCTTTCAGATGTGCTCACTTTACCATGAATAGCCTATAGTGAAAATTAATTAAACAATTATATAAAAAATATAAAATTTAATCAAACTCAAACGATGTTGGAATACTGAATTAAATGATTCTTTTAAAATTTATGATTTTAATGAGGAAAATAAATTAATTTAACATGATCTAGATAGAATGAAACATAAAATCTTAGAATTGTATGCTTATGTTGGAAAAAAATGATTAAATGATGATAGTACATATAATTTGGATAAAATAACAGATCCACTAATAGAGTGAGTGATTGAGTTAAATATAAAATAAATTCTTTAATTAACATTTTATATATTATAGGTTAACATTTTTGGAAAGTTATAGTTTTGTAAAATATTATCAAAATAATAAATAGGTAACTTTCAAAAAAAGAAATATTCCAAGATTTTTATGGAATATTATCAAAATAATATAATAGCATTAAAAATAAAATATTAAGATGTCCCTAATCATATTGATGCACTAATTAAGAATACTTTCAATCAAATAGAATACTAACAATAAATTTAATTGGATAATTGAGTGGAAAAATTTATTATTTTAAATTAGATACAGAATTTTTCTTTTGGTATTTGATTGTAAAATTTCTATAACAAATACAGATATAGTTTATTTTATAAAAGTGGGGTAAAATTTGACAGACAATGTTACCAACATGCACACTACGTAAACAGTAAATGCTCTCATTTGTACACTATTGTATTAGCTGATGAATTGCTATAGGATCCATGTTGTTAAATTGGCAATTTTGATGATGACTTTGGAAAAAATTATGTTTTTAAAACAATATTAAATTCTCTTGGCTATTAGTGACTGGATTTTAAATACATGTTGAGCAGTTATGACAGAGTATATTGATATGTACGAACAGTAAACGTTTCCAGCCAATGGCTAGTCATGTTTATGTTTCCATTTTCCAGCCCGGTGAATGCCCTTGTGCATGTGCATTTTTCTCATTGTGTTTATTATACAAATATCTTATTGATGTTGTCGGAATTTTTAATCGGTAGGTAATTATTATTTTATTTGCTTTCTTCAACCATAGTTGGTTTTAGGTACCATTGTAGTGCGTTTTCTTGAGTGAAATGTATTATTAATTGGCATGTTTTTAACTGCTTCGTAAAACTGCCCATTCCGCCATTTTCCTTACTGCTGTCCGCAAAGAAGTTACACAAATATAATTTATGTATCTGTTTAAGTTTTTTG
This sequence comes from Dryococelus australis, assembly GCA_029891345.1. Classification (NCBI taxonomy): domain Eukaryota; kingdom Metazoa; phylum Arthropoda; class Insecta; order Phasmatodea; family Phasmatidae; genus Dryococelus; species Dryococelus australis. The sequence continues at coordinate 93,508,837 of CM056999.1, read as the reverse complement.
GTTTCATGGAACGTGCAGTGTTGATTTTACTGAATGATTCTGCAAATAAATTATTTAATGCTAGTGACAAACAAACCTGATTTTAGTGAAGTAAATTAGAAAGTATTGCTATAGAATAAAAGTGTTCAATAGCTTGTGAATTTTACAAACAGTAAGTTAGCGTGCTTTTTAAATGTATTTGTAAACCGTTAATATAATGAATTGAAATGCACCTGGCTTGAAAAAGCTGCTGCTCTTTCCACATTTTTGTAGTGAGTTAATTATATTTGTTTATTTGTCTATATCGTAAATTCAGCGAGTGCAAGATTAACGTCAGTTAAAGAGTGTGTGTATATATTGCTGCATATGTAGGATTACAAACAGCAATGTATATATTTTTTCATTAAAGTTAAATTTTTCTAAGTTAAATGATATTTTCATTCGAGTAAAATTTTCCACTGCTCCATCAAAACAGTATGCAACTAAAAATGCCACACACTCATAAGAACATCAAAATAATGCTGTCTCACGAAAGACGTTAAACTAAAGCCCCACCCCCTCACTTTTCCTTTTTCCCTCAAAATAAAATAAACTGAACCCCGACAAAGTTAACTTATCAATCACAAAAATAAAACAGTTTGGAGTGCCAACGTATCTATTATATCCTACATTAATTACTGGATGGAAATTAGCTAACGTCAGTCTTTCAGTGCCTGTCACGACAGGAAACACGAAAGAGGAAAATGCAAGTGTGTATTGGACTCAAAACATTTGTTTACAAACATCTTTTCCTTAAGTGACAATATCGCTGTGGTGGAAGGATACATTGTGTCCGTGCTATTTTTCTAGAACTGTCAAAACTTACCCCGCTTACATGAAATAGACTGTATTGATGATCCTAATATTATTTTTAAATTAGTTAGAAGAGGTCATGATATGGGTTTTTCAAGCATATTTCCTATAAAAATGGTGATTAAATAACGTAAATTAGATGATGGTATAAAAATTGCTAAAGGATTTGAAATAATTTTTATCTATGTTTATTGTTTTTAAAGACAAAAATATTTTATTAAGTGGAAAAATACTTAGTGCTTCAAGTGTAGGAAATAAACTAAACATAATAATACAAAAATGGAAAATACAGCAAATGGAAAAATATATAAAAAATTTAACGTAGTTTGGTTGCTGGTGAGGGACGGAGTAGCCTGTATTTTAGAGAAACCCTGGTTCATGGCTAGAAAATTAACTGAAAATTGCAAAATGAGTTCTTAATGTTCATAGGGCACCAGCTCATCTATGTCATGGGTTAGCATGTAGACTCTTATTCTCAATGCAGTAGCAGGTTGACAGCCACGTGACAGTACCCTCACGAGCACACGTTTAAGCAGAGGAAAGTTCAGGTTAAGCAAATTACACATTTCATAAGTTTAAGCACTTTGTTCCTGGAGTGGGCCAAGTCCCTAAGGTACATTGAGTACTGGAGCAAGAAATTAAGACGTGGATCCTCTAAAAGCCTATATTGGAAGAACAAGATTACATTCACAGTACAACACACAATGACCCTGGTCTGAAGTGGGCATAGCATTTGGGCCTGCCGTAGGCTGAAGCGGTAACAATTTGGTTAAGCACGTGGTAGACTTTAAAAGCAATAAACTCTCCAGGGCCGCAAGTCTGATGGAGAGGAGTACATGTACGCGGGATTGAGCAAAAACAATAAAAGGTTCTGGTTCACTAAAACTTACTATTGCAGCCAAGATGAGTAGTTAAAGTAGATTAAGGCTCCCGTGACGTGCGACACGTGTATCTTCTAGGCCCGCTAAGAACAAACTGAAGGTGGTGGCTGAGACATCCGGCTACTGTGCCGAGATCTCCCGCCAACAACGTGAGGAAATTAATTTACAGATACATTTGACAAAATGTAAACAAGAAAACTCTCAACAACTTACGAGCATTGGAGGAATTAGTAGCGCAATTCCGACATGTAAAGTTAATTACTTAGTATCTAGAGTTCGTATTTCCTTTTGTGTCGGAAAAATAATAATTACGACATGCCAGAATGGGCCGGCAAAGCATGTAGAAATTAATTAAAAAATATTAGAAGATATTTTACATATTCACTGATACTTAAAAAGATGTTATTAAGTTACAGACATAATTTAATATTACTTGAAAGAATTTGGTTTTGAGCACATGGAATGGCCGGAATTGCTAGTATCATTTATGTTACATTTAAAAAAATTAAAAGATGCTCTTTTAAATCAAATGACACATGACACAAACACTAGAAAAATATAGTATTAATTATGAGAATCTCAAGTTTGTGTTTAGTATTCGCACGTAACTCACGTGATTTTGCACTCTCAGGCAAATTACGCCTCACTTAAGGGGAGCAAACGAGAGAGAATACTTTGTCTTATACTAGGGTTCCTTTCCCATCTGCAGGAAGAAACTGGGCGCCGACGTGCCTGACATCGGGATTGTTAGCCAGATGACAAGAAGGCCCTTCAACCTCGGCGGCACTCGTGTTGAAAGGCAAAGTTTCATCATGGCTGGGAGCCTGCTGGATGTCATCGACCTCAACATCAGGATTGTTGTGCGGGAAGGCCCTTCAACCTCTGCAGCACTCGTGTTGAAAGGCAAAGTTTTGAAATCGACAGCAGGCGGGTGTAGGGTGTTGGCATCGTTGCTGCTAGCAATCCCTGTGGGACTAGGTGTCCCGCGAGCAAGGGCACTGTTGGGCCCCTCATCCTCAGGTGTGTCAGTGGGTTGTTCACTTGTATCTTCAGTGGGTGTGTGAAGGTTGTTGATTAGGTGGTCCACCTCACCAATGATTTCTGAAGATGTCTGAGGGAGGTGTTTGAAAGATTTCCTTACCTCGTTGACATCTGGTTGAACATCGGATACAGCACATGGTTGTGGCCCGCCGGTCTCGGCATGGCTTGGTGGCATGACTTCCGCCGTCGGGGCTACCTCCAGGTCCACGTTTGACTCTCTCATCGTGCATGCAGTGTTGACCCCCTGGTTCTGGAGTAACGACAGGCTGGGGGAAGGGTTGTCTGGTTCTTCTGCCTCCTTCGCCTGTATGGTTTTTATATTGTTCTGAGATTTAGTTTGAACGACGAGGTTTTCACATGGCTTCTCAGTCCAGGGTGCTATGTCAAGAGACCTCACTTATTGGCAGGGTGGCCCACTGACGTGTGGAATGTTACTTGTGGGATAGCTAGTAGCTGTCGAGGGCAGGGATCTGACGGAGACTGTACCTCGACATCTTAGTGGCTCCATTCACATGTCTTATAAATGGGGTAGTGCACTGCTGGCTGTGGATGATTTGGTTTCAGGTTTCATAGCGGTCCGGGATTCGTCTGCTGGGGTTGGCATTAGAATGCTGGATCATCCTCATCATTCAGTGACCTGAAAACATCAGTTTCTACTTTGTTTTCTGGTTCCGGCAATTCTCCGGGGAAAGGGCACATCTGGCCCCGTGTAGCTTTTCGGATCCGCCCCCGTACGCCCTCCACCTAGTAGACATTGTCTTGGCATCCGACTACTCGATACAGGCCGTCCCACTTGTTGGCTAGGCTAGCGCTGACTTGATTACTGGCCTTGCTGAGGGGGTGACTTACTACAAGCACTGCTTTGCCAAGGTTAAATCCTCTCACGCCTGTCTTGGGTTGTGGGTACTTCCCGCGGATGTAGTCGTCCTGGGCGTCTTGCGCTTATTTTGTACGAGCTAATGTGGCAAGTCGGACGTCTTCAGGCTGCGGCATGTTGGTAGGTTCGCTTTCCCATTGTCAATCCTCTGGCCTACGGAGTGGTTGGTCCAAATGGAGTTGACTGGTGCTTGTATAGACTGCCTCGTAAGTCCGTTGGCGGAGGGCGAACAAGATGGTTGGGATGTGTGTATCCTAGTGCTTATGATTATTTCCCGTACTGATGCAGAGGCATTTTTTGATTTTTTGGTTCCTCCTCTCAGTGGGGTTCGCCTGTGGATGATAAGGGGGGTTGTCCATGTCTCCATCCTCCACTGGTGACAAGCCAATTGCCATTGTGTGCTGGTGAAATGTGTCCCATTATCGGTGAGGATGTATCCAGCGAGTGGTTTCTTGGCTGGGTAGAGGGAAGGCCTCTACCCACCTGGGCAATAGATCAGTGACAACTAGGAGGTAACAGTTGCCTTTGGTGCTCCTGGGGTATGGCCCCATTAAATCTGCAGCTAGGTGCATTCATGCTGTCTTGGGTCTCTGAGGCTTGGCTGCCAATGTGGCCCTAGGTTATGCTTTCCCTCTGTAGCAAGTTTCATATTGACTGACGTAGTGGCGAACATCCCATCTCAATCCGTCCCAACCATATCTTGCCTCGGTATCTAGTAGGGCCTCGCGGGTCCCTGAGTGTCCTGCCTGTGGGTCGTTGTAATGGTGGTAATAAGTCTTTCCTTAGCGCCCAGGGTACCCATATTTTCCAGAGGGCTGCAGGTTGTTGCCTCTTAGTTCAAAGTGGTTCTGATGTTGTTTCAGCAGCTGACGAATCTCGGGGCCCTCTTGTTGGTGGATAGTTACATGATGTCAGTTTATTCGTAGTTGTAATGGTCTCAGCTGTTCCTCTGGACCTGGCATAGCCACCGGTGGGGATGGGGACGTCATTTTCTCCCATTCCTCATCTTTTTCGTATTCTTCCAAGCTCTGGTGGCAGGAAAGCACATAGGGTAAGTCATTATCCTTTCCTGGATAATGCTGAACTTCAAAATCGAACTAGGTCAGGAACATATTCCACTGCCCAAGTTTTGTCTTGGTGTTACGGGACTCTTTGAGCCATTGTAGTGTTTTTGAGTCAGTTCACTTGCGCACTGCCCATATCACTGCCAGACACTCTTGTTCTTTGATATGGTATTTCTGTTCAGTTCATTTAACTGGGCAGATGCGTAGACGATCACTCAAGGCTGGGCGTCTTCTCCCTGTTGGTATGGCCCCCCAGACCATTTTGGCAGGCATCTGTTTGTAGAATGAGTGATGCGTTGCCCTGAGGTCGGTGGAGTTGTATATTTTGGAAGCTTCGCTTGAATACTTGAAATGGGTGGTGCTGCTCTGGCCCCCACTTCCATCTGACTTCTTTTCCTAGTAGTAGGTGTAGTGGTGCCATTAGATTAGTTATGTTCGGCACATAGTCTCGCAGCCAGTTGCACAAGCCAAGGAGCGGCGTAGCTGCTACTTGTTGGTGGGCTCCTCTGCTTCTTCTATAGCCTGTCCTCGGGAGACACTATGTACCCTAAGTAGTCAATTGCAGTTTTTCCGAAGAAGTTCTTGGACTATTTACACATCATCATACCAAGCATTTCTAACCACTCTAAAGCTCTCTGGGTGGGGTTCAAATGCTCTTCTCACGTTTTTGAATAGATGGTAACGTCGTCGAGGTATGCGAAACAAAATTCACCGACGTAACCTGTAAGCACCTCTGCGGACATCAAACGTTGAAATGTGGCTGGCACATTTTTCAGGCCGAAGGACTTAACTCTGAACTGATGTGTCTCTCCCTTTGGTGTGGTGAATGCCATGTATTTTCGATTGTCTGGTTGTACGGCGATATGCCAGTACCCTGATTCCATGTCCAGGGTACTGAATATCTTGGCCTCCCCAATATCACATAGGGTATGTGATATGTTGATCGCTGGCGGAGCTATGTGGTTTGTTACTACGCTCAATGCCTTGTAATTTACGCTGAAGCGAAGTTCTCAGTCTTTTTTTGCTACTAGGACCACATGGTAGCTGTAAGGCGAGTTTGAGTGTTCCATTATACCCTGTTTTTTTTCATTTCATTGACTTGTTCCATGATTAGCTGGCACCTGCGGTCTGACACTCGGTAAGGTCTACATTAGACCACTGCTTCTGTAGTTGTCCAAATTTCATGCTGGATAGACTGGGTCTGTTGTAGTCGGCCTCCTTGTCCAAGAGCTCTGGCGTGCTAATCAAGGATTGTTTTTAATTCTTGAAATGCTGGCTCCCGTAACTCATGGTTAATTAATTCTGGGTTGAGTGGGACGGGGGCGTCCGGGCTTTGCTCCCAGTTTACGTGATCCTGTATTTGTCCCCCAGGTGTATGTGTTGTTTCCCATGGTCTATGACGCATTGCTGTTGTAGCCATGGACACCGAAGTATTACGGCTTCGGTCAGAGCTGGGCTGATCGCAAATTCTGCAGAATTGGGAGTGTTTGCAGAGTTACTTCTAGCGTGATGTGACCATCTACCTTCAGGGCTGCATCTGCTGGGCCATTTGTATCACATTCTTTTGCAGATGGAGCTGACTCTGTTGTTTTGGGCTGAATAAATTACTTATAAAATCCCCATCGCCACTGAGTCTAGGAGTGCTAGAACTCGTCCATTAATTTCCACTTTGATGTGTGGGGTGAGGGGGAGGGTAACCTCTTCATTTAATCGCTTGATACTGGCCCTGCATCGCCAGTTGCATGGGCCTGCTTCGCATCTTGTCTTCGGCGTTTCCCGCAGGAGGTCCTCTCTGGGGCGGCATATTCTGTGTGGGCTGGGTTGTTACCCTTTCCGTATATTTCTCTCTCATGCTCGGTGGAGCTGGGTTCTTGGTGAGACAGTCTCTTAGGTGACGTCCAGAGCAGACCCAACACTTTGGCATAAAAGACGCGTTCGTCAGCAAGAGCAGAATCTTTTTTCTTGGTTCTGGAGAGGTCGAGCAGGTTTCGCCAGTCTTAGTACTCTTAGGCTTGTCTAAGATGGCTTGGGTCTTGAAGTTTTGTTCGGTTTCTTTAGCGCGCTCCACTAATTCGGCGAGGGTTGTCGGTTTTGGCATAAGCAAGATATTTTGGAAGTTGGGTAGCAGCATCCTTCCAATGTAGTGTACAGAACTAGCTTTGTCTCCTTTGGGGAAAATGTGGCGATACATTTGTTCTTTCCTCCTGATGAAGATCTCCGCTTCTTCACTGATCTACTGGATTTTGCTGTAAAATTTTGTTGTTAGCTTTGCCAATACTTCCTCTCTGGTAAAATTAGCTGCCAGGTGCTTTCAAAATTATGCCCAGTCAGTAATGAACTCTCCATATTGATTCCACCATTCTAATGCTCTCTAGTTGCGCGTAGGCCCGACTGACCCATTGTTTCACCGGTACGTTATGTTCACTGAGCTCCTTCTCGCATTCGCTTGTGAAAGCTACGGGATCTTCGTGGGGTCGGCCAGCATAACTTGGCATTTGCAGACCTTCTGTACTGTCCGCTGCCAGACATCCCGGGGCTGAACCACTCGGTTGCGTGTACACTGGCGGGTGGCCTGAATAGGCGGGTGGTATTCTGCAACTCTTTTGCACATTTCACAGCGCTATACTAAACTGGGTCGAGCAGCCCGTTCCTCTGCGAGCTTGGCACATCTCACAGCGAAATTCTAAGCCGGCTGTATTTCTAGCCTCATCTTTCCACCCAAGACATCTATAATGGAACTGTGTGTTACAATGGATGCATGTAATGCTGTGTGTTTTTAATCCTGGCAAGTGGCTAGACTGCAATTTTCAGGTACCACATTGGCCATATTGCTGGCCTGTGGCTTTATCTGGTTAGTCTTGGTTTCTGACATCTTGTCTGTCTTTGAGCGCCACGAGGTGTTTCACAACTCCTCAAAGTCTGGTTTCTTAGGTCTCGGCTACTGTCATAGTTTTCTTGGGCTGTTCAACCTGGTTCCGCTTCCTCTGATTAACAGAATTTGCGCTGATGCCCCATGTTGGGCACACGAAAAGCACTAGACAGTGTCACTTAACTGTCTTAGTACAAGTGTCTTTTGGTTGTCGCTAAATCAGTCGCGCACTACACTTTTCCTAGGTTACTTAACTAGGACCTCTTAATGGAAACTAACACTGGCCGCATTGTCTGTCTTTCTAAGCACAAAGTCTGGTTAGACAGGTCTGGGAATATGGCGAACAGGAAAGCAAGTCCGCTTGTGTAATACTGACTTACCAGTGTTCTGAGCGGTCGGTTTCTGCAGAGCAGAGGTGCTGCAAGAGGGCCGGTTGAACTCTGTTGCCTTTCTTGTCTGGCTGGTCGTGGAGCTGCTGTAGTGGTCGGGCAGGTATTGACGATTCCACTGGGTGCCCATGTACCGAAATTAGGGTTGGCATTCCCCAATGCTGGTGTCACTCCCGGTAACCAGACCCCGAATCACTGGATGGTACCCGCTGTTGATCCTAGTGGGGTTCGGGAAGTAAACAAAAGTCCATACGGGAGAAGTCTGTCTCACCGCGTGACAGGCAGCCTGAACTTGGCCCCGTTGAGTTTCAAGTCTCAAAGCGTAAAGGTTGGCGGTACACACTGGCTTGGCAATAGTAAACTCTGCCTTCTTTACCTCTCTCTGAGCCCCATGCCTGGCTTTGGATGGCATAAAGGCAGAACAACACTTAATATCCCCTTGGTAGCAGCAAGCAGTTCACAATTACTCTGGCTAGGGTGTAAGCCAACAGTGATTGGCGGTGCGCTCCCTAACTCCAATCAGTGTGGGTAACTGATACTTGAACCTGGAGCTGTGGTTCGTAAGAACACCTTCCTACTACTGCCGGTAGTTGTCCACAAAGGTAGGGCCTCCAGACTTGGGCAAATACCTCTGCCAGCACCCTCGGCGCTCTGGCAGCAATACATCCTGAGGCAGCTGTCCAGCCTCGGTGGGTTGTGTACTTAGTTGTTGTGGCTCTTCTGTTCTGTACACCAGGGCTTACAGAATGGGTGGCCATCAAAAGATGAGGTGTGTGTGGTGACGGACAGGCTCCTGAAGGGGGTCTGTCATCCTACTCTGAGTTCGCAATAATAAACAGCCCGGTCCCTTGTTTGCTCCTCCCGAAGTCAGAATTCAATGAGAAGGAGGGTTTACCTCGAGGACAAAAATTACTCTCGGATAAGGTAGCAGAACTAGTATTTATTGTGATAAAATAATGTGTGACTCGTACTATAGCCAAGCAGAGCATATACGGAAGTAATGCTGCGCAAATAATGGGTGGAGGTGACCCACTCCTAAAGCTACTTAAGATACAAAGGACATCAAAACTAAATACTACGCAACTAAACTTATCGGGTTGTCTAGAAGAGACACTAACTTACGGGGGCCACTACCAGCAAGTAGTGGTGGCTGTCGACCCAGGAGGATTGGCAACAGAAGTGTTAAATGTATTCGTGGTCTTCTAGAGATGAAGAGCTTCTGGTCGCTGTTGATTGCAGGTGTTGAAGCCTCTGGAAAGTGGTGGCTGCAGCCACTGGTGGTAGTCGAAGAACTGGAAGTTCTTGGAGAGGACAGTGAGGGTCTAGATCAGTAGAGAGCCCCAGCACAAGAAGTGTTGAGGCGAGCTACTGGAGACGATAACTCCCGACCTCTGTTGAACACAGCCTTATATGTGGCTCAATGACTGGTGCACGCCGTGCTGGGGTGGAAGATGTGATATGCCTCAGTGATGTTTACCTGGAGTGAACAGGGTGGGAGAACTACCCTCGTGGGCTCGGCATATTGCCTCGGGCGCTCGGCTGCACTCTGCCATCTTCGGCGGGTGTGGCGACACTGTCTGCCAGGTGCTTTGGGGAGGCTGATGTAATACGCGGCCAATTGGAATACTGTTGGTTTCACATGCAGGAATTGTCCGCTCGGGTTGAAATGATCCTCTGTGCACTCGTGAAACAACGTGTTGGGTTTGACACTTCCTCGGATTTTAATACTACGTAGTAGAGAGAGAAGGCAGGTTAGGAACAATCCAGAAACCAAGCAGCAACATTGTCCCTTCACGGGATCAAATCTTGTAGACATCTTGGAGTCGTAGTCGATAAGTAATAGTCTAATAAGCAGCACATGTCAACAGAAAGAAACTTTTTGATACTCACAGGTAAGTAAATCTGTGTTTATACCTGGCACAGAACTTCTTGGCTGCACAGTGTCAGCATATCAGTGACATTACCAAGCCCTGTTGCTTCATTTATTAAGTGCTCATCCAGTCATAATATGTGTATTATGAAATCTCAATTGTAGCAATATAAATTACAATTATATAATTGTAATTTATATTGAAAGGAGGAACATTTGAATATAGTAGAATCAGAAATCAGTAAAGTGCATAACAAATATATTATATTATTATTTATATATATATATATATATATATATATAATATATATAGGAAACTGTCAAAGCAAACAAATTGATAAATTTTTACCATTCGAACCATGTGATTTTTGATTTTATTAATTATTTTCTTTCATTTATGTGTATAAGAAACCATTTATTACATTATCACTACACCATTTGAGTGAAATAAGTTAAGTATTATTTCGTATAACTCTATATCACTTTATCATTCTCTTAAATTATATTTCACAGTTTTTTAAAGTTCTAAGTATTACAAGTTTTGAGGTATGTATTTGTTAATATTAATTATGAAGTATTTTAATTACTTATTTATGTAAATGTGAAAATCAGAAAGACTGATTACAATAGTTTATTTTGACCATTTCATAGCTAACATGTGTGTTAAAACTTGCTATTAAAGATATAATTTATTAAAATATCTTGAAGTACTAAATATAGATTGTTTTCATATTTAAATATTAAATAAACATAGTTGATAGTTTACGTATCTTTTAATGCCATTGCACACATCTCATGTGTTATCGTCTACAAAGTCCTCTCCATTTAGGACATATCATTTTTTCCTACTGTTGCTATTGCCCCCCCCCCCCCCCCCCCCCCTTCGCACCCGTTCTCGCACCTTCCAAGAGGTACCCCTGGATCTGCCCTTTTCTGCAGTTGTTTGGAATTATATAATTCATTCTTGTGGAACTACCCAAACGTCTGTGAATGGAGTTAATGAGTTATTATGCAGTAGTAACTAATGATGAAATAATGCTGGGAGTGTTTTGATTATAGCTACGTTAATAGTGATCTTTTTTTTATGCTTGCCGTGTTTCGTAGTATTTTACTAGTACAAGTAGGTCTGATTGCATTCTAACTTTCTACTGTGTAATTTGTTTTCAGATATCAAACCCATTGCTCATAGATCTGATACGAAGGAAAGTAAAACTTAACCAGCCGTACGTTGGTGTCTTCTTGAAGAAAAATGAAGAGTATGTATAAATATCAGTTAATGTTTTTTTTTACTTATGTAGAGCAGAGAGCATGAAGGTATGAATTGTATCACTAATTTGTTACCAGTATTATATAATTGTTCAGTGAGATACAGTGAAAGTAGACATGTCATTGATGATATTAAAATATCGTAATTAAGTTACTTAACAAAGACTGCAAGGGCATTCACAAGGGGGGAGCTGAAGGGACTTTAGCCCCTTCCAAAAATAGTCTAAATATATAAATAAATATAAACAAATTCTTGATAATTAACTGAAAATTGAAATAAACAAGTTTCGCTTTGGTGTGTATTTGAAAGTAAAAATTTTTTTGATTGGGAAAATGTGTTTTTCTTATTGTGCAAAGTACTCATTTCAGAAATCGAGGTTCAACCACTCCCAAAATAAAATCCTACGTACGCAACTGAATTACTGTAAAAATTAGTATTCAATAAAAATGAAAAGAAGTTAAACCAAAAAATAAATGTAGGAGAGGACAAAAACATATATAAACTTTATTAAGGGGATAAAATAGAAGAGAATTCAAATGGCCTACCCGGTTTGATGTGTGTGGTTTTGTTTTTGTCATATTCGCAAAGCTAGGTATTGGATTATAGGCTTGTTAACTCCCATTAAAAAAGAAACAAAAAATTTATTACATTTATAATTGTGCAGTTAATACTGATTTAATAGGAACATTTAGTAAATTTTCTTTGTGTTGTTTACAAGAGAATGTAATTGTTTTTCAGTATTTGAGGTTGTTTTGGCTGTATTAGTATGTATGTTTGTAATGAGATTGTTTTTTCTAAAGGCCATTAGGATGTTTGCTGGTGTTCTTTCTTTATACAAGTTTTCATTTAACTTCATTTCTTTGTATGTATGGTAAGTGTCTGTGAGGTGTCTTAACTGTGCCCACCAAATCACTAGCAATCACAATGTATTTGGTGGACAAGTTGTTGATTACTGGTGGTGTGTAGAGTTTCAGTGCCAGGGAAGTCCTCATTTACACATGGTTGTGTGGTTAAAAGACTACTCAAACTTTGAAACACAAGAAGGAATTTTAATAATCAACTGCATGTGTGTACATGAAATACCATTTGATGATCCCGATTTGTGCGAGCTCGTATTGAAATGTCAAGTACATCTACATACACACACTTGTAAGATGTGGTTGAACAGCTGTAATAAACTTCACTACCAATGAATATTTTTGTATCAATTTATATTTTGTATATAAAATCTTGGTGCAAATAGTTAAGAGCCTTGTGCAAGATATGCCCTTACTACGCTTATGCAAATGAGGTATACGGTCTATATTGTGGGTTACAAAATTTTAATTCATAATTTATTGTTGGTGTACATTATACCAGTTTAAAGAAAAACAATTGCATTAAATGCTCTAACTTTGACATGCATACTTATGTCGTAAATATTAGTAATAAAGCCAAATCAACTAAAGAATTTTTTTTGCGAAAGTGCCAATTGGCAAATCAATATCTCCTGGCATGGGAAATGCAAAAAAAGTGTCTAAACTTGTTGACATTGCATACATATTGGCCAAAGACGAAATCACATTTAACAAATTCCCACAATTTGTCCAAGTCAAAAACATCACACTGTTGACGTTGGTGGTAGGCCTACTTATAATCTGTTGTGAAATGTCAAGAATTTACTATTTGTATTGGAGAAGACATCGGAAATACGTTAAAAGACGACTTGAAAAATGTTAACTACTTCAGCATTTGTTGTGATGTTTCTGCAGATGTCAGTTTAGCTGAAAAAGAAATTGTATTTTTGATTTATGTAGACGGTAATGGAGATGTGCAGTGTAAATTTCTCTACATATCAGACTGGCACAGTAAAGGGCATCCTCAGTGCTATTATAAAAACTTTATACTATTTTAGTTTTCGTGATAATGAAAATGAAGTGGTGGGCTGTAGCTGATGGAGCTTCTGTATATTTGGGCCATAAAAAAGTGGTTGCTGTTGAACTAAATAAATATTTGCCCATGGTTGCCAACAGTTCACTGTCTCAGCCATCTGGCAGATATTTTTGCATTACTAAGTAGCATTCAGGAATTCTAAAGCAAGAGTCCAAATCGCCTACAGAAGTTTTGAGAACTTACTTCAATTTTAGGAGAGAAAAATGTGACTTCAGTGCCTACTGCTAGAGTACAAGTTGTTAGGTGGGTGTATCACAAGAAAAAGACGCTTGAGTTAATACTCGCAAACTATGGTGTGATTGTACAGCAGCTGGAAGCATGGGCTGCAGAAAATAGTCAGCGTTATGCAAAACTAGCTAATTTGGTACACATCCTCAAGACTGCAAAATTTGTGATATGCGCTGTATTTTTCAATGATAGCTTATGTTATTTTTCCAAACTGTCACTTTCACTGCAGGGGGATTCAATTGACATGATGTATGCAATGGCCATTGTGAAGCGATTGTATTCAACATTAAGCATTATTAAAAATAGTTCCTTTTCCGTTCTCAGTAAGTTATTGAATTCAGATTACTAAGATGTGTGCTTAATTTACCAAGTAATTAAAGTTACGTACATATTGTATGTAGATGCATTTAAACTCAGCTAAACTGATATTATTACTCAACTGCACAATGTTGTCTACGACAGGCTTTCTTATTTGCGTACGTCAGAATTTACAAGTGCTGCAGTAAATGTTCTACAAGTGAAAATATGGCCTACAGATGAAAACCAACTTTCATCGTTTTGTGTAGAATAAATGAAATGGTTGTCACAGCACTACTAGCAACTCTTGGAGAAAAGTGGCATGGAAGGTATCTCTAATAACTGGGCAGATTTCAAAACATTCTGGCACCATAATTTGAAGCATCTGTCAAGGAATGAACTTCGGAAATGTGTGTGTAAGGCCGACCGACAGTAGTCGTTTTCCAAATCTGCATCACATTCTTAACATATTGTGTGTCTTTCCAGTTTCCAATGACAGAGTGGTGAGAACATTTTCTACAATGAAGAGGATGAAGACATCACAGAAATCATTTACACATGACAACACTTGACACCCTTTTGATAATATCCATTGAAGGTGCAAACTGCAGGAATTTTCACCAGTTAATGTTGTTGAAATATTCGTATTATTTTCAAAAAAGTAGTCATCCTGAAACAAACTTAATGGTTCACAGCCAGGGCCATCAAAGAAGATGACGACTACAGCCAAAAGTGCAGAACCAGAAACACTTTCATAGTCAGATATTTCTGATTCCGAGTTTGAAGGATTTTAATTAGACCCCACAGTTTTATATTTATGTAATTAAGGTACTGAAAAGTTCATAATGATGTTTTAAAGGATTTTAGTAGGGTAAGCAGAAAGAAGTAAACATCCAATATATCTACTATTTGAAAACTTGAATATATTTTTCATATTCTGTGTTCATATATTTTAATTTTGTTAAATAAAAATTGTAAAAAAAAATGGCTTTGAAACTGCAATGCACAATTAATAAACTGCTTTTCAAAAACTAATTTACATAGCAAATTGCTACACAAACTTTCAAAATGAAAATATTTACTGGTAGCCATGTCTAAGATAGGTTTTGATTTAGGGTATGTTTCTTTGAAATCTCTGGCAAACCGAGGGGGGTGGCAGACAATAGTGATTATACAATGGACATTTAATATTTTTGGTTCATTTTTTTGTTTGTGTGGTAATATAATTGCTTTTCAGTATTTCAGACATTAGCAATTTTGTGTATTTGCCACAAGTTTTTTTTTTTTTTTTCTTCTCCTCTTCTCCCCCACACAATAGTCATAGTTTCAGTTTGAGTCTGGTGACTGTAATTGTTAGGTGTTCAATGGTGTTCTTTCATTTTTATTACATTCTGGAAAAGCAGTTTGCAATTTACTGTTATCTCTAATGCAGTCTGCTAGCATGGGAAAGTAGATGCAGCGGGGTTTGCACCAGTGTATGGAGGGGGATGCTTTGGATTGTGTGATGCCCTTGTGAGGCAAAACTTGGAAATGTAATAACAACTTCACCACACAATGCCCATATTTGGAAATTTTAGTGGTGTGATGTAATAATGCTGTAATGGTGGCCAATGGAAATGAAGGGTGGGAGTGGAGAGCTGTGGCATTATTAGCTGTGGACAACCACCACCACTTCAGAGAATAGATCTGATTGTCGTAGAGGAATCATGCAAGTACCAGTTTAACTCGCGCTGGCAAACAACCATGACCTTTTCTCCCTTTTTCATTTTGTGTAGGCCAAATTTTTTCTACAAAATTCTTTCTGCTTGTATGAGAGGTCGATTGGGTGCCAGGAAGGAAAGAGCCTTCCTTCTTTCGTAAATTTATTTCACAATGCAAATGTTTGGCTGTGTGCATTTATAATGATTTTCTAATGCTGTTCTCGTAGTCTGTTGGCTAATTGTTTTGCATCTGTTTTGTGGGTCTGCTATGAAAGTGCACAAAACTGCATAAATGGCAATAGTTCTCAAAGGGAAATTTTCCAATGCTTCGTGTGTTTTTCTGTAATGGTGCGTTTATTTATGAACATACTTTTCATGCTTCAACATTGTCTGAGTGAGTTAAGCTGATGCTTCATTTGTCTCATGGTTAGACTACTGCAAAGTTACAATCTATAGTTGCAGAAATGCTTGAATGTGTTTGGTAAACATTTCCTTCAATACAGCTTTCACAAAATGAGTAACTATATAAAAATTGGTAGCTAATGAATGTCAGTTCATTGAAGAGCATAATTAATGAATCATATAAAAAATCTGTAATAAGCATCCACCATCATAGATCTTGTCACAACCACGAATCAAGTACTGTCTTGTTTGCTTACCATTTACACCATGTTTTTGATAACCTGGTTATTTAGAAAACATTTTTGTTGTTAAGAAGGATAATACATTGTTATATAAATTGCGATGTCTTGAATATTATTGTATTGTTAAGTGTTTTTTACTGCAGTGTGACAGTGACAATGCGAAAAAAGTGATTAACCAATCAGAGGCAGCCAGCAGACAATGGCGATGCAACAGTGTACAGTAGAACTTGTTCTAACACACCTGTGACGGTTGCATGCAACAAGGAAGAAGAAGAATAAAAATAGCATAATTGTAAACAAAATTGTAGTTTTGCATGTAGTGATCATTGCATATAATCATATTGCATGTTATTTAAACAGTTAAGAGACTGACTACTTAAATACCAGTAGTCCATACTATAATTTGGAAACATTTAGAGAAGTACATACAGCTCATGTCTATTATTTACTTCCAGTTGTCAATCTTTGTACAGAAAATTAAAGATATGTTCTATTTCTTTCATTTAGATCCATGTGTGTTATAACAAAATCTCTCTAAACTGACACTATCATATAAATAAATAAACTAAACTTAAAATATTGCCTAATTATACCAGGTTTCATTCTTTTTAGTTTTCACTTACAATGATATATGGCAGGAAACGCATATAAATGCAACGCAACAACAATGTTGCGCTATTGTAAATATTGATGGAAGACAGGTAGTGTGTGATGGTCGCAGTGTGTTGTGTCGCCGACAAACTGTCGCACAATTATAAAACGGCCTGTAGTTGTTTCCTTAAAGTGTGTTTTGAAGAATTTTGAAGTTTAGGTGTATCAATTGAAAACTGACAAAGTTGTTTCTTTTAAGAGCAGTCTAAAAAATTCATTGCAGACATACATTCAGTGAATTCACTTTTTTTTTTTTTCCCCCAGGAATGAGTCTGATGTCGTTAACAGTGCGGATGATGTTTACTCAGTTGGCACTTTCACCCAAATCCATGAGATGCAAGATATGGGTGACAAATTGCGTCTTGTGGTCATGGCACACAGGCGTATTCGCTTGATTGCGCAGGTAGTGGATAATGGAGAGCTTGCACCAGGTACAATTAGGATGGCAGTTTTGTTGGTTGATTCTCTTTTGAAAGTTGTGGCTTGATTTTATTAATAGTTGATAATAAAACATTATGTTGCTTGCTTGAAACTTAGATTTTGTCTAGGAGTACCATAATTTTGACAAATTGTTGTGTTTGTCAAGACTCTCTTTATTTATTGAGGTCTCAGTTGCTTAATATTCACAGATTGTTTTTGAATCATTAGTTTTATTTGTAAAATTGGATATGTAGCTAAATATCAACCAACTTTTTTTCCCTTATAACTTCATTTGTAAATGGTATTGTAAACAATATTACACATACAATGGTGTACAATTGAAAAATTTGTTTTAATAATGTTTTGGTCAAATGAAAAAACCTTCATTTTGAATTCTTGCCAAAAAAAGGCTAAAATATGCATAATTGAACTGTTATAAATGGTTACACAAATAAGAAGTGGTAATTTAGATAAACTAGGTAAGGATTCTAAAGGATTTTTCTATGAAATGAAGTGTTTATTTGTGGAAACTTCTTTGATATATAGAGGCTATAAGTATAAAATTTTGCTTTCAGTGTGTGTATATACAAGTTATATGTTTTAAACCAAAATCGTGGTGGTTTTAATTTGTACACATAATTTAACAGTTAACTTTCTCTTAAAGAAGTAGTTTATCACTAATTAGCATAAGTAACTGCATATTTTACATTATTGCTCTGGTACTGCTGGAGTTTTTGGTTACATTGCATCTTAAGTGCACTTATTCCATGTAGCAAACATTGCATCTGCCATGTGCTGTCTTCTACGAGGAAATTGGCTATAGTGGTGATAATTACCATGAATAGCAATGTACTAACAAACTGCTAAGATTGTCAACTGCTAAGAGTGGAGTCAAAATAACTAAACAAAAGATTACTATCAGTGTGTTTTACCTGTGTATTATTTTGTTTGAACTTAGGTTAGATTTATTAATTATGTACATGGTGTGTTTTGTAGGTACCATACGTATAGAAATTAATGCAATGTGTGTTACTTTTTGATGTAGGCTGTTCAGAGTAAACTCAGCACTTTTGAAAGTCCTGCGTACTTGTATGTACATTTTGTATTCTTCCACTGTATAAAAAATTAACATTGTCATGGGCCTGATCTCTTTATTCATGCATCAGTCAAGTGAAACTGTGAAATTATTAAAAAAGTAAATATTTTACAAATTTGATTATTCTTACACATGCATTAAAAAAATACAGAAATCGCAAGAAACCTTGTAAATATTCACAAATGTTTACATAACACTTTTAATTCACTTTGAAGAAAGGGAATAATTTCCTCTCTGTTGTTACCAACTTTACTGGGTGCATGCCAGTCAATGTGTCAGTTAAAATATACGTAGGTAGCATCAGCCAGTGACATTTTTCAAAGGTATATTTGAAAAGTGTCCAGTTATTCGTGAACAGCCAATAGACAAGGGCCATGCATGTAAAGCAAAAGTTTGACAGTTCACTAACTAAAATAATTTACGGTGTGGTCACACTAATATTTATTGGTTATTTTTTCATTTGCACCAATAATTTGAGGTAAAAATGTAATTGATACAAAAATAGTTCACATGAACTGTAATGTAACATATTTCTTATAGACCATTTACAGTAATGTGAGCACTTTTTAAGGTCCTTCCAATAAATAAGTTTTATTGCAGCTTTGAATGTTAAATTTTCAGAGTTGTATAATGTATCCAGTATATTTATTAGTTACATGGCAACGTTTACATTAAAAAGTGGCAGCAAAATAAAAATTGCCTTAAAGGAAAAATTTAACAGGGCCTTAAAAAGTGCTCACTTTATCGTGAATATCCTACATAGTTATGTACTCCATGTTACTGCATAACATTTTGATGTTGAATGGTACACTGAGTACTGGTTACCGTACACATAATATCAAGAAGCTTTCTGGAAAAATTCAGTCAAATCATCAGATATTTGAAACAGCCAAATTACATAATGGTAATTTAAACTAAGTGTTGTTATGCTCTATTTTATTAATGTTATCACTGCAGCAGTGAATTGTCTGTCCCTTTCTTATTTTACTGCAGAAATGTGGCACTTAAAAGGTTAGTGTATGTGTAACTGTAGATTGGTTGTTGCTTACGTGTATCTCTGTTTTAATATCACCAAATTGTAGAGTTGTTTGAAAGATTCTTGCAATGGGGTGAATGATTAAATGAAATACTTCGAACTACTCTATTGCTACACTATGTCATCACAGAAAACCAAGTCTAAGCCATGAAACAAACACGAAAAAAAGTCAAGGGTGGCTGTAGTCAAAATATATAAATGAACAAATACTGCCATGTTACTCAGAACATATATAAGAATGGTTATTAATTATACTAATGAATACTTCATTTCAGAAATTACAAACTGACATTTAAAGTGATGTTGGTCGTGAACTGTTTTGTAGACACAGTAGCGTGGACAGGGGAAAAAACCAAAACTGGACCCTGAACCAACTAACTTGTACATTGCATCAGCCAGGTGATGATGTGAAACAGTTATAAACATAAATGAGTTTACAGTTGCACCAAATTTTATTCTTATTTGCATACAGGAAAATGAAACTGAAATACAGATAACATTTTTTAACTTTACAACTAAGACATTAAAACATGGAATTTCTGCTCGTAGTTCACTGCTAACTTAACTACGAGTATTGTTGACATTGCTTTACATTAAAATAAATGCAGTTATGGGTAGTAATTTTTTTTCCAAGGTTGATTTCAAGAGTTTTGCTTTATTGTAAACCACCTATATATGATTTATCTTTATGAATTTAGATTTGTGTATTTGGCATTTTGAATTGTAGTAATATGTTGCACATACTTGTGAAAAGTTGCTTTTGTTGTGCAGAAATGGTAATCAAGTTTCCCATATTAAAAACTTCAATTGCTGTTTCCGTAGAAGAAGTGGATGGGGAAAACCGTCGACGCAAACGAAGGAAGAAACGACCATTGGTGGTGAGTGCAGACAGCGAGACAGAGATCTCGGAACAAGATGTGGGTAAACAAGTTGAGGATGGGAAACAGCAGCCTGTGCTTATGATTGAAGTGGAGAATGTTGTGCATCAAAAATTCCATCAAACTGAGGAAGTAAAGGTACTTTTGCATCAAAAGAAATGTTTTATGTGTGTGCATGCATCTGTGCACATGCACACATATATGCTTTTGTGTTTTATTGTAAGCAGGTGTTAATTTATTATTACTGTAGGGTTTTGAGACTACTGTAATTTGTATTGCCATGGCAAGTGGTTTATATTTTGGGCAATTTAAAAAACACTCAATTATTAATTTTAGATTTCTTTTTATTCTAGAGATATAAAATATTTTTTTGTGGTTTTATAGTTGTCTAGGCAAAACAGTATTACAAGTCTACAGCCATATTTTTAATAATCTTGAGTAGCATATTTATAATTAAATAAAACTTTGAATTTCGTTCATAAGGAAATTATAATCATCTGGGTTGTGGTCATTAATTGTGTTAATAATCAATAAAGCAAATTGCTGTGTATATAATTATTTAGTATTAGTGCAATCATAGAAACTTTCCTGCTTAATCTGTCATAAACTACTTCAAAGTATTTTTGGTGTTCTTTGTAAGACCTCAATTTGCCAGCAGTATATTTTTGAGGAATGGTCCCAACCTACTTCCCTTGGAAAACAAATGGCTTACACCCACTGCTGGACATGGTGCTGCAGTTTTTGCATGTACCTGCATAAATCCTGGTAACGCAGAGGTAGCTCTCTTTCATATGGAAGGTGGCTTGGTACCAGGGTGGTTAATAGTTCTGTATCTGTAGTGGTTGTGTGCGACCATGAGGTCAGTGAGGCTTGGCATAAGAAACCTTATCTTGACACATGCAGTCTACCCTTTGTCACTTCTAGTCCACAAGACATCTACTCAGGAGCCTTGGGATGTTAACTCATACTTTTGTCTTCCTCCTCATCTTCACAAAGGTATGGAGGGACGTTCCTTGAGGGAGAGCCATGAGATAAGAAGGAGCATTATCTGTTTGCCCCCTTCCAGCTTCACACTTTATCGTATGATGCAGCTCCCACACGCCACAGGATGTATGCCATATCTATCCACTAGTTCTTGTCATGGTTTCCCCTAATCCTTAATCTGACAAGCCAGAATTGGGGTGTGAGGTGTACCTTGCCACAATTTGTGTCCTGCTTCCTTCACAGTTTTGATTTCAGGACATGACCAGCACTGTTCAGTTTGCCATCAATGCTGGGTTATCCAGTTAAAGAGTTTCCTCTTAGTGTCATCCACTCTAAGGTCTGGACTAGCTTCATTGTGTATTATTAGATGGTTAGGTTTCATTGTACGAACTTTACATTTTCAGCATTTAATGGGCCTGCGGTAAAGTTTTTCTACAATTATAGAAGTTGTTCGTGGTTAGAAACATAAACAGTTTATAAACCCAGTACATGCTATCACTTGTGAAAACCAATGAGCCACCCCTCAATATGCAAGGTAGGGATCACCAGGTGGGAACACCCAAAAAGGAGTAACCAACCAATGAGCTTCCTTTCCTGATCCCTAAGGTACCTAGAGGACACTGAGAATGAGCTTTTACTTCAGATATGATCCTTCAGGCAAAGTACATTAAAACATAGGGTCGTGCCCCACCCACTGTCTCCTGCCTTGTGCTGGATAGTGAAGTTTTAGTTGTAGAACCCGGATCCTCTCACTCTCATGCTGCGTCATAGTGCCAATTTCAATAACCTAGTGCTCAGCACCTGCGCTCACTGTGGTAGCATCTAGTACTAATTGACGAGACAGTTTTTGTGCTCAGAGAGTGAAATTCTATTCCAGACCCTTAAGTTAACCTGGTTTGTTATTTGTGAAAGCATAAAGGATTTATAACTATTCGTCACTTGGATCAAACTCATAAATATTGGTTAAATTGTTTTATTATATTTCATGGGGTTCATGATCTATTGCAACCTTAAACAGTGCTGTACCAGGCAGTATTTCTACAGCAATCTGGTGGAAGTTAAGACAAAATTTTAATATTGTTCCTTACTCAACACGAGCATAGTATCAGTTGACATGTGGTGTTTAGTGTGCAGAAACGCGTCACACGTACCGAAGGGTTCTTAGTTTGTTAGGTCAGTAGGATGTCAGTCAGCCCTACTGAGTTGGAGCTTGGATGCAATTACTGTACATTTAGCTTTTGCTAGCCCAGTATACAATGTTGGATGGGTAGGCCGTCTGCAAGGTATGTTGTCGTCAATGCAAGTGAGAGCTCTCTGGGTGGCTAAGGTGGTGTCCGGTGCTGTTTTACTGAGTAGGCCGTACCCTAGGTTGTCTGACGTTAGGCAGCTGGTGTCGGCATTCAGGGCCCCGTCCTAGAGCAGCGGGCAGTGTGCTGATAGTCGAGCTTGGCCTCTGCTGTCCTTGGGTCAACTGGATCATGGCTGCGGCAGCGGTTGTCGATGGTTGACTGTTGGTGGGTGGCGTTGGCGATGCCCAGGCCCACTGGTAAAACTAGGTGAATGTGGATGATGATGGGTTGTGGCTCTCCAGAATTCTTGCATGGTGGCTTGAACAAATGGATAGGGGTGACTGGGAGTTGAGGCTTCTGCAGGCTACAGGCGGCTTGTGCTGGTTCCAAAGAGAGGAGTAGCTGAAGGTTGACTGGGATGGGTTACATAGTAACTGATTGGCTGTAGGAGCCATAGTTGCCTTTTTACCACTCCACTTCATCCCTCTTTGGATGAAGGGCATTGCGTTAGATTCTAATAGTCCAACTGCTGCAAAGCAGCAACAGGCAATAGAATCCCTAGCCAAGTGTGCCCGGAAGCAATAAGAGTCATGTTGCGTCAGTCCTGTCACTCCAACCATGGAATTGCGTGCGGTGGATGGAGTGGGTTAGCTGACTTGGGATGGCTCTATCGCTTCGTTGTGAGCATATTGGATGTGATCATGTCACCAGGTTAATCATCAGGCGTGGCACTCCAACCGGCAAATTGCACGCAGTGGGTTAGCTCACTAGGGCCTACTCGCTTCCTGGCAAAATGCACCTAGTAGGGGGCTCTACCGTACGTATGCACCAAGTGCCTTTGCGCACTTGGTCCACTGTATGGGTGGCCAGTGAATATGTGGTGTTTCTCTGACATACGTACTGCCCGATTAAGGGAAGCCTGCAATCCTACCCTGTTGACAAAAATATGGTTCAAATTGCACACAACTGCCTCTCCCTTGAGGGATAGCGCTTACTAGGTTGTAGATACGTTTGAATTTACCTTAGAATCAGAACACTGGTTAGACTCAAATGGGTTTATTCAAATAGAGGTGACCTGTACTAACTCTTATGCTTTCGTGGCTCTTAAGCAACCAGCAGACGTTATGTTAAGACAGGTGAAGGGGACCTATTGACAAGGAAGTAGAGCAAACAAATTAGGTATCCGTGATAACAGCTTGAATCCTGTTGACTATATTGTCAGGGGACTTGGGGAAACATTCCAAAGTAGTGTGTGTGTGTAGGAGGTCGAAGACTTCTTCAGGGTTAGCTGGTAGCTGGTCTGGAAGATTTCTAGGCTGTTGGTTATTCGTGAAAAAGATAGTAGCAGAGAGCTCTATCATGGCTGTAGTAGAACGAGCTGCTGACCATACAAGACAACTTGTGTTGGGGGTGCTTCTGGCCTTATGTACAACTTGCTGGCGCTCCCTTCTGCTTCCTTTGGTTAGGGCATCTTCGGCAGTGTTGCACGTCCTTTTGTGGGTGGTATTTGACGCTCACTTAGGGGCAACTGGCTTTGTTTGGCTTGCTGGGCAGGGCGATTGTGTTATGTGCCTGTATGGCATATTGGCTAGTAGTGGTTCGTCTGCCGTTTCCTTGGGGGTCCCAGGTTGGGAGCATGCCTATTGGCTGTGGAGGCAAGCAGACTCGTGGTTCAATTCTCAGTTTGGGTGATATGTCGCCGCACGTCAGGAGTTAGAATACAAAAAACTATGCCCAATATGCTTCACGGATCAATTCGCCCCCCTCCATTGCGACGTTAACACATCTCGTGAAATTTGGTTGTAGAATTGGTGAGGAACTGTCACTTGAAGTATCTGATGTTGCCTTCTGGAGCTTCTACTATTCTGTGCGCTCATGGCGTTGGCGTATGGCCAACAGGTTTTCTTCGTAGCACTGTCTCTCTTTTTCAAGCAGGCAGCCTGCTAATGGCTTAAAAACCCCTTGGAGAGAGAGAGAGAGAGCTTGTTACAGGATTTGTACCGGTGTCAGGTGAATGTATATGCCCTTCTTGGTTATGTAACAAAACGTGTCACACAGAGCAGCTGAGGGCACTGGGTGCATTTATTCAATCTATGTTATTTTACCTGGCATTATCAATACATGTGTACAAGTATATTTTAGCACTGAAAAATAAAATAAAAGTAAGTACAAAGCCCAAACTCACAATTGGTTTTCTGGAATGTTACCATATCATATTGTCATAGCTCTGAAGGTTTGTGGCAAAAGGGCCTTGCTCACTGGCCTCTCTTATTGGTCACATGGCAGGTCATTTGTGTGTGTCATTAGGTTTATCCTATACCGGCATCAAGGTTTATCATATACCGGCGTCAGGCCCTCCGTCTTGTAGGCCAGTATCTATTTATACATTTTAACCTACGTAAGTTGTTCTTGTTTAATTACACTATATCTAACCAAATTGTTGTACAGGTCACGTACAAAAAAATTAAAACATATAGCACTCTACATAACATTTCAAGATCATATTATTTACAATGTACCGGCTCTCTGTGTCCCTGTGGCGGTATTAAAATCCGGCGGCAGGCCTCTGCCTGCGTCACGACCTTCATTAATTATGCTTTTGCACTTCCGGGTTTGGTTGTGGTCGACACTCTGAGTTAGTAGTAGGTCACTAGGAATGTGTTTTTGGAAGTCATTTCCGCGCAATTTACACCTGATTGCACTGCATGGAGGCACACTGGTTATGCACTATTTATCATTTCTTTGTGCTGTTCTTTGAGCACGGTTCTTATTATCCATTAACTTTTTCATTAGAGGTTAGTCCCTCAATTATACATGGTAACTGGGAAGTCCTGTCTTTGTTCACTGGTTTGGATGGCCTTGATGTTTGCGCAAGGCCACATGCTGTGGATATGGCCACGTAAAGCACTTTGTGGGCCACCAGGTTTCAACCCTCAACACCCTAGTCGCCAGTAGTTGGCGACAAAGAGGTAAATAGAACCTTACGAGTCATCCTGTATATCACAGGGAGCTAGTTGCGTGAACAGGCAATGTTACACATTACACTGTGGTGGTCATTCAAAGCTGGTAAGCTTTATTGTTCATAATAATTTTTTTTAACCTATAGTTGAAAAATTTTGTAACATGTATGTTTAAAGTACACCACTATTCTGGAATGAAGAGTATCATGCATCATGTATGTCAGGTGTGGAATGGCACTTTTGAGGGAAAACAGGGTTGTATTATGTAATAATATAGTGTAACTGCAATATTTTTGGGATGGTAAATATAGTGGCAGTGTTGTATATTTTCTGTGTTACTCTAATTTTTCTTCCTCAGAGTTGTGCTTACTCATCAGTACATTACTTCTTTCATGTATTACTTTTTGACATAAAGAAATCTTTCAGGCATTAACTCAAGAAGTGATAAAGACAATCCGTGACATAATCAGCATGAATCCTCTGTATCGGGAAAGCCTGCAGCAAATGCTGACACAAGGTCAGCGTGTGGTGGATAACCCTGTGTACTTGTCTGACTTGGGAGCAGCGCTGACAGGTGCAGAACCCGCAGAGCTGCAAGAGGTGCTTGAGGAGATGGATGTAAGTGCTTTGTTAGTTTGTCACCAGCATGTATGATTCTGTTTGGGAGAGATTGTATTTCTGCTCCATGGGATCCTTTGAAATGTATTTGTAATTGGCTTATGGTAAATTGATTACTTGTGAAAGCCTTTTTTAGTTTTAGTCCATTAAATTATGTTTACCAGAATATAGGATGACCTCAAAAATAAGATCACCTCCAAATTTTTATGTCGGTGTATAGGGAAACTATGTCTTCACAAATTATTTGGTTATCTTATTTAGCAGGATTATATAATCCTGTGATAAATGTTTAACATAGCCAGATTCTTTGCAGTTCGTTATACACAATACAGTATGTATGCTCAATTTGAAATGCATTGAAACCTAAGGCAGTCACACTTTCTTCATCTATACCTACCAGTATTTCTTTTTTTAATTATAAATCACAATCTGTTAATTTTTTTTTTATGTGACTTGTATTGTAATGAAACATATGCCTTGTCAAAAGTATTGACCGTCACTTACTACTATTTAAACAGAAACATTAACCTCAAGATTATAATACAACCCTCAACCTTTTAGAAGTATAAACTAAAATAAAACATTGTCTTGCTTTTCTGGTAAATTCAGTAAGTATATGTTTATACCTTGTGTGAAAATAAACAATGTATTTGCCCCAATACTGTTATTCATATGGCCATCAAATGACAAAGTATGTGATTACAATTGTAGCATGCAGCTGTGTGCTCTTGAAAAATGAATTTTCAACGAAATTGGTGTTCGGCAGATCAAAAATGAACTAATTTTTGACCTGCACTCCAGGCAACTGGAATTTGAAATTGTCACTGAATTTCTATGGGGTTGATTGAAATTAAACAAATATTTTGGCTTATTTATAATTGAGTTTAGTATATATTAACATATTTTGCAGGATTGAATATAAGTAAAGTTTTTACTGTGGCCTTATTCACTCATAAATCAAATTTCATTGCCATTTTTGTATATAACAGGTTAAGTAAAAAATTACTCTGGACATACAACATTGTCAATAGATGAATTCCTTGTGGAATTATCTATGTCTTA
This sequence comes from Dryococelus australis, assembly GCA_029891345.1. Lineage (NCBI taxonomy): Eukaryota > Metazoa > Arthropoda > Insecta > Phasmatodea > Phasmatidae > Dryococelus > Dryococelus australis. Next base: position 93,481,953 of record CM056999.1, on the reverse strand, counting down.
AATATCTGTTGACAACAGCTATTCTGGTTTGTTTTAGTGCATCATGGTTACCGCAAGGATAGGAAACCAGGAAAAGACAGGGAATTTTAAAAATAGTCAGTGAAATAAAGGAAAAGTCATGGAAATTGTGAAAAAAGACTTGATTTCTGTCTTTTCTGAGCTGTATTTAACATCAATTTTAGTTTATGTTTTTCTCATAATGTAAGATTCTTTGCAGAGTCAAATTGCATCCTCTGCATAAATCATGTACGTATAGTTGCAGAAGTTGGTATCGCTGCAAGTTATTGATCAGGCTGTGGAGCAGAGTCATGTTTCCACCCGGCGCGCATACAAAAATTATTTCAAAAATGTTATGGGGTGAGAGCACCTGGAGGAAGCCCATCCACCTCGTGACTGTGACCAATGCTTCCCTCTCCATCCACCACATCCATATCAATATATGGACTACTAAACTCGTTATTACTTTGCGTAGTTATCAGAAAAGTTGAAAATCTTAAATAACTTTTCCATCCCATAGAAACAAAAGGCAATATGAGTTATCCTCAGCTGTGAGAAATGAACAATTGATGTTATTGGTGCTGATTTTGTTTTTAACCATATAATTGCAGGCTGATATATTTTCTTTTATTTTTCAAAATACCCCAAGAAATTTCCATACAAAAATATAAAAGATTATTAAAAACACTGATTAAAAATTTTACAATGAATGATATGAGGTGTAAATAAAATTACATAGTAAATGCCCAAATATAATTAAATTTCCCATTAAAAATACTAATCTGTATCAATGTTCCCGAACAAAGGCCACCCCATTGTTCTCTCTCAAGCAGTCTCTATGCCAGGGTATATGTAGGCTAGCCAGCCCCTCCAGAGTTTGTGACATCAGGTGTTGAGGTAAACTCCAAAAAGGTAGCGTTGGTAGTTTTTCCGGCATATTCGCACCCAGTGACATAGGAGAGGCGTCACACCATCTCTTGGCAATACAGGCCCAAGTGTTAAGGAGAGGACGTGAAGGGGGGAGACCCTCTCATCGTCATGCAGTTGACCACCTGAGCGCAGCGTCAAAGCCAGGTCTCGACTTGCTGTCCCGCGCCGCCAGGCGTCAAACAGGGGCATGGAAAAGTTTGTTAAATAACCCAACCGATACCCTTCATAAGACATACATTTCAACAGCATAGTAAGCAAAACTTTTGTGCGGTGTTGCCAGGCACACCGTGACAATGTTTTGTAGGTTTGTGTAAGATTAGCAATGGAATATTGGTTATTGTATGTAACTTAATGAATAAATCAGTGCTTTGCATGATACCATAGTCATGGATAAGTTTGCCAGCGTAGTACGTGAAAAGGAAAACATACAAGTAACTTCTTTTGTTTCTTGGCTGTGTGCTTGAACAAAGGAAAAATGTTGTTGCACAAACCAACATGCAAAAAGTGAAGCAGTATATATAAATGGTAAGTTAGTATTCATAATTATTATGTGTACTGTGATAATTTATAATTAAATAGTAAGAAAACAAATGTACGGAAAGTTTTAATTTGCAGCCGATCTTACAACTTTTTTTGAAGTACGTAATTGTTGTTTTCTGCAGTCTCTGTGATAATGTTTTTAAAAATATTTTTTCTTAGGTGATTCAAGTAGCTTCAGTTCATGGTAACTAATGATTTGAACAACAAAAGCCATTGCCATAATTTGTTATAATGGTCCTGAAAAGAGTATACTGATGCGTAACGCCCTGTCGACTAGGCAAGTATTATGTCAAATGGACAGGGGGAAGGTATGTTTGTTCTGGTGCTAAGTCAGGTACACCCTTATTCTGGAGGGTTAATGCAGTTAGTCTTTACATGGTGCTGGTGCTTTCCCAGTGTAGAGTAGTGGCCGGGTAGCTTGGCAGGGTACAAAGTCTGGTTCTGCCAAAACAATCTTGCATTTCAGGCTCTGAGCCTTGGGCAATATACTTGGGCGACTAAGATTGTAAATGCTGGGATGGGTTTCTGGCAGAACTACTGTGCGTGTTGATGTTCCTGAGTTTTGAGTATGTTGGTTGTGGTTTGTGTCAGTGGGGACAGAGCAACAGGCGAGGTAGGCGATGACTGCTGTTGGTTGCTGTTCCAGTACTGAGTATTCCACAAGCCACGGGTGAACTTCTTGACTCAGGAGGGTTGGTGGCTGGAATAAGTCTCAAGGTATTTGCAGTGTGACTGGGACAAGCAGGCATTGTAGGGTTTGAGCTTGATCCCTGGGGTTGAGCTGTTCTATCGTGGCATCAAGGGCAGGATTCAGCTCTTGCAACCGCCCAGAGGAAATAAACACTGGTTTAATCTTCTCTTTCAGACCACTATGTCTGGAGTAAGGCATCTGGAGTCACACTCACATCCATGAGGTGAAAAGCAGGGCTTGTGTTCTTTACAGTGCAGAGCCACATGAGTGGCTGCCGATGAGCAGATACGCAATATCAGTGCTCGGCACTAAGGTGCAATGAGTAGAGAAAATAGGCCTCGCTACCTGCAGTCCCAACACATGGGTGCTGGTTCTGACCATGTCTCCCCAATCCAGGGATTGTCCCCTCCTGCACAAAGGAGTGGTGGAAAAGCATGAACACCGAATCTGCAAGCTAGTCTGAAAACCGTGTAGGCTCCACTGTTCTACCTACCAGAGTATGTAGAAAGGTTGGCTGGGCTAGTGTTTGTGGGTAAGCAAGATGTATTTTTAAGCTTGATTGAGTAAAAGTCCCCGGGATCACCTGCATTTCACTCAAGGGTGAGGTCAACAAATGGAAAAGGTGCAATGTCTACAGGAACGTGGTACTCGAGGATAGGTTTCAATCAATGTTTATTCCATGTTACTAGAAATAAATACGTGGTGACGTACTCCCTCATGTATTTAAGAGCTTTATGGGAAGCTAAACTATGCAAGATGTTTAGAGGCAACCCATTTCTAGACTAGCGGGAGTGAGGTACTATAGCACTGTTAGAACAACTGAAAACTATAACTGACTCCCTATCGCATTGTTGCTCAGAAGGGATCGCAGAGTCTAGTATGGACAGACGATGAATGGCACAGTGTTCTTGGATGACTATGCAGGGTATGACAGGATAAGTTCCAACAGTGGAGCTTGAGGAAATGTTTCCCTTGTGGCACTGAGGTGCAGTGAGGGCAGGAAGGTATAGCAAGGAATGAAGCTGGTGAGTACTTCGGCAACTAGCGCGTTGAAGACTGAGTTTTCAGGCTGGTCAGTTCCAGCAGCATGTGCAGTGGAAAACTGAATATTACTCTCATTCATGTTGGTCATTTCCCCGGCGGCAAGCGCGGTGGGAAAATGAAGACTGGTCCCGAGTCGAATTCTGACTCCGTGTTTATACTCTGCTGGGCTGCTGCCTCGGCGCTCATTGGCTGTCATCTTGATGGCGAGGCGTGGTCGCTGACCCCGGGGGTGCGAAAAGCTTAGCTCTCTGGCGTGTAACATCACCAGCCAGCTGGGAAAATAGATGAATGACGAAACATACTTGTGATGCCATCTAATGGTGGTTAGTAGTACTCGTTGCCTTGAGGTGCATAGCTTCGGTGGGCTGGTGAATATTACAAGTTACTGGCTGGAACATTCATTCTTGCCATGCAAACAGTACAATCTTCTGACATCACGTGGCCAACTGTAATGCAAATCCCATAGAAATCAGATGCGCTGTGGCCTATGTTGATGATATGAAGTCGTCTAATTACCATTGTTGACAACGCGTTGTGTGTCAATTGGCCTTTCTCCGCTGAAAAAAAAGCTCATCCTTGAGGGAGATGGGAAACAAATTCCTTTTGAAAGGAGGTGGGATTGTCCTCAAATATATATATATATATATACACACACACACACACCCCTCTTCCTCCCTCTCCCCCTCTTCCTCCCTCTCCCCCTCCCCCTAGCCATGTCTTTATAGGATGAGAGTAGAGCTCATCTCTGAGGAGAGATGGAAGCAAATTCCTCCTGAGCAGGATATGGGATTGTCTGGATGGCAGCAATTTCCCTTCCTCTTGGATAGTGACATCTCAGGGGGATGAATTGGGTGGAGAAAGAAATTCCTTTGAGAAAATGTAGGACTGTCCTCTCAAAAGCAATTTTTTTCTCTCCCAGTTGTGCTTCTGTAGCGACCGCTACTCTGTGCATTCTCTGCTCTGTGCGCCATTTCCCTCATGAATGAACTTGACCTTGCGTTCGAAGAATCAGCTGACTGGAAGGTCAATGGGTGGGAGCAGTTGCAGTGGTGACACTCTTTTATGTTGTTTCTTAGTTTTGGCAGTGGCTGACATCCTCCATCTCTCTCTGTTGCATGGACCCAGCGTTCCTTTCTCTTCGCACTTCAAAGGATAGGGTTTCGGGAGTTCCAGGATGTGGTGGCATTTTGTAGTCTTTTTACATTTCCTTGAACGCTTCATATTTCATTGCTTTATTTATTTTGTCAGTGTTTGAACTCACCCAGGGAAAACCGAGCAATGTGTCACGGGCCTCTTTTCATTAAAGCGTGGAGTCTTACATAATGAACTTTAACATGTAGTTTACTGCCGAAAGGCACAGCTGGTCTGTGGAAAGTAAAGCAAAACACATTGTGAGCTGCACATGGAATAGTACGACTCTTGGGGAATCATAAACTTACGATTATTAAGCAATTGATAAAACAAAAGTGCCACGAAAGAACCGCACTCATTCGGAAATATCAGTTGGCTGTACCCTAGCCTCCTAGTCTCGCACAGAAGACAAAACAACTTGTGCAATTTAAGAAAACAAGCTAAGTGAATAGTGAACTGAGTGCTTCCAGACTGAGCCACTGCTAGGAGTTGGCAAAACAAGTGTTTGTAGCACAGACGTTAACTACTTTCATTGTCGCACGTCATCACTACATCAAAATAAAAAGAAGAAAGAGAGCAAGGCAAGACACAGTACCCTTGAAAGAAATTATTTACAACATAAGTTTTTTGGTTGCTGGCTAAAAAATGCTTCTACACATCATGATGGCTGCTATTGATTATAATAACCTAGTCAAAACAGTATTAATAATTGCATTAATTTTGCATAATTCAAACACTTTTTAAGCAAATACTAAATATTAGTTTTAAGCGAAAGAATTTTGTTTATAGAAAATGCTTGATTCTACACAATGCAAAACTATTTACAGGTTTTCACATTTCTCGATATAAACTAAGGTATGTTGCAAGCTTTAAAGTATATAAATAGCAACAGACCAACCTGTTTCATTTCTCTCTGTCTGTCTGTCTGTCTGTATTTGCACAAAATATACACTCGGTGTCTTGATGCTTTCACACATTCTATGTCTTCTTATCACTACTGCTCACTCACTAGTCTCTAGTTCACACATTATTTACAAGTTCAGTTAGCTGTTCACAAGTTGCTCTTGAAGTTAGCTACGTAATCAAGGAATGCGGGTGTAGCGATTGCTATAATTAAGGCCTTCATCTTAAACATTATCTTGACAGAGTAATGTTCAGAAAGCATCTGTGATTACGTAACTGCACTAAGGTTGTTGGCACACTACGTGTATGATCAACTCTTCATTGATTATATTGTCTATCTGCTATTTAAAATTTTAAGAACTCATTACACTGTCACTCACTGTTGCGGCATGCTGACTGTTCGTGCTGGGCGTCCCTTTTTCCTTGGTGGTACATAGAGCGGGTTCTGCCATTAAAATCGGGCTGGAGGCCGCCATAGTGTCTCCTTGTAATGGCCTGGTGTCAAGTTGGCTTTGCAGGCACGTATTGGCTGGACTCTAGGCTGGAACTCGGCCATCCTGGAGCGGTAGTCTCGTAACGTGGAGCTTTCCATTGCTATCAGGGGCAGGGTGATGAGGCTATCTACCCCCCCCCCCCCCCTTGGTTTGCACAGGAGGTAGTGGGTCCAGAGTCATGGTGTAGACAGGTGACTCCGGCCCGTCGACTTCGCTGAGTGGCCCCCTTCTTCTCTTGGTACGGCGGACGTTGTGTGTCCGGTGGCTCCGTTGCCGTCAGGGTTAGGAAGATGAGACTGTCTACCCCCTTGGTTCGCATGGGAGGTGCTGGGTCCAGAGTTGTGGTATAGACAGTGGACTCTGGCCCGTCGACTTTGGTGAGCTGCTCCTCTCTTCTTCTGGTACAGGGGACATTGTTCTTACTGGTGTCGGGTGGCTCCATTGCCATCAGGGGTAGGTGGACGAGACTGTCTACCCCCTTGGTTGCATGGGAGGTTCTGGGTCCGTAGTCACGGTGTAGATAGGTGACTCCAGTCCGTCCACTTCGCTGACTGTCTGGGGCATTCCGGACATCGGGTGCTGGCGAAGGGTCCCTCCAGTTGTCGTCTGGCTGGTAACCACTTCCACAGCTGATGTTCTCCCATGGCAGGAGAGTGCGGGCTCCAGAGTGGTCTGGGCCTCAGGTATATCCACGTGAACCTGCTCACGTCCATGAAGAAAGGGCCTCGGGGATGGCCTCTATGTCAACTACTGGCTCAGGTTCCTCCTGACTCTGGTCTGTGTTGGGCATCTTGGCTAACCTCCTCATGTTCACGATGGTTGACATTTGAGAATGCCTCAGCATAGGCAGGCGCAGGTGACCTGGAAGTAGAAATCAGAGCAGAGTACACTGGGTTAGTTAGAGTGACCTCGGGGTCAAAAGAGGTGCGGGCCTCTGTGATGTCTTTCACCTCATCCAGGGCGGTGGGCGGCGTCTGGGACTCAAAGGCTGCTGCCTCTGGACCCACGGACTGGGAGACGGCCTCGTGGTTACTGGCAGCTCTGGTGGGTGCCTACCTTGGGGAATGTTTCTCCTCAGACTGCTATGGCATCCATCGTAGCAGGGGCTTTGCTGAGGTGGCTGGTTGGAGCCAATGATTCTGGAGTGGCTTGTCCAGACAATGGCTCTGAATGCACTGTCGGTCTGACAGAGCTCGTGGTTGAAGTCTTCTGGGTGCCAGCGGCCAGATGTGGGTGCTTGTGACACTAGTCATGATCTAGTGGGCTTCTTCAAGATACTTCTGTTGTGCTGGGGATCCATCTTCCAGGCTAGCTGGCGAACTTTCTATGGAAAGCAGATGGTGTAGATGGTAACGATCGTTCCAGCTCCTTGGCTCGTGGTTGGCGGAATCCCATTCCTGTTGGTGCAGAAAAGAGGCATCCTATCGCTAGTTGGTCTGTCCCATTCATCTTAGCAGGCTGCAACATCCGTGCTTCCTTAATAGAGGGGGGTTTGGCTGGTTCTTCAACGTCATCCGGCGTATCAGAAATCAGCGATGCATCAGCATTTTGGCCAGGTTCTGAGGCACTTTCTGAGTATGGTCGCATTTACCCTCTGGTCGCCTAAGACCTGGGAGGAGCATTTCACCCACATCCACCAAGTTTTAGAGCAATTATAACTCCACAGGCTTACAGCCAAACTTTCAAAAAGTCATTGCGGCCAGACCTCCATAGAGTATCTAGGGCATATAGTGTCTATGGAAGAGAACTATCCTCAAGACTTCTCACTTCGTGCGCTATTCTGGATGCCGTCGTTCCACATACCAAGAGGCAGCTTCACAGATTTCTAGGACTCTGCAACTGGCTTAGAGATTTTGTTCCACACATAGTCAAAGTAATTGCTCCCCCACATCCGCTCCTTGGAAAAGATGTCCAATGAAAGTGGACACCAGCATGTTAGGTTTTTTTTGACACCTTGAAAGAAAGTTCCCAGGACATTACCTGGCTGCACCGCCCACAAGGAGATAGCCACTCGTACTACAAACTGACACTGGTCAGAATGGACTGGGAACAGTGCTGTACCAGGAAGATTCAGATGGGAAGCCATTGGTAATCCTGTACGCCAGCACAAGGCTCAACTCTACTGAGCAACGGTACCATATATATGAGCAGGAATGCCTCGCAGTTATTTGAGCGATCCGTAAATTCCATTACCACCTAGAGGGGAACCACTTCATTCTCCGAATGGACAGCTTAGAGAGGCAAAGCACAACAAAGCTTAGCTAGGATGCTGAGACCTTTTATTATCTGAGTTCGACTTTGAAGTCCAGAACTGCCCGGGACTCAGAGCGACTGCCCGACGCCCTATTCCAGCAGCCAAGCTAGAAGGAAGATGCTAAACCGGATGAGGATATAGAGCGGGTTTTTCCTCTGGAACCCCTCGCAATACCGCCAGAAGAACAAATACGCTTACTCCAGCTACAGCTAACTCACACTCAGATAAAGCGACACCAGCAACTCGACCCTGAAATTCAGCATTTGCTCCAACAATGCCTGCAGTGATACGAGATTCGCAGCAACGTTTGGTCCAGGAATTGCCAGCCAGACGCACCCAGGAAAATTTGGATTACACAAACTCTGCGAACAGATGTCTGCTACCACTACCGTGATCACCCCAATGCAGGACATCCAGGAACCCGGGAAATGCTAGCCGACATAAGTGTCAGATACATCTGGGGTGGAATGAGTCATGACATATGTTGACATGTAAGTGAATGCCCTAATTGCTCCCATCATAAGAGTTACCCTGTCCGATGGAACACAGCGAAACCACGCAAACCTTACCCTCCATGGAACCTAGTCACCATTGACTTAATTGGACTCTATACAGCATGAACACCCGAGGGAACCGTTACCTGCTGGTGATAACTGATATGTTTTCTTACTGGGTCGAAGCCTTTCTGATAACCAGCCAAGAAACCCAACATATCATCATGAAATTCATTCAGGAAATATTCCCAAGCTTGGTATATTTGTAAAACATTTTGATAGACAACGGAACTCAGTTCACCATCGCTTCATCGCACAAGGCATGTTAAAGTTGGGGAGTAGAAACTTGGACAACACCACTGTACCATCCACAGGTAAACCCCATGGAATGTCGAAACCAGGAACTTAAGAAGTATCTACGACTCAATTTAGAAGACGACCATCGGTACTGGGATTGCTGTGTATCCAAAATACTCTTTGCACTCCACCGGAGAACTAGTGAAGCCACTGCTTCAAGGCCCAGTCAGCCTCTTTTCAGACAAAATTTGCAACGCCCTAGAGAATGACAGTGTGAGCACCCCTCTATCTCAATGCCAGCACCTGAAGCCATACGTCAAGCTGCAGAGTTACGCTTTGAAAGAGCCCGAGAGAAACATACTTGTACATAAGCTCGGAAGTATCCTCAACCCCGCACAGGAATACGTCCATTTACAATGGGGGAAAGAGTACTGCTACGAGGCCATCCACTGAGCCGTGGAGGTAACAAATTCAGCGCAGGATTGGCAGGCAAGTGGGAAGGACCCTAAAGATTATTGGATGACAAGAGAATGTATACTGGGTAGAAGACTACAGTGGGTAAATATGGAAAGCTACCAAGAAGCCAATTATGTCCCTACTCCGAATCCGCCCCGTCTCCAACACAGTATACACCCTTCGTTACCTCCCAAAACATCTGATTATGGGAAGGAAAATGCCTCAGTGCCTATTGGTCGGGAAGAACTACTGTCCCCAACAGCCAGTATGGTCGAAGAAGGACCAACGGTAACAAATAAATACTACTCCAAATCAATTGGGAATAGGACACTCAATAATGATAGAGTAAAAACCTCGATACGGACGGTACCGTCCAGTCCTATGGAATTCCAGAGGAAATTTGCCACCCGGAAAAGTGGACACCTTCAGTCACTGAGATTTCTCGGAGAAGTCCAGCAGACAAAATGTCCAGCCACCTGTGTCTGCGACTGACTGCTGACACCAGGAACACTGTGTCAGCCAGCTCCACCAGAACTCAAGCGTCGATTGTATCACAATGGACTCCAACCGCAGCTCAAGCGATCACCGGCTGCATGGAGCCAGCGACGACAGACATCATCCCGGCCACACCTGCAGAGCCACCGCCGTCCACACCCAGGGTGGCAGCCAGTGTCAATGAGGTTCAGTTACCTACGACGGGCCTGCTCACCGCCACAGCCACGGTCCTCTCGGATTGTGTGGACGATCTAGCAGCACAGTCGACACTCCGTGGGAGGCTGTCATCTTCGAGTATCCAGAGCTGCTGTTTGTAGAAAGTATCATTCAAGGGTAAACACAGGATAACCCAAGGGGGAAAACTCGCGCGATTTTTAGTACTAGTGCTTCTGTAGTTAGTCCAAGTGTTTCCACTGTACACAGTGACTTGACTATTTCCGACAGATCCGAGTGTGTGAACCCCCACGGACGTGGAGAACCTGTCGGACGACACAATGTCTCCCTGCTCTGGGTCTGCAGCCAGAACCGAACCAGCACAGACAACACTTCCGAGACTACTCACCAGCAGTTTGATGGAAGATCCAGGTCAGCCGCTGCAGCCAACCAGCCAGCTAAGCAATCTGCCTCAGCCACCCAAGAGGAGACTGCCGACCCTGCCATCGACGATGTCCTGTTGCCAGGGCATGCTTGGTCTCGACCTGCATCCAGCCACCTCAACCGGACATGGTGGTACGGCCAGCTCACTCTCCAGGCCGAGCCACCCACACGTTACTGCCCAGAACCGGTAGTAACTCGAGTGACATCAGCAGCCCGCAGCCAAGAGACAGCAGCTGCTCACATGGCAGGCCACCCATGCATGTGCAGCCAACATGCGCCTGCCGAGCCCGCATCGCAGCAGGTCACTATAAAGATATGCTATGGCAGCCGTCTTCCAAATACCAGTGGCCGCGTTCCCTGCACGCTTCTCTTAAGAAACGGGGGCACCCTCGTAAGCAGAGCTGCATGACTCATCACATCGCCTGATCATGTCAATGCCCCTAGCAGAGAAGAAGACGGCAACGTGTAGAGATTCATCCTAGAGTCAGTGTAGATAGTAGCCCACCCCATTGCTACATGATCAATGCTACGAAAGTTGAATCGTCCTTAGATAGGGTTTTGTGCTCATGTAAAGCCCGTAAATACGATTAGTATGACGTAAACATCAAGAGCTCTCACACACAACATTTTTAACAGTTTGGTGTGTCGAGTGCTATGAATATCATTTTGACATATCCATGCACATCCTAGATTAACCTGTATGTAAATACATGCCCAGCTCTTTTTTTTGCTTTTTGAAAGATAAGTTGTGTAATGTAACGTAAACAAGTAGGGCAGGCTATAATAGCAATTACTGAAACTGTGAAAGCAGGTTGCAAAAAGAGAGCCTTTTAAATACGTAAATAATCATTGTTGTTGTGCTTTTGAATGCCATATTTTGCAGAGTACATGAGTGCGATCAAAAGTTAAATGTTTTCCGCAAGTAGCTATGGACTGTATAAGCGTTAGGCTACAAGAAGAAAAAAAAAAGGCAGAAAATGTTTTTATATAATAATTAATACCTTCCGGTACCGCAGGTAAGAAAAGTTATAACCAGTCTTTTAAATGTAAATAAGTTCTGCCAACAGCACGAATAGGCTGCGTGAAGATAACCTTGAGTTGTGTATATTTTTTTGCAAACAGTGATGCAAAGTGTGCTTAAATATTTTCTCTGCAGTGATGAAAGCACTCCTATTTTTGTAAATATTACCCTGCCATTTCACTTTTTGAACCAGCCTTTAACTAGGACACAGGTCTGAAAGTGCCTGTAATCTTTGGCACATCCCTTAGGTTGTGAAGTAGTAAAGACGTAAAATAAGCCAGCTGTGCAACACTAGAGATATTACTAGGGCTGATCGGTTAACCAAATTTTCGGTTTGGTTCGGTCATTTTTGCCAAAACCGAAACCAATCCGAATTCTCAAAAAAAAAAAAAAAAAACTTATCAGTCAGGTTTTTCTTTCACCAAAGTTAAAACCAACAAATTTCGTAAACCCTCGTTTTACCGGACCTCCATTCAGCGGATTTCCGTTTTAACGGACAAAATCTGAAGTGAAATTATTTTCACCACTGTGTCTAATTACTACATGCAGTGCGGGGACCTACATGGTTATTGTTCTTTGGTGTGTATGTGTAAGTGAGTTGACAGAATAACGCGTCGGGCCCAGGAACTACATAGTTATTGTTTTTTGGTGTGTATGTGCACATAAGTTGACAGAACAACACGTCCGGCCCGGGACCTACATGGTTATTGTTCTTTGGTTAATAGCAAACACATGAGTTGACAGCTGTACACAGCAAAGAGAGTCAGAGCTATTTTAGACTGATGTGTTGGGTGTGGTGTATGAATGGCTTCTGCCACAGAACAAAAAAGAAAGTGTGTGAATTTGACAGTTAAACAGAAACTAGTATCGGATTTTCGTAAAGCAAAATATAAACTGAAGAATTATGCCTTGAAAAATGATATTGAACCAAAAGGAAAAAATGAGAGTGATAGATAACAGAAACTATTACCATATTTAAAGTGTCCTACTTGCGGCCGTTTTATGTGTAGAGCTGACGTCACCCCAACTCATACAAAAGCTAGCTTGGTAAGATAATCACTCCAACCCCTTTATTGTGTTTCTCAACACCACAACTTTCCCCTCCAGACTCCTTGTAAGTTCATCACTGCATGCATCTGTATTCATCGCAGTGAAACAGCGACCCAACCGCCAACTAGCCAGACCTGTTGTTCCAAACATTTAACTGTCGTGACGCCTGTCACACTTCAAGCAAGGGGATGGGGACCATTCCCAGATAATCATCTACGCTTGAGGAAGGCAACAAAAATATCATGGGAACAGGCAGAAGTTGGGTGTAGATGGGACGGGACGGCCTAGCACCACCGAAATGCGTGACCTTTATAGTGACCTTTTACAGGTTACGGGTAGGAAACAGGAAAAAGACTATCCCCGTGCATGTTTTTTGTCTCTAAAGCTGTGTTCGAAATGGCAAACTTGGGGAATTAGAGTTAGGAATTTAGGGTGGATGGTTTCGAACGGCTTGTAACAGCGCTACATGTAACAAAGGTGGAAACTACAGGCTTGTGGAATTTCAACGTTATGTTGTTTGTCACCCCATCAATAAATAAAATAAAATAACTTTCTCCCAAGCATTTTCACGTAACCCCGTCGTCTTGCGAATAGCTGATCTTATTTCTTTCTAGCCGATATCATTCTTCTCATTATTCCTTCGCTCCCTGTAATTAACATTCCATTTCAAATAACAACCGATCACTTTTTTTTTTTAGCAATTTTAATACAACATGCGAACTTTATTTTAAAATAACTTTATGTTGATCCCTGATTTTCCATTTTTCACGTGCATGTATTTTGCAGCGTTTCAAAAACAGTAAATACCGACATTTCAGACACAACAAAGGAAATAAAACGTAAACAAACAAAGCAGAAGATGATTTTATAGACCTATTTGGGGATTTAGTGTGATACTTCACCTCACTAAATTTCAACCCTAAATCCCCAAATATTTAGGGCCTAAAATTGGTCATGTGGTCAATTTAGTAACCTAAATAATGGTCTTATAGCCATTTCGGACACGGCTCATGCCAATGACTAAGTGTTCCACACAAATATACGTTGTATACATTCCACTCTAACAAGTAGATTTACATGATTTTGGTACTTTGCCATTTATTGGATATTCTGGTTTACCAGACTATTCCTCCCCCCCAATTAGTCCGTTGAATCGAGGGTTTACTTAACAATTTGCCAAATAATGACACTTCCACTTATATTATGGTATGTAGCTCATCTGTGACCCATTATATTTACAATATTACTAGTTACGTGTTGTAGCGTTAAAATCATCCTAAACAGTGCCTGTGGATAAAGAGGTTAGTTATGGTTTCCCAATTAACCATGCATTGCCAATACAGGAATACTGTTTCATCTTTTATTGTATCTGATTTTATTTCATTCTGTTAAACGTGGTTATATATTCAAATTGTGTACTCAGACTTTAGTAACATAAATTACTTTATTTATAATTGTATGTTAACGAAGCATGTAAACAGTTCCCTCGAATATATTTAGCAATTAAATATAATGCTACGGAGCTAGTGCTGCCACACTTGCTCTTGCAGTTTTTCCTCTCCAGTGAAAGGGTAAGTTTAGTTCATTTCATGGACACAATACTGTACTGGATCGTTTTTTCTTGTTAATGTTTCTCTGCTTGCTTACCACTTTGTCATTTTCTTAGGCAACACCAATCAATTTAGATTAACCATGTTTTTTAACAGCCTGATTATAAACCAGCCATGACCTCGCTATTGTGTGAGGCCGTGTTTCATTGCCTGCAAGAGAGTTGTTAAAAGAATAATACAGAAATTTTTTTTGTATTTGTTTCGGGCGTATTTGTTTAGTGAGATCTATCGCTTGCATTGCCAGCGGCATATATTTGTTTAAGTTCTTTTAGCTGAATTTCCGCCAAATTTGGTGTAATTTAAAACATTTAGCATAGAAACGTTCATTAGAGCAGATTTTACAAGTCAAAATTCAAAAACTGTTGTAAATTTTGTAATCTTTATTGCACTCATAAAAATGTGTAGCTATGACTGACCCAAACTGAGAACCAACATTTTTAACCAAAAACCAAACCGAACTAAAAATGTAAGAACCAATTAGCCCTAGATATTGCTAATCATCCGTGTAGCCGGCCACAGCATTGCTGCAGGGAAAAGTAGAGGTTGATGTGCTTAAACAATGGTGACATGCTAGGATAGTCTGTAAATGACGTTTCCTCTCCAGTCGTATTTTTCATGTGCAGATCATGTGTATGTTTTGTGATTAACCAAGAATAAATATTAGTTGTGAATGCACGCTATATAAAAACAGGCAGCAAGACACCGCTTGTAACCCCAATAAAAAGAGAACAAAAACACGCCATGTAATTGAGAAACAAAAGGAATTCGACAGCGTGTTTCCTGATGCCAGGTGAATGAAAATAGCAATCTTTCCCTTTCTTATCCTTGTAGCAGAGAGAGAGCAAGCTATGGTTAGTACATGTGCCTAAGTGAGACAAAAAGTGTCCTTTTTTTTATTCTTGTTGTTTTGCGGTGGGCAGTAAAAGTACATTTAGATGCCAGGTGTTATGCGAATGACCTTCACCCCATCCCCAGCTGTAGGAAGCAAAGTAAATTTAACGAGGAGGGGAGCGGCAGTGTGTCGCAGCGCACATATTACAGAAGTGAAGGAGAGAAAATTGCTATTGTAGGGACAGCGCTGCATTCCCGTGAAGGAGTTTTCTTGAATGTTGATTGGACTTGGCAAAAACATGCTTTCATTCAGGCTGCTAATCAGCAAAAGTTGAGTAGGACACTGTCTGTGCTTTGCTGCCTTTATAATAGCAGGAAAGGAAATATGTTCTGTTTCTGCACAAGGATATCGGGTATATACTGGCTAGTAGAGGGTGATATGCTCCTTCTCTCCAAGGCGAGAGGTCTCTGGCCTTGCCTATCTTCCAGAATGGTAGTTGGGAGGAGTGCCAGAGGAAATGAAGACTAGCTGTTCCTGCAATACCGGTGACTTCCATTTGATCAGATGATATTCTCCTGCGTCCTTCTGTAGCTTGGACTACTGAGCGAAAAGTGTAGTTCTCCTCATCGAATTGTCTTCCAGCTCTCAGAGATAAGTTTTGATCTCATCTTGTTCAGGCGGAGGCCATAGAGGAAGTGTGATATTACTCTATTAAGAATATGCCTTCCCACTACCTCAAGGTTGAGCTTCAGTGGCAGCGGAGAGGGGGCGAATTGACGCATGACGCTATTTGAATAAAGTCATTTTAACGACTTCAGCTCCATCCCTTAGGTCCTTTGCACGTAGTTTGAAGGTTAATTTTATTACGTTAGGATGTGAGATTGTACTGCCTGCCTCACAGATTGTTTTATTAACTGGTTCACGATAATCATGCTTAGAAGACAGCGATTTCATTTACTCTCCGCTAGATGGCTGTAGTAGTAATTATTGCTTGTCTTTTGTTTTACATCCCCTTCCAGCCGACAGGTGACATCACAGAGGCAAGTCATGCATTCACATCCCCCACTCAGTGATGACCCCTCCCCCTAGTGGCATCAGCCAATGAGAGTGAGAGTTGGACTGGAGCCCTCAAATAGTTTATAAGCTAAGATGGCCTGCGTCTTGAGAGCAGTCTTCTTTCCCAGCGCCCGTCGCTCAAGAATTGACCAGATTGTAGTGTCCAGCACGCGTTGCTCAGGCACTTCCTCATTCTTACACGTTAAGCTTTGTATTGTAACCGCAGTTTTAGCATGTGTTGCTCAGAACCTCCCCCGGTATACGTTGAGCAAGCTTGTGGTAAGGTAGGACGTCAGTTAGGAGATATTTCACTGTGTGCCCCACAAACCCTGCATCCTCATGCGGTTACACCTGTAACTATAGAGGACCCATCTTGAGTCTTTCTCAAGACTAACATCCTGTCACGTACCTGCTTAGTCATCCTAGCAAATGTCAGTAATCACGTTACGTTCCTCAAATTCACGACGGCAGCATCTGCTTGTTGACTCTGGCAAGTGACTGGCTCCGCGGGTGCAGGCAGGCATGCGACTCGCTGTCTGTGGCTGGCTGGGGTGGTCCGGCATCATTGGTGGGTTCGACGCCCAGTACCAGGGGCAGACCCAGGCGGAAGTACTGGACGACGGGGTGAGCAGCTCCAAGGGTCTTCATCAAAATGCCAAACAATTTATGGGGGGGGGGGGGAACTGAGGCATAAACAGTTGATGGGTGGTGTTAGCTCATTCCTGTGGGACTAAGCAGCTGAAGGCTGGGGAAGGTTGGTTTACCATTGCTTGTTTCTCAGTGATGATAACAGCTGTTGCTCCACTTACTTTTCCTTGTGTGTGTGAACAGCATTTACAAGGGAAAGGTACTATGGTTCGCGGTGGATGGAGTGGGGTTAACTAACAAGGGTGATCTAGCCTCTTCGTCATGTGTCTTGCTAGTGGTCAGGACTCTACTGTACATGCGCACCAGTTACTTTTGCGTACCTGGTCCTCAGTATTGGGGGCTATCTAATGTGTGGTGTTTTGGGTGATGTATGTCAAGTCCTTTTTTAGGGGACAGGCCACAGTCCTACTCTAGATTCGGCAAATAAGTTCACAAACTGTGGTTCCCTGCCTCTCCTTCACGAGGTGACAGGCCACAGTCCTACTCTAGATTTGGCAAATAAGTTCACAAACTGTGGTTCCCTGCCTCTCCTTCACGAGGTGACACTTTCCAGGAAGGACAACATACAGTTCACTCAAGAAGGAACAGATGGTGGTTAGGCTATGAACATGTTTTATTGCATCCAGAATAGAACACTGTGACCCGTATTTTTCTGCGGTAAATAAATGTGCAGTGATTAACTTACAGAAGGTGGCAGTAAAAGACAGGTGAAGGAGCCTGTCTGCTTGAAGAGCCTGCCTGTAGGCCATGCGTGAAGAGGAACAGCAACGAATTAGGTAGCCATCAGAACAAGTATAACCAAACTGGAGCTGCTTTTTTCCTGCAGAGTCTAAAAATGGGGGGGGGTGGGGGGGGGATAGATTGTGTGTGTTGACAGCAAGTGTGTCATACGTAGGGAACAGCGACTCTTTGGGGCTGCGGTGCGTGCTGAAGAAGTCCGGTGATAGCAGGGCTTTCCTCACAAGGCAGAGGACAGCAGATAGAATAGAGAGCCTTAGCACAACTGGTGCTAAGACGAGCTGCTGGTATCAACTCCCATCCTACGGCGGTGCAGGGACTTTTATTCTCCTGGTCAGGGTGTGTCTCGAGTTCCTTCAGCCATCTGGCGATCCTGGTGTGGTGGCTCCTCCCTTCGTAGGCGGCACTGCACTGGCTGCGATCTGTTGAAGGAGGCTGGCAGCAGGGTTTTCCACGTATGCAGGTGGTATCCGCTGCTTGAGCTTAGGGACAACTTCGCTGGCATTGTCCGCTGGTCTCCCTTCTCACGGGATTGTGTTAGGCTAGGGCAATTTTTATTACTCTCTTTCTTGTTTTTCATTCCGCTCTCCAGGCGTCCGCCTTGTCTGTAGAGGCAGAATACTGACCTGGGTGACTGCCATGCCATTCACGGTTCGTATTTCTTCTGGGGCACGTGACGCTCATTTAATGATACAGAGTTGCAGCAAAAAAGAAATAGTGTAACTACGCGTCACACATCATTAAAGTGGTTATACTAAATTGTTTGCAAGGACAATAAGAAAATAATTTAGATTTTAGTGTAATAATGAAGCTGAAAGGGTTGTAACAAATATAATTTGCAGTGAAGATTACAAAAGAAGTTTGGTTTTATTTTGGTGTATTGATGAAACACAAGTGTGTACCACATACAATGTATGGTTTTGTAATATAATGCTAATAATCTTTTCTGCTTTTTGTTTTATGTAATGCTGACATAATAAAATTAGTAACAAGTATTACGTATTTTTCCTAAATAATTTTCAAGTTCACCAAATGATGAAACGGTCAGGGAAAATTGAACAAATTTTATCTGGAAAACCTGTAAACATCTGGGAACTTCGGAAACTTGGATCTGTGGCATCTGTATTTATGTTTATTGTCATCCTCTTGTGTTTTCCTTCGCAACCTTACTCTACAATGGTGTATGTCCATTGTCCAAAGTAATTTTTCATTTAATCACTTACTCCCATTGCAAGAATCATTCAATGAATATATGTGGCAGATTGAAATGGTGTATGTAACTTGTAGAGCTTCCATGTTTCTAAGCTTTGTTTTTAAGTTTATGGTCTTTTAAAAGCAATTTGAATCAATTATTACTTAGTGAGTTTGACCTGGTTGTAGGGTCAGGGTGGTTTTATGTACTTTTATGATTTTTCATAAGTGAAATTTTTGTAAATGCAATACTAGGAAAACTTTTATGATATGTCTGAAAAAAAAAAATTTAAAAAGTGGTTATCTTGTACAGTAGTAAGAAGATTATTCTTTTGTAATGTCCTCATCATTCAGCTGTAATGTTAATAATGTAATACTTTCCTTGAAGAGTTTTGTGTTTTTAGCATTTGTGATTATGTAATTTTCACATGCTGGTAGGTATGCTTGCTAATGCTGACTGATGTGCAAAGAGTTGGAATGTAGTGTGATCGTTGTGAATGATATGTTTGTGCTTTTGTGTCTGCCAGGTCCCCAAGAGACTGTTACTGACCCTGTCTTTGCTGAAGAAGGAGTATGAGTTGAGCAAACTGCAGCAGAAGATAGGCCGAGAGGTGGAAGAGAAGGTTAAACAGCAGCACAGGAAGTATATTCTGCACGAGCAACTAAAGGCCATCAAGAAGGAATTGGGCTTGGAGAAAGAGGACAAGGATGCCATTGAAGAGAAGTTCAGAGAGAGATTAAAGGTTTGTGACTTGTCCATCCATCTCTGCCACTTACTTACATATTTTAGTTCTAGTATTTCAGGAGATATTTGTACAGTAGAACCCCAGTTTATGGCTGTCAATGGCTCCCAATAATACTATCATAAGATTGATGTTGCAAAATCCAACAATAACCAATTTTAACCTGAAAAAATTAAAAAATTATGTTAGTGCATTTTTTGCTTAAAGTTTGTGTTTGTTACTGGCGTAAAATGAACACGTTTTTAAAATGAAATAGTGATTTATGCAGAATGACTTCCAAATAAAATGATACCCAATATTCGTATATTTCCCTACCCTATTTGCCAAAAATTTTAAAAACGTTAAGCTACACAAAGTTTTACTGTTCGGATAGTGTCCATATTTAATTGCCTCTGGCATAAAAACGAAATTTAATTATATATGAATTTAATTAAAAATGTAGACATCTTGAGAATGAAATGATGCCCTAGAAGAAATATAAATAACAGCCTCTAGTCGCTGAAAAAAAAATCTTAAACAGTGCGCTACATAACTCGTAGTGAGCTCTGCATTCATTTTCAGTTGCTTCTCATGAGAAAATCTAGGGCTGGGCAGATACCGATACTTGAGTATCGGCCGATATCAATAGTATCGGTATCGGTAGCATCGTTGCCGATACTTAGTACCAATACTATGGGGGAGTGGTAGCCATACATTTTCCGGGGATGTTGAGGGAAGTGGCAGGATTGTCTGTTGTCTCACTGATATATCACTCCTCTCCCTTCTCTCAACTAATGGCATCATGTCACGCCACAAAGTCAGAGCTGCCATGTGTTTTCGGCCCCCCGCCCCCTTTTAATAACACCCAGATGTTGTTTGTTGATAATTCCGCCATCCCTTTTTATTTCTGCAGAGGCTAGTGAGCCATGATCTGAGTTTTAGTGGGGAGGGGGTGGAGAAGGGATGAGAAGACACTTTTTTTTGTAGAGAAGGGTGGTGTAAAATTCTAGTGAAAAACAAAGCTGTAAATGTTGAGTAGTAGGAGCACAAGGTTTCTGGAATTCTTTTTATTTTGACTTTTTGCACCTAAGTTATTTAATTAAAGTATTTGTGTAACCTAACACATGTGCTTCTGGAACTCAACACTTATTTGAAGAGGTTAGAGAATACCAGTGTACACCATCTGCAAATACTTCCTGTGGCATACCTACAGATGAGGAACATGACTCCAAAAATATTGAAAGGGATGCTTTCAATCTACTCTAATATTACTAATAAAACAAGCAACCATCTGCTTACAGGTGTCCAGAGACTGAAGTTGAAATGTATCTCACAGAGCTACCTATTCCTATAAATTCCAACCCTTTACAATACTGGAAGACATCACCATATATTATGTTGCGCAAGCAGCACAGAAATATCTGTCCTCACCAGCTGGGTCTGTGGCATCGGAGAGTTCAGCTGGCTTGATATCTTCCAAGAAAAGGAGTTCCTTGAACCCTGAGAAGCTATGCCATCTGGTCTTCTTAAATAAAAATATTTATATTTTGAAATCTTGCAAATAAGTGTTAAGCTTTTTGGAGTGTACACAATAATTTTTACTTTTCATAGCATAAAACTGTTAAGATTTTATTTATTTAATTTTGCTTGTGACAATATTTTTTTTATAGATTAGTGATTAAAACTGTGTTGTGGTTTAGATTGTACTGTAATGACTGTAAGAACCTTTTTCAAGTGTTCTTAGTGGCAAACATCATTTTTTAATAATAAATCATGAAAGCATTCAAATATTGTTCTATCACATAAAAATTACTTCTAATGTGGGTATCGGTATCAAGTATGAGCAGTATCGGTTCACAAAAATCAGTATCAGTGGAATCTGCAAAAAATGGTATTGGTCCAGCCCTAAGAAAATCAGAGGATCAATCAAGAATATATAAATAATATTTTAGTATGTAGATGTGTTAGAATAAAATTGTATAGCAGAACTATAAATACAATGTCTCACCAACACAAAAAAAACCTAGAGTGCGCATATATACTTTTTAGCGAGCTGTAATCACTCCGCCAAAGTAGAAGTTTCCCTTATAAATGAGTGATACTGTATTATTAATCACTAGGGCCCCACATTTATTGAAAATAAAATTACCGGTAGCTGATTTTGTCATTCAAATTTTGCCATTTCATCATAAAAATATTTTAATTTCGTTAAATAAATTTTATAGCAAGAAATGCATGTCTTATTATTAGGACATCAATTTTCGGTTTTTGTAACAATTTCAATTGAAACTAAGTGTAACTTGTTATTGAATTGAAATACTGTGTTGAGGGTGAAGATATAATGATTTTGTGGGATGTAATGACTAATTAAAAGGGACAGATTGTTTTTGTGTTCTAATTAAAATGTTGTTACCTACACATGAACAGAAACTATATGTGGATAGTGTAAAATTCTTAGAAAACTCAAATGCTTGTGAGTGTTCTTTGTCAAGACATTTAAACCTGCTCAATAACACTCACTGGCATTTGAGTTTTCTAAGAATATTTTGTCACACACATACAGCTTCTGTTCATTTGTAGGTAACAAAATTTGAATTAAAACACAAAAACGCTTGCTCCCTTTCAATTAGTCGTTACGTACCACAGAATCATCATATCTTGACCCTCAACACGGTATTTCAATTTTTGTTTGAACAGTTAGCGCATTTTGAGTACGTGACTCTTTTAGTGTTTTTAACAAGGCAGTTGCTATCCACCAATGAAATATAATACAAATGAGAAAAACGAGAATAATAAAACTGGGGTAAAATCACAATAACAATTAAAATAACAACAAACATCGGCAGTATGCCTGTTCACTGTTAAATATTACTCCAACACAAATTTACAACTTAACCACAGTGAAAAGTAAAGATTTTATTACAGATAAAATAAAAATACTCCTTACATTGTATAGATGTTTCCACAAAGTTTCTAATTGTAGAGCTGTTGATTTCTAAGGGGAAGTGGCAGCAACCGCTTTGTTTTTGTTTTCTTGGCAATCTGAAAGCTGCTGCCAACAGATATCTGTTTGTTTTTTTATGCTAGGTTCCTTTTTTCCTTTTAGTGTAGCTGCTTTTTTTTTATACCACACGTATCACTGTTCACTGTGCATATATCATGGTCGCATGGCAGTATTTTTACACGTGTATTTTCATGCCCACTCATTGTTAACAGTTCAGTTGATCAAATACGTAGAATCCTTCACTTTAATACTCCCAGGTCTGATTAAAAAATGGTTACTATTTTAGGCATTCTTAACCGATTTAGCAACATAAGTAGATGACTAAAATTAGTATCCTCACTCGTTATCATGAACCTAACCACTGATGCTCTCATGCTCCCTCGCCCTCTCCTTTTGCCTTTTCCTTCTTCTTCTTCCCCCTGTCTCGCTCTGTGGCGGGTCAACCTCCTATTTGTTCGAGCTCTAAAGTTTAATTGAAAGTGCTGATTTCTCTCCGGTCAGATGTAAGGAACCCTTCGGCGGTGAATTCAAGTTTGATGGGTGTTTTGCTTGGTGGGTCGGTTTTGGCCCATGTCGGGGTCCTTGCTAGGGGTACTGCCTAACAGAAGGGTGATGGAAAGTTGGAGAGGAATCAAGCCCCAGGGTGAGCTTGACTGCGAATGTCTCCCTTCCAAGAAGTATAGCCTTGCTCACCGTGAAGGCTGCCAAAATCCAGGACACCAGCTGTCCAAAACAAATTTAATGATGACTTCTGAAAGATAAGGAGGTTGAGGTTGGCGTACGCAAAGTGTAATGAGTCGATCCTCCTTAGGATGCTTCCTGCTGAGCGTCCTGTTTGCTATTTAAGTGCCCAAGGGGAGATGGTCTCGTGGGCGTGTGCAATGGAATGTACGTGTGTGGAAGGTAAGCTATCCGGCATTTCGGTACAATTTGGAGTGGATTGTGATTCTAACTACC
Organism: Dryococelus australis; assembly: GCA_029891345.1. NCBI lineage: Eukaryota > Metazoa > Arthropoda > Insecta > Phasmatodea > Phasmatidae > Dryococelus > Dryococelus australis. Next base: position 93,458,801 of record CM056999.1, on the reverse strand, counting down.
TTCCCGGTGGCGGTGTGGATGGTACATGTACAATAAAACCCCTTTATTGTGACCCCATTTATTATGAATATCTCTCTATTACGACCCAATCCCGAGGAATCGTAAAAAATTTGGGTTCAAAAAGTCGAAAATTTGAGGGACGTCTAAAAATAGACTCTCCAACCACGGTATCTTGAAACTCGCTTTCAGTTATGCGTGGATTAGTTTTTGTAGACCTTTTCTCCAACCACGGTACTAATTTCTATTATCCACGGTTTTCAGTGCTTGGAAAACTAGCTCTTACTGATGTTAGTGGTTGCACATTTCTCAAGCTATCATCATAGACTTTGACATTTGTTGTTCCAAGCAGCGTGAAGCAATAAATTACTTAATGCCAGAAGTGAACACTGGTGTATTGCCCTTGGGAGGGGGGGGGGGAGTTGCAGGCCGTGTCAGTAAGGATTCTTTCTCCTAGTCACATGCCGCTGCTTCTGCCTTACCCTCCCTGTCTTTTTTCGCTTCCGTTAGCCCTCCTCTTTTGCTGTAAAAACAGCAGCACGTTACACAGTCTAGTTTCTTAATCAGTATATGCATGATAACTTCATATTTAATTCAATGCCCTTTTTTTTAATGATTATTTTTAAGTTTATGTGCTCCCTCACCTGTGTAATAAGCTAATTTTTTATGGTGGGGAGTTGTTTTTTTCTTGTGAAGTCAGTTTTGTGTGTAAGGTGAATAGAGATAAGTGTGTGCAAATAAAATGTGTTCTTATGTTGCTGGTACCATATTATGGCGAGTGAGGCAGTGTGCATGTATAGGTCATGTCAGAAGTTTTTGATGGAAAATTCTGGATGATTAATATTTCAAGTAAACCGCACTAAACATTTATATTCCCGTAAACATTGCCGGGCCTCATCGTGCCAGTGCAGAGGCCAACACTCCATCTACATTTAGTATAAATTCAACACATTGATGTGAATCGCATCAATCAGCATGTTTTCCCAATATCGGGGTGCTGTTACGAAGTGAACCGGCCCTGTTACAATGACAGTGGTGCCGGGCAGGCGGCCGCCACCCGCCATTAATCTTGTAGCCACCGACCGACAGCTGCCCAACCTGAGGATCTAGGGCCGAACTTCAGCAGCGAACCGCCATGCCTGCACCTGGCCGCACTGCAGAGAATCTAGGTGCTCGTTCAGCTGCGTACATGGCCAGATCAAAGTGAGAGCACGGCGCATAAACACATATTGCGCAACGCCACCTAAACTTTTTCATCACTACGTGCCTCATAGCAATGTATGATCCACGAGACCTGCATAATAGATCTTTAATAATAACTTTATATTTTAATAATACAAAGTCTAATCTTTTCACACACTTTCAATGGCCATGTCATACTGTGTTAGGGCCTTCTTTTTACGACAAGGGGTGGTCCAATATGCCTTTCTTGGGTATCAAATTAATCAGTATACGTCCAGCTATTAAAATATACATATTTACATTTAAATTAAAAGTGTTTTTTTTTTTAATGTGCTAGAGATTATTGAACATGAACTTCGTGCAAAAAAATGGCAAGTTTGGGGGCATAGGGTTAGGGGTGGGTTGAAATTGGCCCAAAATTTTCCAAATTTTTTATTACGACCCCCCCCCTCCACCCCTTTTTATTACGACCCCCCCCCCTTCTCACCCCTTTTCTATTACGACCCCCCCTTCTCACCCCTTTTCTATTACGACCCCCCCCCTTCTCACCCCTTTTCTATTACGACCCCCCCCCCCCCTTCTCACCCCTTTTCTATTACGACCCCCCCCCCCTTCTCACCCCTTTTCTATTACGACCCCCCCCCTTCTCACCCCTTTTCTATTACGACCCCCCCCCCTTCTCACCCCTTTTCTATTACGACCCTATTCTGGGGAACTGTGAGGGGTCGTAATAGAGAGGTTCTACTGCAGTTATAGGTGGACGATCGACAGCAGAGGTTGGGATAGGTGATTTTGCTACAGGTATGGGCTTTGATGAGTAGTATTAGCTTACGCATTCTTAACTAGGCCATGGCCAGCAGATATCCAGCCTGGAGTCAAGTTTGGACTCGTGAATGCACGCTATCAGGGGCGAGACTGCGTGTGGTCCTGGTGTGGTGATCTCGTGCACTGGCGACGGGGATGAATTATCTGTGACTGTGTTGTCTAACTGGGGGTTGTTGGAACTAGATAATTCTTTTTGGAGGGCCCGTCGGGCCTGGCGATATATTTGGTTGGGGCGTCCACCTCCCTTCTTCGTCTTGAGGATACTGAGTCAGGAATGCTAACAAAACTGTCTTACAAGAAGTTGACTAGGCTCTCTCACTATGTCACAAAACTCACGCCTCCCCTACCCATAGATTGATACTCCTTGGGCGAATGACTTCTCAGTCACTCAGAGACCTACCGATGAGAACGATGGGCTAGAGTTGGTGCATCCGCAGGCAAGCGTGGGTGTTCTGGACTCGCCCAGGTATCAGAGTATGTCTTTGCAGACTAGAAATCTTTCCAGACCCAGTGAAACTGAGGCGCTCAGCCCACTCACACTTGTTCCGCAGAGAGAACTTTAAATTTATGTTGAGCCAAATTATTTAAGGTAATTTTACGTGAAAAGAATGGGTCAAAGGTAAAATGGATAAATTCAACAATATTGAATTTTTTTTACGTATAATTTATTTAAGCTTTGAGAAAACACTGGGGAACCCTATTATTTGATAAAATAGCTAAGTTATTAGGTGAAGGCAAACGTGGTTATTAGTTGCTAACGCTTAGTTTATAATTCAAAATTCTATAGCTTTTAACAGTCAGGTATTTAGACTGAGGGGTGAGTTAGGATGTCGCGACAGCTTGCTACCGCGGAGACAAGGAAGACGGGGTAATGGGTGCAAGGTGCGCACATTGTGGATACCTCTGAAGCATTTGTTGCTGGAGCTAGAGTGAGTTTTTGCAATCTGCAAGCTAGGAAAGGTGGTGGTCTTCTCAGACCCAGGAGAGCCCACTGACCATTGCGGTCGGCAGGCCGACAAACTTTGGTAAGAGCATTTCAGAGGTTCCTTATATAGTCCAAATTTCTTTTGGTGGCCCTCACAGTGGTGCGAGGGTTGTAAACCTCTCGACACAGGGGCTGGTTATCTTCGGTAGCAGGCGGCGTTGCGTATTTCTTATCGCCCTGGGTGGAGGCTGACGACAGGTTTTCGTCCTCTGCCCGAGGCTTGGTGGTTGTAATGTCACTCGGCGCAGGGGTGCTGCGATCCTGTGGCAATTTTGTTAACTTTCTTATCGAAGTCGACTGGTCCGTGACTCGTCGGGTAAATAGGGACCTGCGCACCAGGCCCTGGTGTCCACCTCTGTGCATCCCCTCCAGAGCTGCAGCAGGTACAGTAGCCTCCACACACCACCCGTAGCACAGGTATACCAGTGAAAGTGGTTCCACCTAAATATAAACTTGTGCTTGCCATCCCCAACTTTGTGCCCAGCCGGTAAGCCATATGGCCAGTCCTCTACACTGGCTGGTCTCCTGTTCTGTGCAGGAATTAAGAGTTCAGACTCTTGCCGGTGTGTGTGCCCTCACACCCACCAAAACACGGGCTGTGATATACCTCCTTAGTCAATAGGATGTCTCGTGGCAGTTACATGGGGCCCATGTTTTGAAGGTTTAAAAATAATTTCTGAATATAATACTTTTATTACTGTATTTACTCAAAGGGAAGACGACTCTGAATCTAAGACGACTCCTTCCTAAAAATAATTTTACTGAGGTAAAAATATTTAAACCTGAATTCAAGACTACCCCTGTGAAGTGCTGAAAAATAATGTAAGTTGAAAGTATTTTTGCATGAATTTATGACAAACCCTTCAAGAAGAAATGCTATAATATGAATAATGTGATATATTTTATTTACTTTTAAAGAAAAGTCTAACCTGGCTGTATGGTAGCAGTATTTTTCTTACAGTGTAAAACTTTTGTGGGTGTTATATTCGCGACTTGACTCATTTTGCTTCCCAGCAAAGTGTTTCCTCTTTACGCCACAATATCATATAAGGGGACCCATGTCAAAGTTGACGGATGCAGTCTCAGCACTACAAAAATATGTACAACCATAGGACACATGGTATTTAATAGGCATGTGCGAGACTCAAACTTTCAAGATCGAAATATAACAGTTTTGTTAGCCTAATATTTTCCTGTTTCCTTCCACGAAAATTGTCTTTATTCGCAGCACAGTGTAGTCGACTTAACACCAAAAATTCGAAAAAACCTTACACACTTACTACTCACCACTTACAACTTACTCGGGCTGCTTATAAAATTAGAATACAAACTCCCCGGTGTAACTTAGGCACCAACCAGGTGCGAGGGTTCTTATCTCCAAAGCACATCTAGCCACAGCCAGGTGCCAGGAACCATTGGGTGGGGGTTTATCAACTTTCAATGATTACAACATTTCCGTGCAACACCAGCCTAACTCAAATTGCTAGAATTAATTCCCCTTTCATTCCAACCAAGTGAATAAATATTTTTGGACATGTTAAATGGAATGCTTGGAGGGGGAAAACACAGTTTTGTGAATTCTCCAACTTGCTGCTGTGCTGGTTGTGGTGTATGTTGCTTTAACACACACATCTACACACACACAAACAGCATAGCATCAAGTTGGAGAATTCATAAAACTGTGTTTCCTCCCCTCCAAGTGTTTCATTTAACATTAACATGTCCAAAAATATTTATTCATATGTTTAAAATGAAAGGGGAATTAATTCTATCAGTTCGAGGTAGTTTGGTGTTGAAAGGAAATGTTGTAATCAGTGAACGTTGATAAGCCCCCTCCCTCCCCCTCCTGTGTTCTCGGCGCCTGGCTGTGGCCGGATGTGCTTTGGTGATATGAACCCTTGCACCAAGCTAGCACCTAGAGTTATGGGGCACTGCAGGGGAGTTCATATTCTCATGTTATAAGCAGCCCGAATAAGTTGTAAGTGCTGAGTAGTAGGAGAGTAAGGTTTTCGGAATTTTTTTATTTTTGAATTTTTGGTAAAATGTTTTTTAATGTATTATTTACAACTATACTTTTTCTTAAATTCCAATTTTTATTGTGTTTGTTAGCAGATCTTTATTCACAAGTAATGTACAGCGCTTACTATACTCAACGTCAACTTTTACAAGGTAGAAGTTGTATTTTATTGATGTGCATGTCAGAAATTGCATAATTCTCGATCTCGTCTCGAACCAAAAAAGTGTTTCTCGCACATGCCTAGTTTTTAAGAATGAAAAAAGCCTTTGTCAAAATTCTCTGTCTCATGGCACACCAATTTTGGAGGACTAACTGCTACCAGAGTAAAAATTATGAATAGAAGCCCATAGTAATTTTGTGCCTTTAACACATACTTAAATACTGAACTAACAGTGTCGCACATTTATGGTATTTGTGCCTAGGTTTTGAATTGAAGATGACCCCGAATTGTAGATGACCCCTTATTTTTTCTATTCATTTTCTGTCGGAAAACCTTTGTCTTCCTTTTGGGTAAATACGGTACTAAGTATAAAAGTTGGGCTTTATTCTTGTATGTTATAATGAAATATCACTCATATATCATTATCACAGAGTACTGTAGAGTAACAGTATAACTAAACAAAGTTGGATGATGGAAGTTTTAGATAACTAAAAAGATAAGACAAGAGGAATTGTCATACTACATAGCAGCAAGATGCTAATATTTCTAGTAATTGTTGTAAACATTTGTACAGCATTTGTGCAGAAATCGCTTCAAAGTGGCCATTAGTTTTAAGTAACTCATACATGAAATTGCCATTACAGCTTTCCTCACTTTTACATTCACTGAATGTGTAGGTTATTTGTAATGTTGGTTGAGTCAAATGTTACATTTCTGTCTGCAGTCTAGTGTTTTACAGAATACATATATGTTAATTGGGGTTAAAATCTGAGTGGTATTTGGGAGGTAAATCACTGTATGTCCATGTTTGGCTAGTATGGCATCCACAATGTGTGATGGGATGACGATTTGGTTTACTGTAATGGTTAAGAATTTGAGCTGTGTCCTGTCAGTCTGTGTGTGTGCATGCATGTACATGTGTGCACTGGGTAGGCAAGTTCGTGTGTGTGTCCCTTCGTTGGTGAAAATATAAATCTTAGTGTGTAAAAAAAAAGATTTTTCAAGGGGGTTTTAAAACTGTATCAAATATTGTTATCAAATGACAAAAAAATTATGAAGCAACTTCTGATGATCTTGAAATAGTTAACTAAACAACTAAGGTAATTTGTGTTTATAACATCACTTGCAAAAATTTTGTGTAGTTTTTGTGAGAATAACACAAAATGGCTAAAAATGAACATACAAAGTTTTGCATCTTCACTGAAAATAGGTATTATTGTGATCCAATTGATGATTCAGTACCTATATGTAGTATGATTCAGAATGTAAACAAGGAATCAATACCTATGTCATTGAGCCCGTTATGATTGAAGATGCTATTTCTAGTTCATTGCTGTGCAACATAAATCTGAATATTACAAAATAGTGGGTAGATATTTTATTTCTTTACACTTTTTGTAACATTTGTTTTTCTTACAAGTATTTGTCCATCCTTATCATAATATAATTCAGTTGTCGCCTAACATGTCATGATACATTTTTTTTCCTTTCTTTCTTTCGTTTTTCAGGATAAAACCGTTCCAGATGCAGTGATGGAAGTTCTAGACGAAGAACTTAGCAAACTGGGTTTTCTGGAGAATCACTCTTCTGAATTCAAGTAAATCATTACTTAGTCTTTGATAACACTTTCTTCGCTTAACATTTGTACATACAGTAAAACTCGCTTTAGACATTTCTCATGGGACTAGCTGGTAAGAACTTCTTAACTGTGAAAATGACTCTGTGAAATGAGCCACTGTAAGTAATTGTGTACATAAATACAGTGAAAGTCCAATGTAATGAGTATGCTTTATAACAAAAAGTCCGCGATAACTTTTATCACCACCGTCAATTGCCCATATACTCAGTGGGAAAAAGAAGTCTGTAATAACAAATGCAGTGTGGTCTTATTTTCGCTAAATGATAGCTTAAATAACCGCACTCAGCAGTTTCCTTCAAAAACAATGCAAGAAGAAATGATTGCGTTTAAAAAAATTAAGAAAAGATTTTGATTTCCGTGTGTAAACTTAGTGAAACATGACAACATTGCTGCAGATAGCTGGCAGCGCACAGACTTGGTAACGCTGCACAGTTTGCCTGTCATGGCCGCGTAGCAGGCACCGTGCTGTGTGCTGTCCAGTCTGGCACCGGCACTCGACTGTGTTACGTCGCATGCTGCTTGTGCGCTCGACACTGTATTTGTGTAAACTCAAAGCGGAAAGTTTCAATATCGGCCAAAGCTAATATTGAAATGCATGAATACCTGTCCCTAAAATAAAATTGAATGTAAATTTACCTATGGATTAGTGTTTTTACTTAAACGTCTTTAAATAAATCATTGGATATTACCATATTTTTTCATGTGAAAGTATAGAATGCTGCCTATACATTAGACTTTTTGGTGGGGAAAAATGGGTAAATTGTAGAGATGGGTCAGTCATTCGAATTTCGAACTGAACCCAAACTTTAAGGTCATGTTAAGGTTCGGTTCAAAATTTATTGCTATGTCAAAGATCGGTTCCATTCGAAAAATTTACAGGAGTTCGTGTTTGGTTAGAAAATGTGCTAGAAAGGAACATCATTAACGAACTTTGAAATGAATTTAAGTATTTGCTCATGTACAGCATGCCTTTTTTTTTTTCCAAAATTTAGGAAAACATTTCTGTAGAGTGGTAGTCGTAAATTATCCACTCCTGAACTGTCCCTTGATGTTTAAAGGGAAGTGTAGTGGAAGAGTCTAGAGGATTGCTACCTGGGTGAAAAAGAAGAGGCAAAACTTATTTTTTAGAGAAGGATAGTGTATCACATTCCACCATGGTAAAAAAAAATAACCAGCACAACAAAAAAATACCAACATGCCACTGCCTAAAAGAAGCAAAAAAATAAAGCAGGCTGCCCACAGCTGTTGACTGATGCTGTTAACTGGCGTTTCTCTTTTAATGACTGGCACTGCATAAAAGAAGCAAAAAAAAAAAAAAGAACCCAGCTGCCCACCTCAGTTGTTGACATTCTTCTTTTAATGACCATAAGGTTACCGTGACCTTATAGAATGCCACAATATTTTGGTTTTTAACCCCATGAGTTATTTAATTAAAATATTTTCCAAATATATCGCAATCGCCACAAATTAATTTTAAATAAAAGAATAATTTGTTATATACTTACTAACAAGGGCCCACAAATTTTTGATGCAATTTTAGTATATAAAAAAAATGTTTTTCCTGGAAGTTGTAAAAATCATGGTGTGCACTATACAAGGATGAATATGGTACTTCACTTCAAAGAAGTTGAAAAATAACACTGCAACACAACAAAAATTACCAAACAAGTCATATATGATTATTGTTTTTGTAGCAGTGATGACAGCATTGTATCTTGAACTCTATAGTATGTAAAACCAGGTGCTATTCTTTATTTAAATGATTGTATACAAAATAAGTGATTTGCTTGAGTTTTTGGGGAAATTACATTTTCAATTAACATTTTTTTGTGGTGCTAATTTGTGGTTTTCACATACCACGTGTAAAACGACTAGGAAGATACATTTCCCAGTGTTATGATAAATTATCATATCACCCAAATCTATAAAAACCAAAAGTTAATATTATGTTAATTTTGTGCCTTTTTTCCTCTCTAGAAAAAATTTAGCCATTATATATTGGAACTATAAATGGCGAAACTGTGCAGGTTGTGTGTGTGTGTTCTCTTTGTTTAGTCCCACATGTTTAAAGAATTTTACATGAAATTGTGAATGTGGTTGTATTTGTTTGTTTTATATGTGAACAAATAGGGGCTGACTATGAAGGCTGTATGTATATGTGTTTTCACCACTTTGCACCCCTTAGCCAAGTCCAGAGGTCCAGTAACAAAGCTCTCATTACTTGAGTGGGCAACACTGCTAAAATGATCCACGGGACCACTGTAATTGATGTTAAGTACTTAATTTGCAGATATGCGTGTGCGCACACACTGATTACTATTTAGCATCCATAATCCACTGTATTTTTAAGGTGATTCTACATATTTGTTTTTTATACCAATTTAGGGCTGAACTATGAAGGCATATGTGCGAGGATGACATGTTTTAAAGTTCGGTTCGAGTTCTATGCACTATAGCATAGTTCGGTTCGAGTTTGGTTCGTGTACAAATTTAAACAGTCTGTTTTGATAAAAATATTCAGGGTTAAGTTCTAGTTCAGTTTGTTTCCAAAATCTGGGTTTATCCCATCCTTAGTAAATTGAAAAAATGTTTCTGGCCATAATAAAATGACATATAAGGTCCTGCACTGCATCATCAAGGAATAGACATGAGAGTTCGAGTAAATTATTTATACGTGCTATTATCGCGCTGAACAGCTGCTAGGAATTGGGTAATCTGATTACCGGCATATTGTGCAATTGAGTTGCCAGCGAATGTCCGGATTAAATTCTGTTACGGGAATGTTTTTGTTATTTGCAATTTCCCTGGCTTCAAACGGAAGCATTTCTGTGGTGACAGAAAATCCATTCCTAGTGGTGCGCACTTGATGAAACAGTTATTATTCAAGTTCCCGGTATTTACACATTTTGCCTCGCAAAACACTTTTTTTTTTGGCCATTTTTACAGCGTAGATTCCCCCCCCCACCAGAACCATACATTTTTGTTGTCGATCAACTGCCCTTTTTCCATGTCCACGTGCATATTCCACAACCATCAATTTAAATTTTGCATAATAAGTTGCTCGTTCCTTTTCCATTATCACTAGGCCGTGTTCCAATTGGCACTTTTTGTTAACAGAATGCTCTTGCGACCTGTGTGTCTTCAAAACCTATGACATATTTGTGTAATTTGCATTTTGATAACTTCGAAGCTGACAAATTACCAAATCACCACCATATAAGATTTTATTTTTGAAATCATGATAACACCGAAATAATACAGCATTGCATGCTAAGCAGTTAAATATCATATTGTTTAGACTAAACCTTACAAAAAGCCAGACAGAAATGATGAAATATGAAACTAGAAACAAATCGGAACGTGGCCTGACGTTTTTATCTATGAAGCGGGAAGCGTGCACGAGAGAGAGAGAGAGAGAATGAACTGAAGTGATCGATACGGTACCAGCGGCACAGCTGTAAACCGCCTTGCCTGCTGGCAAAACGTAGTGTTTAGTCACGCGCATCAATTGTGCTGTTGTTGAAGGATGCCTGCAAGTCCAATCGCTTCACGGGAGCGTGTAGTTGACAAACGTCAGTTGTTCCCTTACTTGAACAAACCTCAAGCTTTAAAAACAGTTCCATGCAGCCTGTACATGCAAAAATACGGTATACATTGTATGTGGTACTACATGTAGCAATAATTTGGGTGACATTATTTATGAAAGTTACCATTTCGTAGTACGCAATATGCATTTGTAGACATTTTTGTTTCGTGATATTCAGAAAATATGTTATTGTTTTTATACTAATATTAACGTCACTTAAATAGAGTAGCAACCTGTCAGGCGATTTTAAGATTGCAAAATATAATTTTATATTATCGTACAGTATAAGACAAGTACACATAGAAATTTTAAGGGCCTAAATTACGTAACTGCCTTGCACACTTGCAAATACCGTGTATACATATGAAGAGTTGCTAGCTTTCCAAGAGGTTCAGTTGTTTGTCATAAGGGCAAGCTGTTAAAGCAAACAAACATTGCTTCTTATTTCAAGAAAAAGTGAGTGTGAGAGTTTTTTTAAGTGTATTTTGGTGCTAAACTATCGCACATTTTGCGAATTAATGTTTACCTCTTGAATCAATTTGCATTTTTATAGTCACTAACAAGACTGATTTTTTGTTAACTGTTATTAGTGTAATAAAATATCTTCATTCAATTGTAGCAAAAAAAAGTGCCATGTGACAGTTGTACATAATAACTTTGCATGCACACGTCGCCCGTCTGTCTCCGTGTCCCTGCTCACAGCCGCCACCGTGGCGACAGGAAACGCTGTTACCTTGGCTGACCTTGCTCTTGGAGACAGCTGCGCGCATTGTGCATTGCATTGCCTTCCCTCCCTCCCCGCTCCAATACCTTGCTTGTATCACGTCTTTTCTCCTCTAGTTAGTAAATTTTATGCCGTATAAATTTAATTTTAACGAGTTATATTATCAGTCTTTTTTAACGTTTTTTGGTTGTGCCATTAAAGTTAATATACAGCACAAATAAAAAATTTGTAAATTCGGGATAAAAAAAATTATTTCGAAAGTCCGCTATAGCGACAATTTTTTGTGCCAATGTAAACTATTGTTACAACGGACTTTTACTGTATCACCAAAATTAATGCTGCCATCAACACATTTTCATCATGCTTGGCATTGCATTGTGAAGGATATCACTGCCCTCTGGAAGTCTGACCAGGCTTTTCTCATTGGACGTGTCATGCCATGCCCACTCCTACAGAACATCCACTATCTATCGTCCATCTCAGTGCTGTCAACCAGACTATGCCTCGCCATCATGCTGGTTGTAAAAAAGCAGTCAAACAGGTATTAGCTCTGGTTGGAAGCGTGGTGGGAACAAAGCATAGCACCAACAGGATAGGGGAAGCTGCGGCATGCCAGAGGGAAAGCACAGTCAGCTCGCCTAATGAGAGAGGAAACGTACTTTTGCCTCCTGTGGTATGTCCCACATATGCGGTTTCACTACTAGCCCTTACCCCACCCAAGAAGTCAGCTGCCAGTGAATGGCCCCTGGCTGTGGGGAAGGTGGTGAGGTGCCTGGAGCCCCAATTGCAGAGAACTTCAACTACACTCCTGCCAGGGTAGGTGACCCCCTCCCGGGTACCTAGGTGACCCCCTCCCAGCAGTGTTCCACCTTGGGCTCAGTGGGTTATTAGAGTTGACCAGACCTTGGGCTCTTGCTCTTTCTAAAGATTCCACCAAAACAATGACTCCTGCTTCCAAGCCGTCAGGGGGGAAGGCTTTGAGTAGGCATGTCTCACCAGGTAAGGCATCAACACAACATATGAGAGACTTACTTTTTGAATGGAGGTGTACAGGCAATGTATTCTCTCAGTGCAGTAATATCAGTTGACACATAGTGGTTGGGGTGCTGAAACACTTTGCATGTACTAAAGAGTTCTTAGTGTGTTCGATCAGAAAATGCATGGGACATCAACTTGACTGAAGTCAGATTTTAGACATGGTTACTCGTAGCTTTGCTCAGCTCGGTATGCATGGTAGGATGGGTAGGTCATTGGCAAGGTATGTAGTCGTCAGTACGGGTGACTAAGGCGTTGGCCAGTGTTGGTTTACCTTGTTTCGGCCGGACCTGGGGTAGGCTGATGATAGTGATGATGGGTAGTTTGTGTTGGTGTTCAGAGCCCTGTTGTAGGGTGGCTGGCAATCGACTGGTGGTCAGGTTCGATCTTGCTGGTTGTAGGGTTGCCTGTTTCCAGGCAGCGGACGTTGACGATCTGCGGACAGCGTCAGCAATGCCCGGCCCACTAGCAATACTAGACATAGGTGGGTGACTATGGGGTGTGGCTCTCTGCAGGTCTTCAGAGGTGGCTGGAATAACTGACTTGAAGTGATTGGGGAAGGTGATGACCCTGCTGTTGGTGAGCAGCTTGTGCCTGTTCCCGAGGGATGGGGTAACTGAAGAGTGACTGGGATGGATTGCTTGCCAACTGATTGGCTGTAGGAGCCATAGCTGCCTTCTTTTCAGTCCACGTTGTCCCTCCTCTGTGGGTAAAGGGAATGTGGTAGTTTCTATGGTCCAACTGCGAGAAAGCAGAGGCAGGCGACAGAATTCCCAACTAAGAGTACCCAGAGGCCATTGAGTCATGCTGTGTCAGTCCTGTCACTCCAACCAGGGAATTGCATGCAGTGGATGGAGTGGGTTAGCTGACTTGGGGTGACTCTATTGCTTTGTTGTGAGCCGTTTAGAACTGACCAGGTCACTTCTCGCCAGGCCTGACACTACAACCGGCGATTTGCACATGGTGGATGGAGTGGGTTAGTAGATATGTAATGCGGATCCAAGCGCAGCGCAATAATTGTACTAAAAATCAAGTAAATTTCTCATTTTCAAGCAACTCTTTCAAGTCTTGCAGAGGCATCATTTATCGCTTCAGTTGTATTCTCAAAATCAAGTAAATTAAAGCCAAAATCAATTTAATCCAAATCTGCAAGCTAAATAAAGCAAAAAAAAAAATTCCAAAAAATTTGCCAGAAGGGTCATTTCCCAGTCAAATTTAAGCTAAATTCAAGCACTTTTCAAACTAAATTTAATTCAAGTCTGCAATCCAAATTTGCAAGCCAAATCAACCAGTCAAAAAAAGGTATCACAAAATTGTCAGTTCACCAATTCCAGGTCCTAAATATTTAGAACCTGGAATACCAGCATCTAAATTTAATTCATATCTGCAATCTAACTCTGGAATCTCAAAATCGTCAGCTCACTTTGTAATGTAAAAATCAATAATTCCAGGGTACTAAAACTTTGGTACCCTGACTGCCATATTTACCCGAAAGGAAGACAATGTTTTTTTGACAGGAAAGGAATAGAAAAAATAAGAGGTCATCTACAATTCGGGGTGATCTTCAATTCAAAATCTAGGCACAAATACCATAAATGTGCGACACTGCTGGTTCAGTATTTAAGTTTGTGTTACATGCACGGAATTACTACCAGCTTATATTCATAATTTTTACTCGGGTAGCAGTGGTCTCCAAAATTGACATGCCATGAGACAGAGGATTTTGATAAAGGCTTTTCATTTCTAATATACAGTCTGTCCTATGGTTGTACATATTTTTGTAGTGCTGAGATTGTACCTGTCAACTTTGACAAGGGTCCTTTTATCTAATGTCACCTGGTCCTAAAGAGGAAACACTTTGCTGGGAAGTAAAATGGTTCAAGTCACAAATATATAATACCCACAAAAGTTTTACAGTGTAAGAAAGATGCTGCTACCATACAGCCATGTAGGACACACATATTTCATTGTGATTAGCTTTTTTTAAAAAAGTGAATAAAATATATCATATTATTTATGTAATAGCATTTATTTGTGCAGAGTTTTTCATAATTTCATGCAAAAATACTTTCGACCCCAAATAATTTTTCCAGCACTTCACGGGGGTAGCCTTGAATTCAGGTTTAAATATTTTTCCCTCAAAAATATTTTTTTAGGAAGGGGTCATCTTAGATTCAGGGTTGTCTTCCTTTCGGGTAAATATAGTATTTGAAATGTTTTCAGCCAAATTTAATCCAAATCTGCAATCTAAATCTGCAAGCCAAAAAAAAATTGCAAAATTTGATGAAATTCTTAGGAGAGCTCTATATCATGCATCAATTTTCCATTTTTCATTTTTTTTAAAATCCTTTATATGCTATAAAAACTTGTTTCCTATTCTTTAATTTCAAACTATTTTTATCAAATATTTTTCCATATTGATCTGGTAATATACTTATTATCTAGAATACAATTAATTTTTTTACCAAAATTAAATTCATAAATGTGAAAATCTGTTGCAGCAAACCATTTTTCTTGTTCGAGATCTTGTTGTTTAGTGAATTCATATGAATTGTTTAACTTGTTGAGAAGGGATTCTGGTTAGATTTAAGAGAAAAATTTATTAGGGGAAGGAAAAAAAATGGTGCTGAAATTTTATAATATTGATGATTTAGCTTGAACATTTGGATTCAAAAAACCCTACTCACAGGGGCTTCAAAACATGTTGAAATGTCACTGATGTTGGCTTTAAATTTGCTATGTTTTGAGATACAATTTGAAATAGTATACAGAAAATGAGAAGTTTACTAGCTTTTGGCTTTAATTTACTTGAATTGTATCTAATTTCTTGCGCTGCATTGGCATCCGCATTATACATCTACTGATTTTATAAAAAAAAAAATTTGAAATATAAGCATATTTGCCCTTTTTAAAAAAATGCTCAAATAAAATTGACACTAGGAGAAAAATCTCATTTATATTTATACAAATTATTTTTTATTCAATAAAACAACTCAGCTATACACCTAACAATTTGTAAAAGTTTAAAAAGATCATGCAGCATACATCTAAAACATTGTATTAAAATATTGAAACATTTTGTTGGTTGCTCCGTTTATTAATTCAAAAATTTTTTATTAGAGCTCAAAGAGCAGTTAAGAAGGTGGTGTTCAGTGCTGCCAAGCAGGTCTGTGCAGCATACCTCATTACACCAGGAGTCAACACTCCTAGAGGGCAGACCCGAGCCGCCTGTAGTGCTACGAGACCGACATCGCCCGTCGGAACATCAGTGTTTCACTCTAACCCGGTACATACTAACTACGATGTGCATCCAGTATTCCGAGCCCTAATCAACGGGAGCGACACCAGGATCAGGAGAGTCAACCCGCACATTGGCAGCTAGGCCATCACAGAGTGGAACAGCCACTATCACGCAGACCACTACCAGATCCTGACCACCACGTCCAGTGGAACCAAGGATGCTATACGCTCCACCTACACTATGGTAATGCCACCAACGAAGAACACCCCGCCGAACTCTGGTAAGTCACCCTTGCCTCAGGGGGCCACTGTTGTTGTGGGGCAAGTTGCCAGACCAAGTGTGACAGAATACATCTCTAGTTAACAACCTACAAGGCCGACTTTAATATCAAGTAAGAAGGGGAGTCAAGCCACAACCCAGATACATGGCTAACGTGGTCCCGGAAATAGGTAAGCAGACCACTTACAAAAGTACCAAGAGACACCTCATTGTATGCAAACAACATCCGAAACCAAACCCTGTTGATGGTCGCATGGGACACCTGGTACACTGCGTCAACCTTGACAGTAATCTCTCCACGAGGGGGGGGGGGGGGGGTAAACACATTAGCAGCACAACGCACCGGCCTACCGGGCAAGGGGAAGAGATGAAAAGCTAGCCCGCAGTAAGAGTGAGATAGAGCTACGGCTATCTCTTCACCTGGTCCGATGTGTTTCCATGTTGCCCCAGCACATAGAGTGATTGTCAAGACAGATGCCAAATGCCTGAACCTTAAGGAACCTGCATAGGAGTTGAAATGTTTTATTTGAAATGGCTCACACATGTTAAGAATGCCTACACTTTCCAGAGAGGGGAGGACGGGTTAGCTATCCCCTACTCCACCTATGTGTTCTCGCCAGAGACATGGAAGACAGACTTTTCCTGAACTGCCCTTTTCCATCTACTAAGAGTGTTTATATACGTGAAGGAGCAGAACAAGCACGGCATGTTACGAATTTGTAGAGAGTGGGTTCAACTCAAAAGCACTTTGGAATCATGATACTAAAGATATTTGAAGCAGGATGCGCAACGTGCCAGCTTCCCCTGATGCACCCGGCAGACAAAGTGTCGCCACACCGCCGAAGGTAGCAGAGCGTCGCAGAGTGCCCGAGGTGATACCACGAGCACGAGAGGGTGGTTTTCCTGCCCCGTGCACTCCATGCAGATGTCACAGGGGCAAGTCACACCTCCCACTCCTGGCTCGCCGCAAACTCCATAGGAACAGTATATAAGGCAGTGCATGGCCGAGGTCGAGAGTTCATCTCCAGTAGCTTGTCTCAACACTTCTTGTGCTGGAGCTCTCTACTGACCACTATGACCTCACTATCCGCTCCACGAATTTCTAGTTCTCCAGAGGCTTCTACTGCTTCTTGGCTTTGACACCACCAGAAGTTTTGTCTACCTGAAGACATCAAACACGACTTAACACGTGATTTGTTGTGACCTCCTGGTCTCATCGGAGGGCTTAGCTAAGGTGCTGGCAGAGATAAGCTGTGGGGAATTGGAGGCCCTATGTTTGTGGTTGCACCCGGCAGACCCACGACTCCAAGTGCTTGCACTGTTAGGCAGTCAGGGAGCGCACCGCCAGCCATTGTCGGCTTACACTATAAAGCCAAGGATTGTCGATTGCTTGTCATGAACAGGAAAGCTGTTACTATTTTAGCCTATGTCATTCCTCAGCAGGCACGGAGCTCAAACAAAGAGCAGTTAAGAAGGCGGAGTTCAGTGCTGCCAAGCAGGTCTGTGTGGCAAACCTTGTTACGTCAGGAGTTGACACTCCTATGGGTCAGATCCAAGCTGCCCATAGTGCTGCGAGACCGACATCACCCGTCGGAACATCCATGTTTCACTCTAACCCGGTACGCACTGGCTACGACGTGCATCCAGTAGTCCGAGCCCTAATAAGCTGGAGCGACACCAGGATCAGGAGAGCCAACCCACACATTGGCAGCTGGGCCATCACAGAGTCGAATTGCCGCCATCATGCAGACCACTACCGGAACCTGACCTCCACCAAGTCCAGCGAAACCAAGGATGCCATATGTTCCACCTACACTGTGGTAACGCCACCAACGAAGAACACCCTGCCAAACTCTGGTAAGTCATCCTTGTCCCAGAGGGCCACTGTTGTTGTGAGGCACGTGCCAGACCAAGTGTGACAGAATACATACCTAGTTTACAGCATACGAGGCCGACACTAGTATCAAGTAAGAAGGGGAACTGAGTAACCTTAGTAGCGCGACTTATCTAGCACATAATGAAAATACCTTGCCGACTAAAGTTAAGCAACACACGTCAATCTGTTGTATCATATTTGTATATTTCACACAGTATTTGTTTATTTATATATATATCTGTGTGTGTTTGTATATATAGATACATACATACACACACACACATTCATTATATATATATATATAACACGTATACATACATACATACATACATACATCATGCATGCATGCATGCATGCATGCATACATACATACATAACATTTCACAAAATAAAATACTTATACAATGACAGTTTCGAGACTAATTCCACAGCCTTCTGGCTAGAAAGATTCTCAAAAAGTTTCCTTGTGAACATAAAAGCAATTTAATAATTTTAAGAGGAAGAGGGCTGTTTCCTGACTGCCATCTTCCCAAACCAAACACCGTAGTCCAAATGGCTGGGTGTTTTGAAAAGTGAAAATATGTCTTTTTTTACTTAGTGATGTAACAGAAAACAGTGGGTCATAGCTGTATCAATCAACCATATAAGACATCAACAAACGTTCAACTGGGAACTGTGTGGTAAGTTGCTCAAGAAAAGGAAGCCTCCTGTCATTCTCATAGGTCCTTTAAACATTTCACCAATACTTGCTCTATGCAAGAGCTAGAATAACCGCTCTCTACCAGAGCTTTTCACTGAGCCCTTTATCGGGGCTGTCAAATGGAGGTCTCACCAAGAGCCTGACGCCAGTATATCCAACTTTCGCAACCCTGTTTGACACCCAAACTTTTTCAAATAAACTGAGTCTACCAAGCTTTCCGTCTGTACACCTCCTTTCCTGGTAAGGAGAAAACCCAAGTAAGGTGGTAACAAGAAAGTGAGTCAACTGCTCACAAGCCATTTATTTCTTTCACATCTCCTGTTGCTGGACGAATAGGGTATCCATAATTAAAGTGTGTGTTATTAGAGCAACTTACAACACTCGTTTCCAGATAACACAACTACACAAAAGCGAACAAGATTATATCACTCAAAATATCACTAACATGTCCCTCATTCAAGAAATTTAATTGGCAAGCGCTGTAACTGACTCATTGTTTCCTGAATCAATTCTTAAGACCTTTATTTGCTGAGTGAGTGAGATGCCGCATAACAGAATACAATTACAACTAACATCAGAAGTACATAGATAGGCTTAAATAAAAATGTAGGGCAAATTACTAAAATCACAATCAAATTAAACTTTCCAATACATCAGTATCAATCTTCTGTTTTACTTACATAAAATTATTTGAGCAGTTCTCTAACGAAACGAGTAACTATATCTTTACAAGCTACTTAGGGATGGTTATAATTAACATCAGACATACATATAAAGAGATGAACAGTACCATCTACAATTACAGTAAAGAAAGTTCAACACTAGGTAGCTTCAATATCACGTAACATCCAAGCAAAAGCTTAACAGCCATCACTGTTATCCGCAAACGTAACAGAATCCCAGCAGTACCAACTAGAGAACGGATATGGGCCTCTTCGGCCGCATTGCAACATTAATGGACTGGATAAACATCAAACTACATACAGATTACATAATATCACTAGCAAAGAGAAGTTACCATTAGAAAATATTTATGACAAAAGAACAACTCACTTTTCATGTCACTTAGGCTTGGTTAAGGTAATACAGATCCCTCTACAGTCTTCAAAGGGTTAAGGTATTCACTGTACAAACATGACGCATGACATCTTATATGCTTATTAATTATACAACTTTTACTCATCAGTGCAACTACATTGCTAGCAGTTGTCAATGGAGTTGAGTCACCGCCACCGTCTACGAGATTGTTCTATCTACCAGGCCAGGACAGACATCCCAGTAATGGAATTTATTTTCGCCCGATGAGCCACCTGGACCATGCAAGCTGTTCGGCGCTAGTACAGCAGTGTGCTGTGGGATGCCGCTACAAGTATGATACCTAGATCCCACAACTCTTCACTACGCCACTCGCACCAACGATCTAGGCGCTGGACTTGCATCTGCTAATCCCCTCTCCAGACGCCCTATGCCAGTGAAGGAAGGGATGGCTAAGGAGTATATAAGGAGATGCACCCCGGCCTCCGGATAGTTAGTTCTGCTTCAGTTCTTGATTGTCTTCTGACTCCTCTCCTGGGATATCATCATACAAGCAATTGGTGCTGAGGCCCACACCTCTCCAGTTTACTTCACCACTAACTCACGGGGCCGAAGATCCTCTCAAACCTGCACCTAAGGAAGAACCCACTGTGTTGTCAAATCAGCACACTGATTCAGTTCCTTCGGACAACCAGAGAGTAGAGCTCGCCCAGAGGAGTAAACTGTTTTCTTACGCACCAGTAACTGCCTACTCCCATAGCTTTGCGTAGGGCATCTTCCCCTTTTTACACTAGGGTGTTTACCTTCCCCCAAGCCCGATTGGATAGGAGGTAGTACTGCCACCATCTTTGTTTATTTTCTTTTACTGTAAAATAAACACTGATTTTATCTAAATTCTCAAATGTCACTGTGACCTACCTCTTGTCATTATCTGATCTGACGGAGACAGCAGGAGGCCGGGTTCGCTCTTTCCGAATCTACACTGACAACAGACCAAAACATCCTCCGAAGGCTACCCATTCTCTGTCCCGTGCGGTGAACGGTAGAGCCACAACACTAGGATACCGTCCCCAGGAAGGTGGCTTGCCAGCTTTAAGTCGCCCCTGCCTCACCGCACACTTAGCGGTGCAGAGGAGGGGAACTTCTTCGGGCCTGGGGAGACCAGTGACTTTGGGACATTCACCTCACCAATATTGGAAGGCCACCCGTTCCTTGCACCCAGGTGGTAGGAACGATAGAGCCACGACACTAGGTACACTGCAGGTGGGATCGGCTTGTCAGCTATAATGAACTCCTTTCATCCACACCTTGCGGTGTCGAGTGGGATTAACACTTCAGTGCAGAGGAGACCAACCCCATTGGGACAACATTGTGCAGTTCCTGCAACGAACACTTTGTAGCTCGAGTCTTCCACACCTCCGGTGTGGAAGTCAAGAGTGAGGTGCGGTGTTGGTGGTAGCAATTGGCACCTACACTTGTACTCAATCACGTTGACTGCCTAACTTCTACAAACCCGATCTTAGTGAGCCAGATGCATTACTCCCGCGGGGGTGGTGTTCAGAAGAAGGTTAAGAAGGCGAAGGCAATCTCTAAGTATCCACAAGGGCTTAGCGTCCTTCCCAGCGGGTTCAGACTACTGAGTCCACATGAACAGGCTGCTTTGCTATGACGCCTCACTATTCCAGTACCAGTCGTCATGCCTACAGCACTGTTTGAACCACCCACCCGTGTAGCGGAAGGATACCATCCAGTGGTACAGGAGATCCTGTTTGGCGAAGGGTACCCCTACGCTCCAACTGTACCTAGCAGTTCCAAGCCAATAGCAAACCCTAGCACCACATGCGCACATCTCACCCGCCAGTCAAGTGCAACCAGGGCCGAGGGTATCGCACTAGCAAAAACGCCCACAGGAAAGACGCGCCATCCTACTAGTGTAAACTCCGTCCTACAACCTAAGCCTGCACCCCGCAGAGTAATGCTGCCAGCGCTGGACTTTGTACCAGGCCGGAGGCCTACTAGGCTAGTACTATACTCCGGTTGGGCACCCATGTCCAGGGACGACTAGCCACCCAAAGATGGGGCTCGCCTAGCATCAAACAAGTCACCTGGAGATGTGGGCAGCCAATCTGCCAGATCTATCACGTGTCAAGCATTAACTAAGGTTTCTTAACATGATAAATAATAAGGCCACCTCTTACTAAGCAACTATTCTTGAAAACAATAATTTCTAAAATTTTTACTCAACAACTCTCATGGCTCAAACAATTCCAAAACAAATTGCATTCTAGTTAACAACCAGGTAATGCAAGGCCAAAGTCCATCATGCCAACTACCACTAAGTTCATCATACTTCAAATAAACAGCCGTCTTGTTTTTACCATCATGATAAGCATCAACTCTGGACAAAGTGCAACATCACATCATCTACAGGACAGCATTTTAAGTCACAGGGAACAGGGGGGCCTGAAGTTACATCTTATGACTTGGGTAAGTATTCAATTTCTCAGATTTCAATTTCCTAGAAGGAGCCCGTAAGATCCTTTTCTCATTACAATATCACAAATTTACTTTTAACCTTTTAGATTCATAATGATAGATTGACACATTTAGGGGAGACTTTGTATCTTTTAACGCAGTATTCCTTAAAAGTTCTTATGAAATATTTGCTTTTGAATGCTAACATAATTTCACTCCTCTTCATCAATGAGAACATCATATTCAACTAAACAATGATGAGCAAGTACTGTCCACAAGTCGCCTTATAGAATGCTTTTTCTTTTAATTTTTCACAAACTTTAACACAATTTTACTTACACCTATAACAGCCTTGTATATATCCTCACAATTTCTTATTTAGTGTCCACAATTATACAGCATGGTACAGCTACAGCCTTTGTCCAGTGGTGAATAGCAAAATTGACCACAAAATCAAAATTACATCCAACATATTAAGTTTACCAGACTTTGTATTTTTATAAAATTAAGACAAAATTTACATCACCAAATTTTCTTCAAACCAAAGTTTTCCAGGTTCATAAATTTTTTTATACGTAATTTCTCAAAATTCGATTTTTGGAAAATATGTCTTTGGACAGTAAGACGAACAAAGATGACTTACATGCCATACACTTAGGTAAAACATCACTAGGAGAGCACCTTGACATAATGCTATAGTGTTGAAGGTAAATTGACTAACAATTCAATTCATTTAATAAAAGGGGAATCACGTAAAAGGATCTCGTTAAATTTCCTTGTAGATGTAAAATCATTCATCATTTCAACTCTAGCTCAGAATTCTGTAAAATTTTATGCAACTATTATTCAGGGAAATCTATATAATTTATATAGTGAAATCAACAATATTCGTGAAATTGCTTTGACAGATTTCTTTGGAAGGGTAGAGCATGAAAGTGTCATTTTAGCCTACGAACATAAAACACTTATACAATCTCTTAAGAAACTGAATGTACATTTCACAAAATGCACCGATCTAATTTTATTATTATATGTTACAAGGACCTCCTTTAAAATTTAATTGAAATTTGACGATCTTGATAGGCATAAAAAAAAATTTTTCCAAAGGGAAGTAATTAAAACATTTCACCTTTATCTTTTAATGATTCAGAGGGGTGATTTAAGCACACCACTACCATTCTTGGCACCATTAATAAATTTCTTATTTATTGTAATTCTTCAAAATTTTGATTGAGGAATAATTTTACTTTACACTATCTTAATTAAATAATATACGCCTAGGTTCCAGGGTGTCATACGTATTTTCTTCAGGCAAAAGGGGTTTTGTTAATGTCCTCGCAGGGTGAGGTCTTAACACCCACCGGTGCCTCAGGAGAGAACCGTGGTGTAGGCAGAATTGGGAGGATGGGTAAGTCCTGTGGAACCATCCTCAGCTATTATAACCAGGGTCTGCGGCAGCGGTTTACTAAGAGCCCCCTTCCTGGAATGGGGCCACAGACGGCATAGCTGCTACCCTCGAAGGCGTCTGTCGACTGCTCGGATGTACTGGACCACCAGATGTTTAATTCTCACTGTTGGGATAAATAAATGCCCGAGAAACTTCACTACTAAACACGTTGCATATATAATTCTCCTGACTGAAAATACTTTTTACTGTATTACAACCGAAGTTAATTAATATTCTTTAATTTTCAAATAAAGACTTTCTGCAAGTAACATTTTCCATTGCATTAAGTTATTTTAATTGGAAAAGAACAGCACTGCAACATGATTACACTTTCATGAAATTTCAAAAGACAAGTTACAACTTGTTAAGATACTTTTTTTAGTGCTACAAAATTTTCTCAGCTCTGGTCTACAGTAATTAAACTGCTTACTAACTAGATTTGCTCATAGTCTAACACACGTAACCTCCCAATTTCTCATAAGCACAAGTATTCCTCACACTAATTTTATCCCATTATTTAGAACACTCTCTTCACTTTAAAGTCTCTAACTCTATCATGCCATTTCTTACTCAAATACTGTTAGACCCTCTAGATTTTTAGAAACAAGTCAAATTCTGTACTTTTATGAAATTACAATATGTGTCACCCTCATTCTTAATTTTCTTCATTAAATTTTCTTACACCTCAGAATATTAAATTTAAGACTAATTTCAATTAAACCTTCTACCTTACCATTTCTCCCTTATCTTATAGAATCCTTTAATATCTCCACTCAACTTACAGTTTACCATAACATTCCTCTTGATGTGCAGGACTCCAAGTGCAACCATCAGAAAACAGAACAGTGTGGCTCACCTGCAATGCCGTTTTATATTCCCTCTAACTGAAATAACACAAGACATAGTTTTCGCTCCTGAAAAAGAGCAAAATCAACCTTAATAAAATGTAAACCACTCTTACTCCAAACAAGCACATAGTGTTGCCACGAAATAAAAACCCAATTCACTATGCCTAATACTTCACATACACATATTTCAATTCCTCAATAAGTGGTTCAATATTTCTAATTTACACATCATCATTCATGCGGGAGGAGCAAGTACATGCACCCATACTCATAATACATATTACCGCAATAATTCACAACACATTAGTAACATACATATGTAGAGACAGAAATACAAACATTAAGATGATCCCGATCATAATTCTCATACTAACCCAATGTCATATCTAATAACACATATGCTGACGCGTGATGTACCGGGAATATATACTCACTTGTCTGACTTAGTAGCTGGTGTCCACCCTTTTGGCTAGAAGTTAAGACAAGCACTTCTATAATGTTAGGAGTTTCAGTTCTAACGGGACACTGGTGCCTTCCCGTTCTAAAGAACTGGCCGGGTGGCTTTGCGGCAGGGAACAAAATCGTGTTTGGATAGAACAATTCTACACTTGAGTGCCACTGGTTTCTGGGCGATACCTGGTGACGGGTTACTGGAGTGGCATCTATTGACAGGTGTAGGTACTTGTGCAGTAGTGTAGGTTGGTGTGAACATAGGCTTTGGTTAAGGATCATTGTAGTATGGCAGGAACCAAGTAAGTGATGACTGGTGTAGGTGGTTGATCGGGTTGGCTTAAATATTCTGCTACCCACCAAGGGTACTCCACCGGCCGTTCACTGGAGTGTCAAACAGATCTCTGGGTATGTCGATTTCCACTGGGTCTTGAAGATGCCTGAGGGCTTGTGCTTGAGCTTGTGGTTCTAAGCTAGGTATGTGAGACACCAGGGAGGGTTAATACTCATGCGATCAGCCAGAAGCCAAGAGGATCGATCTGCCAGGCTCTTTCCTTCAGCCCTCTCTGTTTGGAATAGGGCATTGGGCAGTTGATTTACCCCGCTACTACTGTACCAAAATGGTAAGCGCCTTGTGCTACTTAAGTTTAGCACCACATGTGGGTCGGGTACTGGCGGACACCTTATTCTAACGCCTGGCAGATATTGCAGTGCACGATGGAAGTCGGGCCTCACCTGTCCAAAGTCGCACACGGGTGTGTGACTCTGTCCCAGTTTTCCCAACTCAGGGGACGTCAGATTCTCTTATCGGAGACCGCTGTGGAGAGACCGGCGAACACCGAACTGACAAGCTATTTTCAGGACAGTGTACATGTGTGGCTCCTCGTTTCCTTCAATCCCAGGGAGTTGACAGAAAGGGCAGCCTAGGCTAGTGCATGTGGGTGAAAAGTTAGTGTCTTGGCTCGATTGAGTAGTTTTCCCGGGATCACCTGTGTTATTGTTACATGAGGGTAACTACATAAAGGTGCTATGTCTACAGGAAAGAACTCAAGGTAAAAGCCGACCCACGTTTTATTTCAGCAAGGGAAGATAACACGTGGTGAATGTACCCTAACTCCTGGTCGACAGCGTGAGTACTGGCCGGGAAGCTAGAATACACTGCTGTGATAACTGGTAGAGGGAACCAGTGATAAAACAGGGGAATTCTGGGTGTGATGCTGAACATCTAAGCAATCTCCTCTTGCATTGTTGTACATGTGGATCATGTGCAATGACATAACATAGTGAAACTGACACGTAGCTAGGTATACTAAGCAAGGACATGACAGGATGAGTCCTGAGAAGGACTGCAGGGATAGGTTCACTACAGATACGTCCGTATACTGCAGGGTGAGTGGGTATAGCGAGGTACATGGGAGAGAGCCTAACATAACATAACCTTATTGTAAGCGTAGATGGGGTGTAGAGTATAGTGTCCGAGCAATGCGTGCTGGAGACTAAAATACTGTGGTCAATTCCTGAGCAGCGAGCGCTGGGAATGAAGGCTACTATCAGCGAAGGCTTAAAGGGTGCAGGCTGGTCAGATCCGGGCAACGTGTGCTAGAGTTCTGATGATTGATCGGGAGATGCAGGCTGTCTCTCCTTATATGCTAAGGTGGGAGTGGTCACACAGAGCGGGGGTTAGCTAATGCATGACTTGCCTATGTGATGTCACCGGCCGGCTGGAAGGGAAGAAAAGCAAAGACAAACAACATTCCTACCTACTAGTGCTATCTAGCGGGGAGTAAAAGAACTCATATCTAAGCATTTTTATGGGGGGCCGGTGAATAAAACAATCTCCAAGGCAGACATTACAATCTCACCTTACTTCAGGACAGATGAAAATGCAAACTTCCATCTCCTGGCTTAACTGAACTGAGGGTGGAGTGGAAGTCGTCTGATCTCCATTGTTGAAAAAGAGATGCCAGCGTTCTGCACTACAGAGATGCGCACTCTACGGCCGACTTTGCCCCATCTGAGCGCGCCAAGCATGGGAACTAATTCAAATTCATTGGCCACTGAGACTTAGAAATTAAATATTAAAATTACGCCAGGCTTTAATGAGTCAATTAAGTAACTGAACTTCACATTTGAATTTATATTCTTCCACATCCAAAGGAAAAGGAACGCGCCAGAGCAACACGACAAAGATATAATATAATTTATTTGAATTATACTACGCTATCCTGCGTGGCAAAGAAGTTCCATTCAACCCTCAAGATGCAGCACCCCCGTGACCTTATGACATTATGGTCCGCCTGCCTCAGTCTGGGGTGCAAGAAATTGTCATCGCCTCCACCAGGGGAGATATGAATTTGAGCGGTGCTCCAGCAGCAGATAAACCAGCCCCTGTATTGGAAGGCTACGCTAACCCCCACCCCCGGAGAATCGCTGACACAGGGCGATATTCGTGTAATCAGAAGTCCGGCCCAGTGGTCCAGCAGAGACACCACAGCTTGCCGGCCGCAAGGTTTGTGAACTCATCTACAGTTTGCGGAAGATTCTCTCTTCTGCATCGTGCACAGGGTTCAGCTCCTTCACTTCAGCAGCCTGAGGCAGGGCTCGAACCACTACCTCCAACTGGCAGCTTGCAGAAGGCTGCCAGCACATCTTCCTTCAGCTTACCACCAGGGACAGTTCTGCACATCTGGTAAATCCCACACCTGTACCCACTTACCCCTACCTCAGTCAACTTCCCTTGACTCCACGGTAACAGGTGGTTGCGAGATTTACGTCCCCCTGGATAGAGCCCCTTGTTTAAAGATCATGCTGTAAATACCCTATATTCTTAATTTGGTAATTTAATTAATAATCTTCGTAGGAGTTAGTTATTTCTTTTATTGATTTTCCCAGGCTCGCCTTCGCCAGTTGATTTATTATTTTCTATAACATCTTACCTAACTTATAGTTTGTAATTATTTAACCGGGTCACTGCTAACTCTTATTTTTTAACGTAATAAAATATTACGTAACAAACTTTATTTCTTGTTTGTTTCTTACTGTCCTTTTTAATTTAGAACCTGTACCACTTTTATTATTGTTACTTTATCTCAGTGTTGTGTTCCATTAAGTACACATTTAAAATCTAACTTAGTTTGTGTCTTCATCTGGTCGTGTAATGTGCTGAATCCCTCAGGAGACAAGGACAGAAATTGGACTTAATTCCTGAGATTCCAGTGCGCCCGCTGCCAATAACTGACAGAACTGGCAACTTGAGTTGCCATTGTGAACAACAGGTCCTATTTAATTTATCCATGTGCAAACAATACGGTGGTACTGGAAGCCATCAGAGGCGATGCGAGAGGCATGCCTCACTACAGCAAGCTTTACTAATTCAAATTATTTCCAACTCTCAATCCAGTACTTTGAATACTTGTGAATCTGAGAGCCATCAGATTGATTACAACTTAGTGTTACCTCCAGATCACGAAACACCCTTAAAGCATTTGTTAGGTTGGTGCGAACCCGACGAGGAATCAGATTCCAAGGAAACCCCTGTTCAGCCCACTTCAATATCAGCATCACCCACAAACATCGACACACAGAGCCCCTTCAGTTGATCTAGCCTAGTGAGACTAAAGTCTGGCAGGATACTTCAGGTTCGACACCTGAGAATAGAAATGCTTCCCAACTTCTGCACCATCACATTGGCTTCCGAGGGTTCGAATCCCTCCGAAGGCAGTTCCCCGCAATCAACCGGAACAATCTGAGCCAATTTCATCCCCTCTCGCCAACCCATAAGGCCACAGTGGATTATTCCTGTCAGTACAAGCCAAATCGTTCACCCCCGTAATAATTCATAACTCATCACCGATTGAGCTCACTTCCCTCCCACCCCCCCCTTTTTTTTTTTATCAGGACAGCTGGAATCCCGACTATTGATGTCCCTTGTGGTACGGAGAGAGTAAGGCTGCCCGGAGGGATAGTCTGACCCTCCGAATTACTCTGGGGTTTGACTCCCCTCTACCTCCTAGAGTCAGAAGGTGCAGTAAGCACTGTAACCACTTATTCATGAAGGGCAGCATGCGTCAGACGTTATGTGTCAATTCCTCCCTTCTCCTCTGTGACTGAAGCTTATTCGTAATGTCGTGGAAAGGCATATTCTCTTGTGGACAATATGGCTCTTCCTCTATGGCCTCCGTCTGAACAAGATGAGATTAGAGGTCATCTCTGAGGAGAGATGGAAGATGATCTGGCTATGATAACCCCACTTCTCGTTTAGTAGTTAAGCTTCAGAGGGATGCAGGGGAAGTGTCTGGTACTTGCAGGCACTGCCATGCTTTTCTTTTCCTCTGCCACTCCTCTCAACTAGCTTTCTGCAAAAATGATGGGCCGTACCCCAACCCCTTGGAGAGGACGAGTGTCTACCCCTACTAGCCACTGTTGCAGGTAATCAAACTGGCATCCTTGAGCGGAGACAGAACATATTCCATGCATCTGGATATCAAGATATCTGTACAGAAGAATAGTGTTCCACTCAACCTATGCTGGCTAGTAGTCTGAGAGACGAAAGCCTGTTTTCTCTGGGCACAATTATCCTTCCTCTCAGCCACCACACTCAGAGGGATGGGTGGAACGGAAAGAAAATTCTTTTGCAGGAATGCAGACCTGTCCCCTCAACAGCAATTTTCCCTCCTTCTGCACTTCTGTAACGAACACCACTCTAGGCGCAGCAACATCGCGTGCCATTCCAACATCGCGTGCCATTCCCCTCATTATTTACTGGAATAACAATAAATCCATTATGATTAGAAATTCAATTTATTACAATATTCATTGGGGTAAATTTAACATTCTTTCCTCAACACTTCTTAGGTCTAGCCGGAATACCTCGACAATATTCAGATTATCCAGACATATTCACATCATGAAATATCATTTCATCAATAGGAGCTTTAATTTCAACCGTAAGAATAATAATATTCATTATCATTTTATGAGAAATGAACTTGCCTTCTCCATAACAGTTGGAACATGGTGAAGGTCGTTCACACATAGGTGGCATCTAAACGCACTCTTACTCTTCCCGCTACAAAACAAGAAAATAAGAAAGGGATAGATAGCCTAGCATCCAGCTGGTATCAGGAGGCGCTTTGTCGTTCTCTTATAGTTCACTCCTCAAGTTTCAATGCGTGTTTTGTCTGCATTTTGTTTTTATTCTGGGATAACCCGGCGATATGTCGCGTGGGCCTCTTTTTATTAGAGTATGCATTTACAAACTAATTTTTACTTGGTGACTCTCTGCAAACACGTGACTTGCAAATTTGACTGGGGAGGAAATGTTATTTGACAGTCTATCCTATAATAATTTACGTCACCATTATTTTTTTTACACTTCACTCTTTTCTTTTCCTGCAGCACTGCTGTGGCCGTCTACACAGATGTATTTACAAGGTTACTTGGTGTCGCCCAGCAGGCTAAGTTTATGTCTTTACTATTCACAAAACTAAGGGTTTTTATCAGTGTGCTGAGTACTTCGTGGTTTGTCTCCTGGCTAAAGGGTTTTCTTTAGAGTGAAGTGGCGGGGTATACATGTACACGAATGAATTCACCACTTCAAAAGCAGGATAGAAATTAGAAGAGAAAAACATGTACCCTTCAAAAATAATACATCTCAGAATTCTTTCTTTGTTTCTGATCTTCTCGCAGCCTTTCTCGTATAAAGTCCATAGCTGCTGGCTGAAATGAAGCTAACACATAATTTACCAAATTGATTACTCAAACGTAATTGGCAAACATGGCACTGGAACAAATATTTATTAAAAAGTGGCTTTCGTCTTGCAACCTGCTCTCACAGCTTCAGTCTTTGGTTGCTTTCTTTAAGCCTCCCTAAACATTTTTACATTGAACACAGGTATCAAATAGAAAAGAAAACAAATCTGATGCGAAGGTATGTACAGATTTCCATCTTTTACAAACTAAGTTTTCTTCGTATTCTTTTAGTGCTGCACACTGCTCAGACTTTTTTTTCCTGTGACCCATACTTTAAGACTTAAAGAAAATAACTTTCTGTCCCTGTTTGGATAGTGATGGCTGGAATGGGGTCATTCTTAACACATTGGAGTCTAGCCTTTTATATGCTGTTATTGCTGAAAATACTTACAAGTGTATTTTAATACTTTTCCACTTTTGTTGGGGAAACATCCTGAAAAGAAACACTTCATTGCATTATGGGGCCGCGGTGGTTGAGCGGTTAGTCTGCTCACCTCCTAAGGCGAACCAGATTCGATCCCCCTTTGGGCCACTCCCGGATTTTGGCATGCTGGAATCGTGCAGGACAATGCTGCTGGTTGGGCGGTTTTCTTGGGGATCTCCCATTTACCGTGCCCCTTCATTCCAGCATTGTTCCATATTCACCCTCATCATCCCCACTGGCTTTCAAGACCTTGCTGTTAAGAGCTGCCCAAATTTTTTAACTCACTTCATTGCAATATACCAATAAAAACTTATCTTTTACTCAAAATTTTGATACTAAATACATACACACTGTTAACATGATAAATTTTTTTAGAATGTGAAAAGAATTTACTGTTTTATGCCATTGTTCCGCAAGTTGTCAAATTTTGCATTTCATTGGGGTCACTATGTGTGGGTTATTGAGAACTATTTAATAATTATCAACTAAAGAGCTACATCATGGTTGTATCCCAAAAATAACATTAATAATTCACAACACTGTCATAGACTCTACATCAAGAGGCCCCTTCTGTTGTCTATGCATTTCAATATATATCACTCTGGCTTATTGTCACTAGCGCCACATAAGAAAAAAATTTCTAAGAAAAATTACAAACATTCCAAACCTAATGTAATTATAGCTAAGCATCTGCATTGTATCTTCCATTTGTGAAAATTTTTCTGTACTACTATTATTTACAGGAAATATAACATGTCCTAAATATTACTAGAATTCATAAAAAAAAAGAATGTTCACACACATGCTACCATAGTCCATAACATGAATAGTGTCATACTGCTCCATGTAACTTTTAGAGATAATAATTTTTGTGAGGTATTTTTGATTTGAACACAATCTATTTAGTTATACACATGTCTGTAGATCTACTTGTCCCGAAATATGTAATGTTATGAAAATTTGGAACTTGTGTGAAACTTTCAGAAACACTCCGGAATACTCAGTGTAATACCATATTGATGCACCACTACTGAGTTTCTTTGTGTGTGCATTTACCTTGCTGAGCTTTGCCCACATCAGAGCAGACCTTGCAGTATCTTGTGTGATTCTTTTTTTTCTTTGTAAGCAAAATTTTCGCTCGAAAACGATGAGCAGATAGTCAATTGGCTGAAGATGAAAGTCAAACATCTTCTGCTTATGAGGCTCCATAGGCCAACAGCTGATTCCCTAATGCAGTCATAAAGTCATCTAAATGGATCTTGCTAGCATCAACCCTTGACTTCTTGTACAAAATAAATGAGTTGACAACAGCCGTCAAAAAAAGTATTTTTCATAGAAGAGGCCATTTATTTGCATATTAGTGGAAAGATACACATGTTTACTGTCTCTTAATGAAACATATAGCAACATGTAGCGCTGTAAATGTTAGAAGTAGTGCTTCTGCAATTGCAAAAACCAAGCTTGACATTGTTTTAGACTACAATCTACTCCTGTTTTGTTGAGATTGTAGTCTAAAACGATGTCTGGCTTTGTTTTTGCAACCGCACCAGCACTACTTGTGACATTTACTGTGCTACATGTTGCTGTATGTTTCGTTAAGAGACAGTAAACATATTGTGTATCTTTTCACTTATCTGCAAGTAAACAGCTCTTCTTTGTAAAATACTTTCACCTTTCTTTAATTCCATAGTTTTGAAAACGTTCGGTAGCCCTTTTTGGTTTTTCTGCATGGTACATGCAGGCAAGGTCTTTTCTTCTCACAACTTGTCAAGTAAAGTTTGACTGGTATAAATTCTGTCCATGAAAAGTGAGAGAGCTTTACCTAAAGAATTGTGGTACAGCCTTTGAACAAGGTTTTTCCAATAAATTTTGAACACTACCTTCACCACCACTATATATCTCACAATTTAAGATGTATCCTGTACTATTGTTGCAAAGTATGTATTTGTGGGGTTTGTTTTTTATGTAAATGTGAAATTGTAGACATCCCTGAAAAGGACACATAACTTCATAAATTGTGAGATTTCGTGAATGATAGAAACGTGCTTTGCATTATTGGACAAAATGATCGAAAAATGGCCTAACTTTATGAAGTGGATCATGGTTTGGCTGGCTATGCTCTGGGACTATATGATGCATTATCATTTATGTGTAACACAAATAATATTGCTCGAAATTGGTCATGCCTGAAGAAGCATCCAGGAAAGGGAGAGTGCATGATGTTATCTGGACCAGTAGTCGGTAATCTTTGGATTTTCCATCAAACACATGTGCAGAATTATTGCGAAAAAATATTAAGATTCCTGAAGTTTTACTTAACCTCCGCTTCCACATAGAATTTTGTTCTTTCCTCATAGAATTTTGTATCATTATTTTTTCTTGCATCATTTTTTCAATGTTTGTACTCGCATAACAATTTGTTTAAAATTTTATTTTACACACAACACCATTGCCAAAAAAATTTGACAAACAGTCTACCATATTTCGCAGTGTATAGGTTGCACATTTTTACAAAAAAAATTAATATGAAAAGTAGGGTGTGGCTTATTTACGAGATATTGGCATTCAAAATAATTTTCTCTCTCAAAACACTTTTAGAAATTGGTCAACATACAGTATGTTTTAGTGTTTTAACTTTGTTTTTAAGGAAGTAAGTAATAAATGAATAGCTTTTCACTTGAGCAATAATTCATCCACTCACCTTTATAAATAAAATAACCATTATCCCGCATGTGTAAAATGTAAAAATGTTTAAGCTCGACAATAGATGCCATGCTAGAAAAAAATTGATTCTACTGCTGTACAAGATATGTTAAGTAGTTCACATGCCCACCGCCACACCATAAGTGCACATTGATAGGCACCATTTTGTGTAACATGTTTGCTGTGGTTTTGCTTTCTCAAGTCATGGTACCATCTGTGGAATAGTAATAGCACAATGTATATTTGTAAACATTCAACTTAATATGAATTTTCTGTCAAATGTTTTGTAGGGGAGAAATTAAGTCAGAATTTTTTATGTCTGTATGGAATAAGACTTAACAATTTTTAAAGGAATACAAAAATTCAGTGCTGCCTATACTTGAAATATTAATAGTCCCTATTTTTTCATCAAAATTTGCTGGTGTTGCCTATACAAGCACGCTGCCTATACACGCAAAAATACTGTATTTCATTGGACGTTTCAACTACATTAGCACAAATGCCAGTGTGCTCTTCAAATTCTGGCAACTGTGGTTGATTGATTGCAGCCACCCAACAGCTTCAGATGTCCTTTCACATTTTTTATTTGCCGGTACTCATGACTGTATGTCAGTATCTGTAAGAAAAAAATGAAAGTGTAACTATATTTATAAAAATTTATTAAAGGACAGGAATTCAAGTTCTCACAGTGTAGTACTTGTTGACAGGTGCGTGATAATGCATACACACATGCACGCGCACACACACACACACACACACAGAGAGAGAAGAACGACACATTTTCCATGCAGTTGTGCGATAGTGATGTTTCGCTGGATAGGCCCTCTTCATCAGATGGTTAGTTGTAGGACGTGTCTTACAACGTCCTACTACTCACCGTCTGATGAAGCTGGCCTAGCCAGCAAAACGTTGCAATCGCACAACCACATGGAAAATGTGTTGTCCTTCTTTGTGTGTGTGCGCCTGCCGACAAGTACTACACTGCGAGTACTTTAATTCCTATCATTTTATATATTTTTGGTAGCTTAGCAACCTACTTGCAACCCTAACTATATTTATAGTAGGTCTTTATTTCATTTATACATGGACACAACAAAATTCGTGAGATAGCACTATGTAATTGAATGACTTATGGCTCCACTGCTGCAGAACGATGTTTCACGGCCTAAATCAGTCTGAGTTGTGATCAGGTGGTCGTATCATTCAGATTGACTGTTGTTTACATGCACATGGCAAGGCAATGTGAGTTATCAGAGTTCGAACAGGGCATGATTGTGGGTGCCAGAAGGATGGGACATTCAATTTCAGAAGTTGTGGAGACTTTCAATATTCCTCTATCCACGGTGTCACGTGCGTACAGGGAATATCAAAATCAAGGCATTATGATCCACCGTGGACAAAGCAGTGGCCGTACAAAGTTACTTGATGATCGTGACCAGCGGAGGTTGGTAGAATAGTCCGTGCTAACAGAGCAGGGACAATTCTTCAAATCACAGCCTCATTTAATGCAGGAGGTGTCAGATGTGTATCTAGCAGATCTGTGCAACGTGTATTAGCTTATATGGGATATGGAAGCAGAAGACTCACCAGAGTGCCCCTGTTAACAGCACAACACCGGGCAGAACACCTCACTTGGGCTCATGAGGTTGCTAATTGGACCCTGAAGGACTGGAAACATGTGGCCTGGTCCGACGAGTCTTGATACAGGTTGTTTCGGGCTAATGGTAGGGTTCGGGTATGGTGCGAACCCACTGAGGCCATGGATCCCAGTTGTTAACAAGGCACCGTGCAACTATTTACTCTCTCTCAGATGTAGATGGGCATGATACAGCAGTGAAATTGGGTGGCTCACAAAAGTTGTGGAGGTGAAAGGGGGTCCAACTGCCACACACCAAGTTTGTGCTCTTAGCGGGTGGGAAGTTACCAATGTAACACTTTTAACAATCTATTGCATGGCAGGAGGCTTGCTGATGGTCAGGGGACAGCATCAAGGTATCTCGTGTTAGTGCCTTGGCTTTTCCTTGATGATGACTTGGCAGGTCCCCCCCTGTAGCTGCTCTGGGCACTGTAGTGTGATATATTTTGGGCTTGCTCTTTGCTGCGGCAGCTCTGGGTCAGCTGGTTGTACATCAAGGGCCCTTGCCATGAAGGACACAGCTTTGGCACGCAGCTGGGCAGCAGGCAGGGAAGTTATCACTTCCCTTCATGGATGACAGCAGGCTTTCTCCACCCCGACCTTGCAGTGACATGCGGAAGAGTTGGCTTTTGAACAGTACGGGCTGTGCTCTCTGCTTCATGGTTGCTTGTAGGCCATCCACAGAGAGTGCAGTCAAACTTCTCTCTCTGATTTGTGTCGGCTCTGATGGGGGTGGGTTCTGTAGCTTGGGTAACTGCTATGGGAGGGTAAGAGTGACGGTCTGTCATCTCCACGTGGCGGCATGCTGCAGATTTCGCTTCGCCTAGCAGGTCACTTCCCCTCCCTTGTTCAAGTTCAACCAGTGGAGGAGTTTGAACTGTCTGTGTGGGTGTTATTTCTTCGACGTGCAAATCCTGCGGATGCTGAATTTGGATAAACCGATTTCAGTAGCTGTTCTTCACAGAGACTTTTTGGGACTTGTGCAAATATGATAAAAATGGCGAGTCTGTCATGTCTGTGAACTAGGTGGGGTAAGAACATGCTGGTGGTCTTCATTGAAACCCATTTCTTTGAATTTTGCACCTTGACACATTCATTTTTCTTTTACTTAATTTGTTTGTGTCACTGCAACAATCCTGATGAAATGTTTTTCCTCAATTTCCAGACTCTTGTGATATCATGTGTTAATAGTAACTACTTTAACTAAATGCATCTTAGAGGATGAATTAGATTCCATACCTCTTTTGGCACAGATAATTGTTGTTCAGGAAATTTTATTCCTAATATGTCTTTTATATTGCAGTGTCACGAGAAATTACTTGGATTGGCTGACATCCTTGCCTTGGGGAATTACAAGTAGCGAGAATCTGGACTTATTGCAGGCTTCTGAGATCTTGGAAAGGGACCACTATGGCATGGAAGATATAAAGAAACGGATTCTGGGTAAGAATTTATATGTTTACGTACAATAGACCCTCTATTTTACAATGTGTCATAGTTTTATAGAATTACTTTGTAAAATCAAAAATATCCAAAAATAGTTTTTAAAACGCAGTTTTCTTTTCAGTGAAATCTGTTTTTGCTGACATGATTAAGTTACATATTAATTAAATTCAATAGGCAGACATCATCTGGTGTAGGGTAAAAGGGGGGGGGGGGGGGACAGAAGCATAGCTATTGTCGCCAAAAATGTTTAAAGATCGGGCAACATTTAAGTTTTAGAGAGGGTCAAGTTATCCTTAGTGACTTCTTGCAGAAAAATTATAGTATTTGTTATGGAAATATTAATTTATTTCATTCAAATTTTCAGAATAAATGATACCCTGGAAGAACATGTACATATAGGCTGTTCACAGTAAAATGAGCACTTTTGAAAGCCCTACTTAAGATCTACTTGCATGTACGGTGTGTATTCTCCCGCCTTATGTAAGAGTAACATTGTCGTGGGCCTCATAACTTTATTCATGCGTCGGTCAAGTGAAACTGCGAAATTATTATAAAAGTAAATATTTTACAAATCTGCTAATTTTTACTCTTCGATTCATAAAAAAACAGAAAGCGAAAGAAATAATTTTAAGTTATCTGAAATGGTTACCTAACACTTTTTATTCAATGTTAAGATACAGAACTGCATCCCATCTATCGTTACCAACTTTACTGGGTGCATGCCACTCGGTGCACCTGTTAAAATTCATGTAGGTAGGGGCAGTAACTTTTTTCTAAGATTGATTTCAAATTGCTCATTTTAACGTGAACAGCCTTTACTAACCTTTTGCCTTCAATTGTCATGAGTTAGCGGAGCAGCACTTGGACTTTGTAATTACACATTATTTGACAACAAAGTATTGTCACATACACTTCCAGGGTATTAGTTTATTCATAAAGCATGTATCTTTTGAAGTAAATTAATATTTCAGTATTAGTTACTCTGATTGAAGGTTGCAAAGAAACAGATCTTAATGACCATATTTACTCACCTCTTTCAGAAATTAAAAAGTCACTTCAAAAAGGCAGACATCTGCTAATTAAAACAGAAATCTTGTCTGAACATTCTTAAAGCATCCACAGCACTCATTGCTATGGGGCCGATGTATATATAAACACTTGTAGGGATAAGCTTTGGATGTCCTCAGGTTATACTTGGCATGGCCAGGTGTAAGGTCGTTTCCTACCGTTACATGGCTGGTGAATAAAAATCTGCAAGTGCTCGAAAATCTAGCTCAAGCACAATACCTGCTGGCAGCTGGTGTTTCACTTGAAATATTTTTCAGGCTCAAAAAATTTGAGCTTATATTGTCAGATCATTCAGTTTATGATCAATGAAACTGTGGTTTAATGTTTATAAAAGTAAACAACACATTGTTTATTAACCAAATGTAAACATTTAAAAGGTAGGCATGTTCTGGTAAAAGTATTCCCCAAAAATGGATATATGAATGCTGATTAACAGCAAAATTATCCCAAAACAGGCCCACAAATATGTCTAAGATGCAGCACTCAACAAAACAGAATGTTCACCATTTGCTATAAAAATAAGATGTTATCCTTTCATGAAACACTATTTTAAAAGGTACGGATTTTAGGGCTATAATTATTCTTCAGAACAGCAGATGCAAACACAAGAGTATCGTCAAAATTAAAAAAAAAATATAAATAAAATTTTAAAAAAACCAGGTTATTATTCAGCCCAAGATAGCTCCCAACTAGACAGTTTCTTAGAAAAATAAAACATTTTTCATATGGACACTTGTTTTTCGCAAGTTGTGAAATCATGATATTTTTTAAAGATTTGCTTTAGACAGTGGAAGTAACAAAATAAACAAACCTTTTTGTGAAAACATAAAATAATTGTGTAAGAAATTGACATGTGAACTAGTAAAATCATAATTTGTTCAAGCGATCAATTGCAATAATTTGTGCTGAATGGATTTTTAGAATGTTTTACTGTATAATTGTTCACGTGTCAGAACAACATTCAATAGTCCTGACTGCAACATTGAAACTTAAAATAGCTTTTGTTCGGGTTTTCAGAAAATGTGTTGATTTAAACTAGATAAAGTTTTCTTATGGCAGTATAAGTAAAAAGGTGAATTTTACATTTTTCATAGCGTTAATGTTACAGTTTGCAAATATTACAGTACAGTTATTTTTGTGTACTGTGAAGGAACTGAACATATCCAACAGTTTTATTAAAGGAAATAGCATGCATTTCTTTATTAATTGTTCACTGTAAGATTAACCACCATCTAGGACACCGCCATGACTGATACTGGCGACCTGGCAATGCCGCCAACATTACATTGGGTAAAGTCAGTAATTACCACAAGTCCATAACACCTCTCCCCACTCAAATAGGACAAGACAATATTGTGATAAATTAACACTGACAATCAACTCATTAGCCATTGTATAGTAATGTAAGGGTTCTTCATTATAGTTTGGGATTGTCACCTCGTCTGCAGGGGAACAAGGGGCTGCCACATGTTGATCGCCATAGTGGTGATGGCCATAGAGGCTCAGGAAACAAACTTACGGTACAGTAACAATGTGCGTGTCAGTACTACCATATTTCAATTTATTTGCCCACTTCAAGTACACATTAGTCGACTAGCTGAGTGTTACTGAGCACCGTGCAGCACCGGGGCATCGAACCCTTGAGTTTGCGCCAGCCGGCCGGCACGCGTAACGTACTAAGACTCGACTGTCCAGCTTCACTCTACAGAACAACTGACTAGCCGAGTGCCAGCGGTGCCACCTGCCTGCCTGCTGCTGCATTGTGAAAACTCTGACACTGTGCATTATGTTGCACTTCCTTTCACTGTGCATGCTATACTTGGTGTCTCGTACAATTAATTTACTCTGTGCAACGTACATTACATTACAATCACCCTCCTCTTTGAAGAGTGGAGCACTGCAGCGACAGCGACACTTACAAAACAATGAAACTTAAGACAGATATATGATAAAATACAAGTGAAACAGAACAGATACAGAATAATTACTTTCTGTACAAGCTTGGCCTGCTTGTACCAGGCCGTACAACCTTAACATCAGAGGCTGGTACTTTTTTTTAGAGTCTGTTGTAACGTTTTTCGTGGGTTTGGCCAGTAGCACTTCGTAACTACAAGTCTCATGCCTACTCTAATACAAATACAATACACAGGAGTTAACAATATTAATAACATGAATTGAACTAATTTCTAGCTTATGTATGAGGTGCATAATTTGACTTTATGGTACATTAAATCTAACATATTTCCTAGCAAGTGACATTCTTCAGACACAGCAGAAATATTAAAATCAATTACAACTATGTACTAACTGTCGGACACAATAACATCACTTTGATGCTCAAACACACAGTACCTACATTCGATGGCTCCACTCTTATTTCTGTGGCTAGAACACAAAACAACATATTATACAACACAAGAACATAAACATGTTGTATTTTCACTGATGACGACCCAGGTGGTAGGGGATGAGTGGTCTC
The DNA here is from genome assembly GCA_029891345.1 of Dryococelus australis. Taxonomy (NCBI): domain Eukaryota; kingdom Metazoa; phylum Arthropoda; class Insecta; order Phasmatodea; family Phasmatidae; genus Dryococelus; species Dryococelus australis. Next base: position 93,418,793 of record CM056999.1, on the reverse strand, counting down.
ACCGGTGTCTTTGGGGCATTGGGAGGGGGAAACTTTTGCTACTTTTCTGTGAGTGCATGCTGAGGTGGGATATGGAGTCATCGTAGCTGAAGGTCCTGGCTTCGTCATGACTGGAGGCGAGTCTGGAGGCAGCTTACGTGGTCTCCCGCGAGGACGCTCTTGGTCATCAGTTGCAGAGGCAGGTAGTGTAGCTGGACTCTTGTATGGCTTCACTCTATTCACGTGGACGATAACTTAACGGAATGGCAGCTGAAGCTTAAGATTGACTGGCGAACACACCTCGATAACTGGATATGGTCCTTTTCATGTTTGCTGGAACTTCTTAACTTGATTCCTCTTCAACACTGGATTGTTCAGGTACACAAGATCACCAACCTTGTACTGCCGGTTGACTGCCTTGTTATTGTACTGTGCTGCTTGCTGCAAGAATGCAGCGTGGTTGCGTTGCTTCACCAATTTCCATACATCACACAATTTTCTTGCTAACTTGACAACATGGCTGTTGCCAACTGCCGGAGGTACAGTCAGGTGTTCACAAGGAGTGGACATCTTCATGCCATGCACAACTTTATAGGGACTCAGTTGGGTACAGGTATGAACTTGACTATTGTATGCTGCACAAATGTAAGGTAAGTAGAAGTACATGTTCCAATCATCATGTTGGCTGCTTACATATTGGCTGATCATCTTGGCAATTGTCTGATGCACGCGCTCGGTTTTCCCATTTTGTAGTGGATGTCCTGGAGTTGTTTCAACTTTTTTATTCTCAACAGCTGACACAATTGTGTCATGAGCTCCGACACTAAAATTTGTTCTCTGGTCTATGATAATTGAACCTGGTGCACCAAATTTCAATGTCCAATCAAACACAAAAGCTCGAGGTACAGTTTCAGCTGTTTCGTCAGGGAGAGGCTTCATAACCAGATATCTCGAGAAGTGAACAATAATTGTCAAGATGTATCTGTTACCACTTGCAGTTTTAGGCGTAGGCCCTACAATGTCTTAGACCTAATCTCTGAAAAGGCTGCTCTGTTTCTGGCAGCTCAACAAGAGGAGCTTGAGATTTCTCTGGGGTAGTTTGTCGGTTATAAGACAAACAGTTTTGCACGTAGTGGTCTACTGATTGTTTAAGATTTCTCCATCAATATCTCTCAGCAACCTTACGATTTGTAGCTTTTTTGACCTCGGTGACCAGCATGCACAGAACCATGGCATTTCTTTAAAATTTCATCCTGCTGAGACCTAGGGACGACCAGTCTTAGGCCCAAACGAATTTCTCTAACCAGAAGAGTATCTTGTTCAACGAACCTCAACTGCTATCAGAATAGCTGACACTCATCATCATTTTGTTGCTCGGTGCTCATATTTTCCTCTGCACTAGCTTCTATCAAACATACTCATCTGCTCATGCAGTCTGCATCTCATGCTTTCTACCTGGGCATGCTGAATCTTGTACACATACTTGCTCAGCTGTAAGGACCAACACATTAGTCTACCACTAGAATCCTTCAGACCTAACATCCACTTCAGTGCACCGTGACCTGTCACTATTGTAAATTCATTCCCAACCAAATAACAGCGAAAACGTTTTACGCTCCACACAACTGCTAAGAGCTCTTTTTCAGTTACTGAATAGTTTGTTTCAGCTTTGTTCAGTGGTTTTGAAGCATAAGCAACTGGATGCTCTTCACCATTCACAACTTGACGCAAGACACTACCAATAGCAAACCAACTTGCATCAGTAGCTAATATGAAAGGTTTATCAAAATCTGGGTAAGCAAGAACTGGAGAGGTCATTAGTGCTTTTTTCAAGGCAAGAAAATATTGGTCACACTTATCTGTCCACACAAATTTTATGCCCTTTTTAAGTAAACTGGTCAGTGGTTGTGCAATGGTAGCATAACTATTTATGAAATGGCGGTAGTAATTACATGAGCCAAGAAAACTTTGTAATTTATTCACATTGGTAGGACTCGGGTAAAGCTGAACGGTTTCAACCAATTTTGTGTCTGGACTTACTCCTGAAGAACCAATGACATGCCCTAGATAACAGATTTCACTTATGGCAAAATGGCATTTCTCTAGGGATAAGGACCAATTAGCCTTCTTCAACCTGTCAAAAACTGATCTAAGACATTCTACATGCTGTTTCATGTCTTTACTGAATATTACCACATCATCAGTGAATATCATGCATTGAGTAGTGTCAAGCCTTTTAACACACTGTCCATGAGCTTCTGAAAAGTGGCAGGATCATTAATCAGACCATAAGGAAGATAAACATACTTGTACACACCTGTATTATTGATGAACAAAGTTTTAGCTTGATTGTCAGAATTAACTCCTTTCTGATGATACCCAGTGGTAAGATCATCAACTGAGAAAATTTTGCACTGACCCAAATTATCTATAGACACACTATATTAGGCAATGGATAGATGTCAGGAGTAGTAATTGCTTTTAAAGGGCGGTAGTCCACACAAAAATTTTATTGGTTATCTCAAGTTTCAGATTAATTTCTGAAAATTACAGGAAAACCCCAGGAGGGTCACTTGGCTCTGCTGGCATAATGAATCCTGACTGAAGTTGCTCTTCTACCATGTCTTGTACTAGCTTTTGCTGATGAAAGGTTACATGATACAGATTCTTAGAGATAGGATTGTGTGATCTCCTGTGTTGGACCAAATGTGTGACAGACAAATTTTTCCTCTCTCTAAAAATATGCTGATACTCCTGCAACAATGAGTTAAGTAACTGCTTATCTTCTCCTCACAAATGACTTAATTTACTTGTTAAATCTAGCTGAGAATCATCTGTAACAACTCGACCACACAACTTCAAGTTTTGCAAGCTTCCTGATTGATTCATGTCTTTATTGGCAACAGACTCATCTAGATCACAAGGACAAGAAATGACATCTTCCTTCTCCAGCATCTCCAACGCTGCTTTCTGGGTACCCCGAGGAATTTCTACCTCAGCTCAACTCATGTTCACAGGTGCTTCTACTTTTCCTTCATGAGGCATAACTGTAGTGACACTTGTAGCAACATAACAGTGCTGATTATTCAACACATCACATTCACGAGCTGGTTCTACTAGAACAGTGCTATTATTTTCCACATGACCATGTAGGAGAGAAACCATAATGCAGACTATTTTTCCTGTACCTGGCTGTATTTTCTCGGCAGCTACTAAATGTGCTGGGGACTGCGTAATCTTAACTGGAGAGGCTGGGTTGCGCAATTTCATGCGGGAGTCCTTTACTCATTATGTCGGCCCGTCAGTGCACTGTCCTAGGGAGTACAATTCATTTCCCAGTTGTGGGCTCTGTTTTGCTACATTTGCAAGTGTTCTGTATTGTTTCAGATAATCTAGCCCAATTATTCTATCGTAACTAGTGCAGTTATTCTGTACAACCTGTATCCACATTTCATAGGCAGTGTTACCTAATTGTATGCTTACAGCAATTTCTCCCAAATTCTTTAACTTGTGGCCAGAAAGACCAGACACAACAAATTTTGGTTCTTGGAGTCACTGTAAAGTTAACCCTCCAACAACATTTTGCCACATAAGTGATATTTGTGCACCAGTTTCTAACAACTTGAGTGGTCTACCAATGTAAGTTACATTTACTGTCAAATCATTTATATCACCAGACACTACTGCAAGTATGCACTTTACATGGGACTGTGACTCGTGGCTAGTCCAGTTCTGGGGCTGTTTAAATTACAATTCTTGTTAGCAGGAGCATGTGCCAAAACACGCTTTTTCCTCTCTTACGGCAGTCCATCTTGTGATCTACCTTGCAGCAGAAGAAACATTTGTCTCCGTTACTCTCCACTGCGAACACTGACTTACTAGAAGACTTAACCAAGGTGTCTTGCTCTGTACCAGGATGCTTGTCAGCTTCAACTATGTTTATTGCAGATTCTAGGGCCTCTTTAAAAGTTTGTGGGCAAGAAATATGTGTAAACTTGCCTACTTCACCCTTCAAACCATTCAAGAAATCATTAAGAGCCCGTTGATCAGTTTCATGCTTGATCGCCTCATTTCCCTCATGGGTGGAACCTAATTCATATGTGTTAGCATTTATCTTACATATCCTATCAATGAATTCCTCCACAGACTCATTGTCTAATATTTTAAGGCGACTCAGCTGTTACCGATAAAAACGAGTGGTGTGTTTCCTGCCAAAAAGTTCTAACAGATGCTTTTTAAGCTCCTCATAAGTTTTGGCCTCTTGGAAAGCACTGTCAGCAAGAAAAAATCTAATGCTTTACGTGCAAGTCTGTGCTTTACAAAGGCTAGTCGCTCCCTTTCTGGCCAATTACAAACTTTAGCAGCCTGTCTGATCTTAATAAAAATTACTCTAACATTGTCTTGTGGCTTGCCACTAAATACTGGGATGGTTGGTAGCAATGTGAAATTTCTAACATGCATTGGTACAGTACCCGACAAATCTGACCTGTCCCCATTTAAATTTATTGGCATACTCACCACTTGTCTCCTGAGGTCTGAATTTTCGCTCTCTAACCCTTCCAGTCAAAATTCTAGGTGATTTAACGCTGCTTGCTGGTTGAGCTCTTTCCCGTCTACAGTCACTTTAAGAGGCCATAGCGACAAGTTCCGTACAAAGGAATAGAATGTGATTGAACATCTCACCTTAACTCCAGTGATCCGGCAAAACAAACTGCAGAGTATCTTCAGATGGACATCGGGACAGCTGGTGTATTACTCCCAGTGGTGTGTCGGTGCGATAACTCGGTTATCTGCGCTCGGCGAGACACTATGTGGCAGAGGCACTCGGATGACGAGAGCAGCAGTGTATGTAGAAGTGCAAGGAGTTGATATCTTCTCATCTCGCAACACATTTGCATATGCTTGAAGTATTCAGTTCATACTGATGTGCGGCATAAGCTCATAATCACAGAGAATGACCAGTCTTTTGCACTGACACAAAAAATTAGTGATGGGATGGTTGGATTATTGATTCCTTGATTCCACAGATTCATGTCTGAATCGAAGAATCAATATTATGATTTTTTGCATTCAAAAGTTCAATTTGATTCTGTAAACTTTTCATACTGGGTGGCATATTATGCAAACCTGGTGGTGCTTGTAAACGCAATGCAAATAGCTTGTGTGTGTTTGCAGTCGTATTTAACCATGCATAATTAGAAGCATGATTTAGTCGTAAATCGTGATAAAACGAAACATCATCAAAATACAAGTTAAAATCCGAAATAACACGAAATACATACAAATGCGCAATATCTCACGAAATAAACTTTTTCCACAAGAAATGGAACTCTTCTCACATGTTATATACACAAATTTACTTTGGCAATATAGAAATAAATCTAAAGACGTGCGAGTCTTGGCAATATAGAGAAATACTCGAGATAAAAAAATTCTCAATTTCATCTCGAGACAATTTTTAAATCTTAGAAATTATAGTTCTGCATTCAACACATGCACAAAATTACTTTTAAGTTTTTTTCTTGTGTAACAAAATGTAAACAATCATATTCTAAAGATTATACAAGCAGTAAACCATGCACTTCGAAATAAGCTACAGTAGTTTGGCAACAAACCTCCTCTAGGTGCAAAGTGAACATTCACAACTAGAATGTGTGCAGTAATCTGTGGCCGCAGCGCCAAATCAAATGTTTGTTTATATTGACAGTAGCATGAAAAATTACTTGAAACGAAAGTGCGATATCTAAATGATACATTAAACGGACTGTTTTCATAAAATATCTAGTATCATAAATTATGGAAGATACTGCAGCCAATGTTAAAGACCGTAAAATGTCTATCATTTGAACATTTTATCCGTGCTAATGTACGTATTTATGGTGAGTGTGAAACATCCTATCCACTGCTTTGGCAGGGGTTTTGCCAGTAGACAAGGATGGGCATGTGGGCATAGCCAATAAAGTATGACAGATACGAACATGGATATCTGGATCAGAGAATTTTACTGTCAGTTTCTGAACTATTTGCACTGTATGCTCCGTCAAACCATTTGAGGAAGGGTGCCAGGGCGGAGTATACAGGTGACGTATACCATTACTACGAAGAAAGTCATTAAACTGATTAAATGTGAACTGCCATTCATTGTCAGTCACTATCACCAAGGGTTTACCAAAATCTGCTAGGATGTAACGCATGTGTGTAATGAGGACTGCAGCCGTCAAACTCTACACCACTTTAACAATTGGCCACTTAGAATATGCATCTATCACAGCGAGCATATAGTGTCCAAGGAAGGTCCCTCCATAATCTCCATAATCCAGATGCACTCATTCCTAGGCTCTCTCAGCCTTAGGCCATGGACACCCAATTGACCTTGAGGGTGCATTAGCCACTGTTTGGCAGGCCTGGCAAAGTATAATGTTATTCGTAATATCACTGTATATGTTCAGTCACTATACTATGCTCCGAGCAATGGCCTTACTGTATTTTTCACCTTGATGGGTTGAGTGAATCAGGTCTAACACTGTCTCTGGCAATGGTGATGGAATCACTACAAGCTCATACTATAAGATGCATTCGAAGTGCAACGACAAAGCTGCTCTCTTGGAGTTAAATGGAAGTAACTTATTGGGTACTGTCCTTGGCCATCCTTGATGCATGTGGATCTTGATTTGTTGAAGCACCACATCACTGTCTGTAGCCCTTGCAATATCCCGTGGTGACAGCAAGCGCAGATCTCTAGCTTCAAGGAGGTGCACACCAGCAGGCTCTGGGAATACATCCTCCCCGGGAGTAGGTTGAGGCAGTCTACTCAAACAGTGTGCATGACCAACTGCTCTACCAGGTTTATGACGTAACTCATAGTCAAAGAAACTCGAAATGAATGTCCACCTCAACATTCGTGGAGATAAATGCAGTGCTGTTGGTCTGTCGGGAGCAAATGTGCCAAGCAAGTGTTTGTGATCAGAAATAATTATAAACTGACAAAAGGCCAAGTAAGGGGTGAACTTTTTAAGTGCAAATATGATGGCTTGTCCTTCCCAGTCTAATTCTCAGTAAGCTTGCTCTGTGGTAGACAGTGTTTGAGATGTGTTGGCAAAGGGTGTCTCGCTTGTTTTACCAGGCTGAGCACCTGGTATGATGTGTGCCAGCACTACACCAATCCCCACCAGTGAAGCATCAGCAGTAACAACCAGAGGTAAGTCAGGGTTGTAATGATCTGATACTTGGTGACTGGTTAACATATCTTTAACCGTCTGAAGTGCCACTTGGTGCTTTGTTGTCCAAGCCCATGTAGAATTTGAGTCTAACAAGCTGTGTAAGGGCTCTAATATGGTAGCCTTATCCTCGAAGAATCTGCCGTAAAATGAGATCAAACCCAACAAAGACTGAAGTTCCTGTTTTGTATATGGACTGTGAGCATTTGTAATATCAGCGGTTTTGTTGGTGGTAGGGTGGATACCCTCAGCATCAAGCCTAAATCCCAAAACTTCAATAGATGCAGCTTGCCACACACATTTGTCAGAATTAACCTTGAATTTAGCATCACCACAGATGTGCAAACTTGCAAAAGCCTAGTCTTGTATTCTGCTACCGTGATACCTTTAACATATATATTTCCTTAGTATGCGATATCAACGTTAACAGGTCCCAATAAACCATCAGTTATCCTTTGAAATGCAGAAGATGCAATCTTAATACCAAAAGGTAACCGTATAACACTGTGCAAGTCTCGAACAGTGTTCACTGTCGGAACATGAGAAATGTCTCCATCCACCGAAATCTGAGTGTAAACCTCTTCCAAATCAATGGTTCCATAGATGCAACCAACTGCCAACTCTGACAACACCTGATCCAGTGTTTGTGATTTGTATGTATCTGAAGATAAAGCACTGTTCACCGTGCCTTTGTAATCAGCACAAAGTCTAAGGGCACCGTTGCCCTTCAATGCTGGGACAATAGCAGAGGCCCAGGGACCGGCGTGGTTCACACCCCTCTCTTCACATTTGTCTCAATATCTTCCTCCATCTTAATAGTGAGGGCAAATGTAACAGATTGAGCTCGCTGATACACAGGATAAATAGCAGGGTTTATATCTATGCGAAAGAGAGGTTCCCTTGTAACAGCCTGTGCCCACATGCTGAAACTGCAGGAAGATTCATGATAGTGTGTGAGAAGGCTTCATTAGACATCCCAGCATAGGATATGTCTGGAGACAGAAAGTACACACCTTGAATGGAAATATGAGAGACCTGAAACCAGTTTAGCCCAATGCCATTCACAACCAAAATAGGAAGATTGCAAGTAAAGTGCTTCTTCGCAGAATATGGCCTTGTATGCAGACTTGAAGCTCGATCAGATAACAGATAAGCTTTCATCATGAAGTGATGAGGTATGGTCACCTAGGTATGACAAATCCACATTTGGTGGGGAAACTGCGGGAGAATGAACCCCGGATGAGGCAACTGCAACTGTGACTTTGTCAACAAAATTTGCACGATCAGCTTCTGCATACCGCAATGATGACTTGTCTCTCTGCTTACAAGCTTTTGTAACATGCCTCACTTTACCACATTTTTGGCTCTTTAAGCTGTTTCTGGGTAGGGGACATTTTGCTTCAGTATGGCCTACTTCAGCACATCTGAAACAGGTAACTTTTTTGTTGAATGTGGAATCAAAACTGGGAGGCGAAAATACCCGGCTGCATGAAATTTGTTTACATTTTCCACACAGATTTCTAACCTCAATGACATTCTCTTCATAGCGTTCAACTAACTGAACAACCTCGAAAGCCTTCATCGCAGTTAGTTCCTTTTCTGAAAATAATTTGGCTTGTTAATCTGCATTCCTTAGGCCACAGACAAACTACTACAACACAATTGTCACCATCATGCCCTCAAAGTTACAGGAAGATGCCAACTGCCTTAATTCAGACATTTAAACAACTGACTTCTCATGTGGAAGTTGCCTTCTGTTTACAAACTTAGTTTAGTAGACAGTGGGTTTGATCGTAGGTATGATATTCTTGTTCAAAACAATGAACTCGATGTATGTGCAGTTTCAAAGAGTCTTCGGTGTAATCCAGTCCTTCAAATTGTGAATGGTATGGTCATTGAACATTCCAATCAGAAGTCCTCATTTCTGATCATCCGTAATCTGCCCTTTTGAATCTAGCCAGAACTGAAATCTTTCCGGATGTTCAGCTCAGGTCTCGAGGCATGAATTATCATTTTTTGCAAAAGACTACGTTGCTTTGTGTAGTTACTACACGAATGAAGAAAACAAAGCAAAAAAATTAACACGCTGCACGCGCGTACAGTTCTTTGCGCATCCTCGTTGCCATTTCTGTGTACTGTGAAGGAACTGAATATATCCAACATTTTTATTAATGGAGATAGCATACATTTCTTTATTACTTGTTCACTGTAAGATTTACATTAAACAAACATTGCCTAGGACACTGCCACGACTGATACTGGGGACCTGGCTATTCTGCCAACATTACATTGGCTAAAGCCAGTAATTACCACAAGTTCATAACAGACATAAAAAGCATACATGTATCTTTAAATGTACAAATGCCAACAGTATGGTGTGTAAACAAAAACAATGAGAAACAAAACAAACTTTTTTGCAGTAGGCTACTCTATGTATATATGAAACATCGTTGCTGTGATCACATTTATTTGGTTTTCTCGTAACAGTAGTTTTTTTTTTTTGGACAGTTCCGACAACTATTTTATATAAACAATGTTAAAAAACCTGCATGCTACAACTCTTAAAACATACATTTCCCGCATCTATCGATCAGATATTCTGCCCAAAAGCCAAAATATATTCGGAATAATTGTTTAGCTATGAAATACAATAGAGTTTTGATGATTTATTCCAGTTATTTACGTTTTACCGTATTTCTCTTCAGTACATTCACCAAAGATTGCATGCATCATTTGTTTGTGAATGCTGTGTGAATGGAAAACAACATGTAAAATTGATAACTGTTACTATTGATAGTATTGTTTACATTCTACAACAGTTCTTCTTCTTCCTGCATCTTTAGTGCATTTGTAGTTTGGCGACTATGAGAAACTGTTTCTAAAACTGTTTCTTCTTATGTGTTTACTGCACTCTTAGGTTGGCGGCAATGAGAATGAATCACACCATCTCTTGACACTGTATCCAAAGATCTATGGCCTTGTTATTGTAAACGGAATTTGGAATTAGTATAGAGGACAAGGTGGTAATTTAATGGGAGTGATTATTATCGGAAACTATCTGCTGCATTTTTGGTTCAAATTGTAAAGGTTTGAAAAAGATTTGGCACGTAATGATTGGCAAAGTTTGTTACAAATAAGTCAGTTGACGTCATTTTTACAGAGGGAGTGAGCATAGCTCGGCTGAAGAAGGAACACTGAACAAAAATATTCATATACAGTGGAGTGTCGATAATCCGGATTAATTGGGACCGGGCCCCTTCCGGATGATCAAATTGTCCGGATTTTCGAAATGAACCAATAAAAGTGCCGGTAGACGTCTTAAACGTAAAAAAACTTGCTAAAATCATTCATAATTCACTTTGTTGGTTACAGAAGTGGAGCGAATGAATAAAACCATTGATGTATAATTTTTATGTGTTTTAATTACAGAAAAAAATATTCTACTGCATGTACAGTATTGCATATACAGACTGTCTTATTTTATGTACAGCACAATCAAATCTGGATTATCGATGGTCCAAGTTTTTGATGTCCAAATTATTGACGCCCAACTGTAGAGAAAAATTAAATTTTGCTCAATTTCAAATGCTAAAGTTTGTAATTTAAAGTGAAAATTTAATTTTAGGGACATGAATTTTTCGGTGTATAAAAAATCTGAAAAGCAGTAAGGAAAACTGTCAAAAGGGGGGAAAAGAAATGGCAAAAGCAGTGAAATATGTGCCAGCACGTGTTTCATAATTATTATTATTCATAAGTAAAGCTTCTAGCTATATAATACAAACATTTTTAAGCTAATACGTATTAAATAAACGTAATTTGCACATAGTTCTTAATTTAAAACAATCATATTACTAAGAGTTACGTTATTTTAGAATTACAAATGCTCAGTATTAAGAAAGCTCATTAAAAACAATTGTTTGCACTTGGAGCTGCTTACAATTCCTAAGAAAATATTATGAATTTGTTCAGTTTGCTCAAAGCAAGTATTGCAATGAGTTCAGCATTTTTGTCCAGCAAATTATACCTCCTATAAACTCGTTATGAATGTACAATGTTTTATTCACTGACTCATCATTGTAATAAACTTTCTAATTTAAAACACCAAAAAGTTATAAACTTTAGACTTGCTGTGGCAAGAACAATTTGTAACACAAAGCAGTTGTTTATGTTTACCAAAATGACAGCGATTTGTGATGTGACTTGTTTTGTTTCTCCTGAGCATGCACAGTGACGTAAACTGTTCATGTCAAATGTAGATGATGGCCACTTGGAAATTCTGGTACACACATAGCGGAAAACTGATACGTCATGCCAGGTTTACCTTCAGAACGAGCCAAACCATTTTATTTTGCTGCATTTTGTACTGAGGAAGGTGAAACACTGACCTAAGTTTTCTATTTGAAGATTTCTATCAGTCAGTAACAAATGTTAAAATCTTGGTATTTGTGTGTAAAAGGGCAACATGATCTTGGTATGTAAGCAATATCTTGAGACCTGAAAAATGGTACGTGTACCAAGAAATTGTCACGTTTAACATCACTGCTTTGTGGGCGCTCAATATTTTACGGATTTGGTAAAGTTGTAAGCTCGGTGAACAATCAATTTTTCAAGATCGATAGTTTCTTCGTAATACTTTAAATGCTGTGCAGTTCTCATAAATATATAACCTCAAATATTTCACAAGTGGTGAATTTACGTTTTGAAAAAATTTACGTATCATAATTAAGTGATTTAGGTGTTTGTGTTGTTAAACCAAGATAAAAGTTCCGAATCTCTTACGATTTTTGAACACGTACGAAACAATCAATTTCTCTCTCATGTAAGCACTTACCGATGTCCGGCGTTGTTGTTGTTTCTTTGTATGAATGTGTTTTAAACTGTAATTAACACAGAAAATGATTTACCTAACACTGCAGTCTGCACTATAAAACAACGGCAAAATAAAACCAGTGATGTGTTAACTGTTGTCTGTCTGACTAGACAGTGTTCATATGATTGCGACATGATTTGTTATAAATAGCAAAATGAGTTTATGTACAATGTACAAAATGAGTATAGAATTGATAGAGATGTTTTTGAGAGGTTTTTCTCTTCTTTATTATTTTATTTCTTAACATGAGGCTGTTAAAATATTTGATGTTTGTATAGATTGCATAATATGTAACCATTAATGTTTCTATACTACAAGAGGCGAGATAATAACTAAATTCGCAACCAAAATGTAATAATTGGCTAAATTTGTGATTCCCAAAAAAAAAACAGCAAGACTCGCAAAATGATGACAGTGATTCGCGATTATGAAAAGTTAATGCCCCTATTAATCATAAAGTGACTTGAATAAGTTGTTTAATTACATTTTTTGACTGTTGATTTAAACAAAAATGTATTTTAAGGTAATGAATAATTTTTCTCAGGTCTAAAATCCAAGTCTGCATCCTTCGTTTTCCTGCGTTCGTTTTTTCCTGTTGGTCCATTGAAAAATGAATAATTGAGGTTCCTACTACAATGATCCAGCGTAATGTTTTGCAATTCTCAATAGTGTTGGCCAAAAATTTAACATATAAAAAAATGTTGTCAACAAAACTGGCTTTTATGGAGGTAAACAAGAATAAAAACAATAAAAGTATTTAGTGTAATTTTTTTTTTGTGTTCTTATAACCTTAAAATTACATACACAAAGCAACATAAATAAATTTAACCAGTTTTTATAAGTTACAGGGTCTTTAAGTTCATGCAGTTAAATTGTTATTCTGATGCAAAATGTGGTGCACTTCAAAACTTTTTTACTCCTATCATTTGCAGAATAGTTCTTTTCATGGTTTAATTTTTGAAGTACCTAGTTTTATATTCTGTGTGGATTTCATGCTGGTGATACGTGCCATTGATCTTATTTTATACTTCATGTCAACTGTCTATTTTATATGTACACACATGCACTGTATTACATGGACTGATAAAGTAATTGTTTTATTGAACTGGCAAATTTTGGCTATTAAAATAACATGGTGACATAAAATCAAGGACTTCAGCTAAATATTTGGCCAAATGGAGAATTAATTGCACACGTATTTGATTGTTTGTATGAAGAAATGATAGAATCATTTTTCTAGAAAACAGGTGTATGTGTATGTGTGTGCGCGAGGCTGAGAGTGTGTGTGAGTGAGTGTGAGAGCGAGAGAGTGTGTGAGTGAAAGATTATATGAGAGCGAGTGTGAGTTTGTGTGTGAGTGAGTGTGGGAGTGTGTGTGTGTACACGTGTGCACACAAACAAAACAATATTTTAAAAGTTAGGTGTGTTCCTGTTAAAATAATTCCTCAGAAGTGCAGATGTGAACACAGATTACTTTCAAAACTCTAATACCGTATTATCTTTGTTATAAAACTTATTTTTGAATGTAATAGAAGATCTTTAGCTTGAGCTCGAAGCTCGGGAACATTTCAGTAGACTCGTTTGGGCATGGCTTGAACTAAAAATCCAGGGATCTCAAACCTCTACAGGTGAGGTTGGAGATAATTGCCTAGCAATGAATGTTCCCTACTCTTGCCCTCCATCTTGTTGCTGATTGGGTGATAGTGAAGTGAGCTTATGAAGGGGGGGTTGCTGTGTCTCCTTAATTTACAGCTTGTTATGTCCTGGGCTCTCTTTCACCATGTCTCCTGAATCTTCCCGAGAACAAACTCGTAAAATTGCTACCCTTGTAAAATTAGTATTCGTATAATTAAGGATCTGCTCCATTCACTTCATATAAAATTTATATTGTGGAGTGGAAAGTAAGCAGTTTTCATGTATAAATGTTTAAAGAAAGGTGTTGTGCCTGTTAAATGACAGCCAGTTCTATTTTTTTGCAGAGTTCATTGCTGTGAGTAAGTTAAAAGGAACAACACAAGGCAAAATACTATGTTTCTATGGCCCTCCTGGTGTTGGGAAGACTAGTATTGCTCAGTCAATTGCTAATGCTCTTAACAGACAGGTGAGGAAAAATGCATAAATGAGTTTTGTATTAGATAGTGTTTGTAATGAAAAGAAAGAGTTTCTGTAATAAAAAATCTATAAAGAAGTTTTAGGAGCTTCAAAAAACATGGTAGAAAGCAAAACACATTTGACAGGTTTCTGCTTAAAAATTGTGCTCTTCAAAAAGCAAAGTACCATATTTAACAAATATCTTCATTTTTTTTAATGTACATATTTTATTTCTTTAATTTAGTAAATGAAGGGGTGTGTTTAGCTTAACATGTAACAGAAAGAGCATGTCCATTGCCAGGATGTAAATTGAGGTGTGGAGGAAGAACTGTCATAGGTTTTAGTCAGTAATTATTTCAAGTTGGACTTATTTAGGTTTGATAATAGCAAATTCCTACACTTTAAATTTGAATAGTTTTTATACAAACGGAATCATGCAACATGAATATGCAAGTTGTCTGGTTTATTTTATATTGAGCTGTACATTTTGTAGGTGTCCTGCTTTTCTGCTTTGTTCAGGTATGATTTCATTACCTAAATTTGTGTACATTTCCTTGATATGCATAGTATTTTGTGTTCTTTTAAAGTCCTCTTATGGACTTTTCCAGCATGCTGAGTTTGTCAACTAAACTATTCTTTCCAAAAGTGTTTATAGCAATCATTCTGAGAATGACAACTTTTCAGGCTGGACCTGCAGAATCAGTTGTTTGATTTTTGCTCATTCCTGTAGTGGTGAATGTGTGGTGTGGCTACTACATGTAAACATTTTATCTTATTCATGCAGTTGATTGTTTCATTCAACCAAAAAGATTTCTTTTTAGGCTCACCATCTTATTTTGACAAAGTTACCTCAACCACTGCGGCACATTTCTGTACAATAAAACATTGAAAACATAAATTTTTCACAGCAATGTTGACGAGTATAATGTTTATGTTGAAAAAGCAGGGGATGATATTCACAACATGACCAATATTTAGTGAATCTGGCAAGTCCAAAATTACAGTTCTGGCATGATAAGACCAGCATCAAGTTATTAATGATTTTACAAGGGCCTTTTGTGCATTAACAGCCCATTTCTGTAGTATTACTCTGCATTCTGTCATAATAGTATTTTGTACGTAATGTACCATGTTTACCAGAGTGTAGGACAGCCTCAAAATGAGACTATCCCTACATTTTTATTTAGGTTCACAGGAAAATTAGTTTCTCTGCAAATTATTTGAACATGTAATTTAGTGGGATAGTTTTGTCTTGGCTTTTGAGTAAGTTGCAAAATTCTTTGCTATTAATAGTGGAACCTTGCTGTAATAACAACTAACTATGATGAGAATAAATTATTATTATTATAGCTAGGACCTAAAAATCTCAATGAACCAAAAAATAATGCAGAATATTGATGTGTGATGCTTATTCTGACTTATACGACTTAACCTGATCTGAACATGCCTTCATGTTACCCCAGGCAGAGTTCGAACCCAGGGATAACTAGCTACGAGTGCCTACAATTACGCCCCTTGTTGCGGGGCCAGCCACGGACATATTACCAAGTGTATTTTGTTCGCCTGAAGTCAGACGTCACACCAACCCCCCGAAGTGTGAATGAACCACCGGCCAGGCGGCTGAGACAGCATTCCGGAGCCGCATAGTTCCACAGTGGACCGAGGAACGGCGCTAGAATGCAGCTCTGTCCAGGAGGTGGAGCCTATTACTGCCCGCACCCCTGCACCCTAGGCGAGTCCACGGGCAGGTAAAATAAGGCCTTGCACCGACGAGGAACAGAAGTTGTTCTCCAGCTCCAGCAGCTCACTCCACCACCTCATATGCTGGGGCTCTCTGCTTTCTGCCGTCTTCCAGACTTACCAGAAACTCTACCAGATCTTCACCAGCAACCCACCAAAGAAGTCTTCGAACCCTTGTTCTGCCATCACCCTTCTGGATAATGGAAACCACACTGCCCTTCTGGTAGTGTTGAAAAACCGCTGCCCTTCTGTTAGTGGCCCTGAAGTCCCTTCTGGACAACCGGCATTGAGTTAGTTTGGTACAGTGTTTGTAATAGCTACCTAGCCGTATTAGCCTTGTTCAGGTCAGCCCAGGTCTCTTTCACCTGGTTTTACAAGGTTACTTCCGGTCAGTTCTTAGTTTGGAGGTAGTACGGGCCACTGTGATTATTCCTTACGGAATAAATAAGTGTTTCTCTCAAACTTCTGCATACTTATTTCTAAGGGTGATTGATATTATTCTCTGTATATATCAGCCCGCCAGAGTGAAGCAGGAGACTCATATTTTATAAAACCATTTCCGAATTTAGTGTAGGAATTTGGGCTCTTTTAATGGGGCGCATGTACGTCAGAAACACACCCAGAGGACACCCATCTGTACTGTGCATGTGGTGTACAGTAAGGTAGACCCACAACCCCTAGCAACAGCTAGAGACCTTCGTCGCTGGCTTTCCTCTGACAAGGCTGGTATTTGTATCAACCTTTATGCCTTACACCCTGCAGCGCGTCTCTCTCTCTCGAGTAAGTGGTTAGAGCACTGACTGCCCTCCTGAGTTCAGTTGATCCTAACGTGGCATGTTTTATACTTGTTTAGCCCGGTGGGTCGTGGTAGGTTCACAAAGAGTTCGCTTAATGGAGGGATTCCATCTGAGGGGAGGGGAGTCAAACCCCAGAGTGAGTAGAACCATGATTGCCTCCCGTCCAGGGAGTACAATCTTTCTCACTGAAAGGGTTGCCAAAATACGGGATGCCAACTGTCCCAGGGTACGTGTTGTGATTTCAACTAATCAATAGTAATAATGGTGGGGGATGATCTCGTCGGAGGGGTTGACTATCCGCTGAGGTCGGGTCGACTGGCGACCGGGGATGTAATTTACAGGGGTGGAAGATACGTTGATTTTAGGGGTAACTAGGTGGTAGTCTGACGTGGATGTATCGTACACGTATTCGGTGGATTCTTACTCTTCTCTTCCTTAGAGGATGCTACGATTGTAGCAGGCGGGGGTGTCTCCTGCTGGAGGTAGCTTACAAGTTCTTGGTCTTGCCACAGCCAACAGATACACAAGTAGGCGTCGAGTTCGGATTCGTGGTAGAACGCAATGCTAGGTGAAATTGGGCGTGGTTTCATTTCGGGGTTCGCCAGTGGGGTGTGTCCTCATGATTAGTTTCTACTTCCACTTGTGTGTTAGCTAGCCTCTGTAGAGCCTGCCGCTGTTTACTCCGGTTAAGGCTCTGAATCCCACCTTTTCTACTGTGCATTTAGACCAGCCTTCTGTCCTTCCTGCAGACGTACAGTCCTGGGGGGGTCTCTCTTCTTCAGACATACCCGAGGTACTGATGGTGAGATGTGCAGTTGGGAATTAGGGAGCCACTGAGGGTAGGTGAGGGAGCACCGGAAACCCAGGAGCAGCGGAATGTCTTTTCGGACTCAAAGCCTTATTCAAGTTCTGTCTCCTATGGAGTTCGGCACGCCTCACGACTATTTCTCAGTGGGATTTTATCACACACAACAATCCTTTAATGAAAATATGTAAGACAATGAACAGGGAACTATTTCTAAAAGCATGTAGTCAACAATTTATAAGTTTGATGTAATATTTATTATGTCCGAAGACAGTGAGGATTCCCTGTTGGAATATACATGCTAAATAATGGAATTCAGGTGAAAGTAAGCCTGGAAAAAAATTAAAAAAATATTCTGACCTGAGAATTACTCAAACTGTACGATAGTTATGCAATTTACAGCGTAACTTCCAGAGGGGTGGTTGTCCAGAAGGGAATGTCGAGATGACCTGCTACCGCGGAGTCAGAGTGACTAGTGTAAAGGCGTGCAGGGATTGGACGTCAAGGTTACCTCTGGAGTGACGTGGTGGTTCTTGCAGTCGATTGATGCAGATTGAGCCTTCTGCAAGCTGCTGGAGAGGTTGAGCCTTCACAAGCTGTAGGAGAGGAGAGAGGTCTTGGTCAGACCAGGGAGTGCTCGCTGACTTATGCGGTCGGCGAGCCGGCGATCTCTGGCTAGAGGCGTGCCTGTGCCTCCTTATATAGTCGTAAATCCCTGTGTTAGCGTTCTTCTGGGGGTGCGGGGGATGATAGCCTTTCTCCGCAGGGGTTGGTTATCGTAGGGCTGCGGCGGTGCAGCATATTCTTTATCGCCCTGCGTGGAAGCTGCTGACAAGTTTACAACCTCCGCTTGAGTCTTGGTGGGTGTGACGTCACGGGGCAGCGGGGATGCTGCGATCTTGTGGTGTCAGTTGAAACTTCCTTCTTAGTTATCTTTGGACGGTGGCTTGACTGCATGTCAGAATCTGGGCAGGCGGTACAATTCATAATTAAACACGTTAATTATTTTCGTGTTCGAAGTTGTCCAACGCGTGGAGTCAATTCTGTCGGCACGTGAATAGTAGTCTGTCACTGTTGTGACTTGCCCCAATCTCTTGCTAGCTTGTTTGTGGGACGAAGTGGCCCGTAGGGTGCGTAGGCGAGCTGTGCATCAGTGTGGCATGCGTCAACCCAGAGGAGTTTTATTAAGTGGCAACAAAGGAAGGCAGCAATGGGTACCAAAGCCCATGGGAGCTGCAATGCAGCCCCAACTGCGCTATGCAGCACAACCCTCTGGGAATGAGCTCAAGCTGGAGAGACCTCACCTCCCAGCTCCCTCCCAGTCATTTGTAGCCCCGATCAAGACCGAAGGATGATCGCATCCAATAATGACAGCTGTCCACCAAGACCAGCACATACGACTAGGGATTACCAATCCTTGGTATCGGGGCTGTCGGACCATCAGTCTGTCCTGGGCTCACCACGGTACCACCAGCACTCCCGACACACCAGGTGGATGCTCCAGCTTCAACTGCCACCAGCACTCCCGACACACCAGGTGGATGCTCCAGCTTCAACTGCCACCAGCAGTTGCAGGAGCTCGGTCAGCAGCCACTCCGTACCATCTCCAGCCAAGGTAAATTCGGGGCTGTGTGCCATCCTACTTGCCAGACAGTTACACCGCTAGTTGACTTTGTACCGTGCCGTCAGGCCACGCACCCAGTATTGTATACTGGCCGGGGTCCAATCAGCCAGTAAAGAGGTCAGCCAGTGTTAACTCCATGTTCCTGATCGACACGATCAAAACATTGCCCGATTGTGATGTCACCGTGAATCATCCGATATCACGCGTCGATATAGAGGAACTATGTCTATTCTTTAAAAATCTATAATAATCTCTGTAGTCATGAAACAGCAATGAAATTAACAAATTAAATGTACATTGCCAAAACCACAATGATGAACGCCTTTTTTCTTAAAAACTTTTACAAACATTTAATTCTACAATTTTCTGTTTGTTATGCAATTATACCACCCACCAAAAATTAAATTGTTTAAATTTATCTCTTGTTTAAATTTATCTCTTTCTCTGTCACCAATACCTTGTACCTTAACTTCTATTTTGTCAGAAGTGGGAACAGCTTCACCACTGGTTTGTAATGGATTCATGTTATGCGTGCCGCATTATTGTACTACTACAAATTATTACAACTCATCTCACAACACGCTAGTATACTACTACATCCAAGTGAGAGTCAAACCCCGCCAACATGTACACGGATGTTGTGGAGGTGCCAGAACCCTGGAGCATGCTTCCGAACACGTGGATACGAAGGTTGCGCAAGCCAGCAGGACGTCGCCCTCCACTCCCTCTTACTGAGAGCTTATAAGCCGTCAGCCGCCTCAGGGCACGGCCAAGCGCTACCGAACATACACAAAGCTGGGAGATGACCAGAGGGTTGCTACCCCCACTCCGGCCTTGCGCTAGAGGGACGTCACCGCTCTTCTCCCCCCCCCCCCCAACCCGCTGTCCGCCGTCGCACCTGTCCTTCCGACTATGTAAGTCCATGCATGGCAGGGCTAGGAAGGTATTTCTTCTAGTTCCACGAGCTCGCTCCACCACTTCTAGTGCTGGGGCCTTTGACAACCTCCAAGTCTTCATCAGCCTACCAGAGGCTGCTCTCACTGTTGACAACAGTCTCCAGCAGCCACCAGCGGATGCCGCCATTGCCGTCAACAGAGACTTCAGTGACGTCAATAGTTTCTTCTGCTACAGTCTTCAACACTAACACTCCCTGCTACTAGAGAGTGGACCTTTAACTTCTTTATCTTGTCTAGACACCCCATGATTAGTTAGCAACGTTAAGTAATTCTTATTTAGCAGTCAACTATTTTACTTTCCCACTTAGCCTAGAACCAGGTCACCTACACCTGTTCAGTGTAGGTTACTTCCAGCATACCGTCTGCTTGGTAGGAAATAGCACGTGTCACTGTATTTATTACGTTCTTAATACAGCTTTGTTCTTTTAGTCACGAGTATTCTTTATAGAGACTTATTCGTTGTGCCTGCTAGGAACAGAACACGTTGTACACTGCCGACCAAGACCGGGTATTTAAATATACGAACTAGACTACAACTGGGAATCCCCATCAGGAATCCACCAGTCCAATACATACACCACTTGACGGCCACCTATTCTAGACCTCCGGTGATAGAATAACAGAGCCACAACCACTAGAAACTCATACAACCAGGGAGAGACAGTATGCTTGGGTTGTATTCATACCAGAGCACCTAGGTGCTGGCGGGGGTATTTGCTCAAGTGTTATGGCCTGGCCTTGGTTGCGACCCATACCCAGTAGTAG
Source organism: Dryococelus australis (assembly GCA_029891345.1). Lineage (NCBI taxonomy): Eukaryota > Metazoa > Arthropoda > Insecta > Phasmatodea > Phasmatidae > Dryococelus > Dryococelus australis. The sequence goes on along the minus strand of CM056999.1, from coordinate 93,397,949 downwards.
CAGGAAGGTGGCCCATACAGCTCAATGCTTCTGGTCTGCTCGCCGGTGGCGGGGGGGCCTTCTGGAGCACCGAGCTTATGCCGGCAGCTGCTACTGGCCGAACACTAATATAGGGAATTATTTCGCATCTGCAGTGCACTACCTATACCATTCAGCAGCTTACCACACTCTATGTCTTTTAAGGTGAGGCATGGCTCACGTAGAGAACAGCGAAGGACAGCTCACCTCGCTGCCAAGCAGCAGTCTGTAATGGCTCTTCCGACTTTGGACAGACAGGCGGAACGGGACCGCACTGCCTTAGTCAGGCTCGGAGAAACCGACCTCTCCCGTATTTTAGTATTTAGCCTTTCCTCCGCATGTTTGTATGCATCAAGCCTACCACCCCGTCCTGCACGGTCTGGTACACGGGACCGAGGTAAGATACAGGATCTCCAACCCTAGGTTCTGGAGCCAAAAGGAGCAGCCTGGAATCTGCAGTACTATGTTGTCCAACACGGTATCACCGACCCACAGCCAAAGGACTCCCCCACCTGTTCCAACCAGCGACCAGCAACAGTGTGACATCTGCCCGAAGCAAAGTCAAGTAAACCAGGTAAACCCTACACCTCCCATCAACTGCCTACATGTAAACCCCCAGTGGGAAAGAAGGTAGTCATAGACAACTTTGTACAAACTCATAAACCAACGCATCCAATCAAAGTAACGTGTCACAAGCGTCAACTGGATTAGAAAATCCCTATCATCGCGTGCTTGGTCTAGCACAAACAACGCCATGATGGCCGTGCCGACTATTCATTAACCCGGGCACATGCCACCTTGATAGTTTTGATGGTGAGAACATGAACCACTCAATTCTTCCTTGGGTGCAGAGCCTCAACATGGCTTGGTTGCGCTTTAGTGATAGATGATGATCCTCCTTGACCAGTATGGTCTCAAATATGAAGATAGAAATCCCCCTTACTGGGCTTAATGCCATGCTTCTTGCAGTAAGTGGAGGTAGCCTAATTTCTAAAACCACCTCTGACAGAAATGTAGCCCTGTTTTTTGAAGAAGCAACCAGTAATGGTCTAAGCCTGGTGGGGCACCATTAAGGAAGTGAGCAGGGGACATCATCAGATTGGATGATAGAGTGCACAAAGGCTTTTAATTGAGAACTGCATCAATTTGGGTGAATAAGGTTGATGTTTCTTCAAATGTTAAAATATGTTCACCAGTAACCTGCTTTAGGTGACGTTTGGCAGATTTTATGCATGTCTCCCAAAGATTCCCAAAGTGGATTGGTGAAGGAAGGTTCATGTGTCATTGCACACCTGTGTCAGCAAGATAAGAAGCAATGACTGCATCATGATATGGAGACCTGAGGAGCTGGCTCATTTCATGAAGATGCCTGCAAGCCGTGCTAAAGTTGGTGCCATAGTCACTAAATATTTACGTAGTGATACAAGAGCTCCTGAAAGATACAGAACAGTGAAAAACATCCAGAATATGGATCCATTGGTTCCGGTTACCAGTTCTCTATTCCACAATTTCTATGGCATTGTGAACTAGCACTGAGAATTGGTGTCAAAATCTTGGTTATACTACAACCAAAATAGTAAATACACTAGTTATACACAGATGTACATAAAGCAGAACTTATATATGTACCACCACATCCCTTCATTATTAATTAATAAGTTTCACTTTTAAAAATTAGTTAATGTCTGGAGATTCTAAGAGTTTAACAAAATTGCATTGATATTGAACAGCACATTTCTCAGATGTAAACAAAAAAAATAAATGGTGGCCTTAGAATTTTTATATTATACTGCTATTGTGTGCAGCATGCACAAATTAATTTAGATATTTGAGATTATGGCTGACCGGAAAATGAATTGTTCATGGTGGTAAACTGAAGAAACATTGATGTTCTGTGAAATTTGGGGCCATATCTCTGGTGTCCGTGAACATGACGAGTCCCTCAGGACAACTAATAAAGATTGTGGTTGCTTGCGTTTAAAGGTCACCCTGTTAAGCCCACAACAGTTCACTTCTTGGCATGTTGCTAGGGACAGGTTAAAACCCTTGCTCTTGGCCGGTCACTTACACGGTGCACTTTACGTGAGCTTTCAAGGCAGGGGCCATTGTTCGCCACATACTTTGTGATAAACCAGATGATACTTAATGTATGTTTGCTTTTTGATGCCATGATACAAAACTGCAGATTGTGTATAATGAAATGAAACTACTTTTATTTCATATTTTTTGAGGAGCTGTGATAAAACCTTTCAAGATGTTTAAAGTGTAATTAAAATAATTTGTTCTGCATAAACATGAAATAACAGTGCTGATGAATAGAAAAAACTATGAAATCAGGAGGTGTATGTAAATGTTGTAACTCATGGTATTTTATTTCAGTGTGAATTATCTCATTTTGGTATGCGAGTTATGTTTTATTATGTGTATGTCCCAGAAACGTAATTCTGCAAAAAATATGTGGTCTGTTGTTTTATGTACTAGTACTTGTAAGTAACATCTACAATTTGAACAGTTTTTTGTCCAAATGTAAAGCAATGAATTTTTTCCATTACCAGCAGCGCTCTCCTCGCAGCTGCTTAGTGCAGGGCAGGATTTTAAATGTTGAATGATTTTAGGTATCTTGGCCACCATCCAAGTTACGGCTTTCAAACAAAAAAACACTGTGCATTTTTGTTCGGGCCACATTACACAAAGTTTTTTGTAAAAATTTAATACCCTGAAAATTGTTGGTAAATTAAGATTTATGGACTCAACAAAAACACAAACTCTTTAATGTATTCCTATTTGCTCTCTTATAGCGAGGTTCTTCTTTTCAAAGGGCACAAAAGTGTTTTTTGTGTGAAAGCGATATCATCGAAGGTAGCTGAGACATGCCTAAAATCATTTCACGTGTCAACACGCCACGAGCGCTGTTAAATTTGTATTCAAGCCTCAACCTCTGGTGTTACCCTGGTGTACCATAAGCTGACCACACCACTCATTGTGCCTCTGTACCATTCCTATTCACAAGCAAGTCGACCCCTTGCTGCCTGAGATGCCGACAATCCGCACAATGCCGCACTCCAGTCTGAGTGGGTGGGCCCACTCCCTCGCTTACCTTGCCCTGTCCGGTAGGCACCGAATGTGCATGCTCCCCGTGCATCAGAGGAGGTTTTGCCTTCCATGTGGCCTGCTCCAGCCACCCCTCGTCTCATATCTCTCAACGGTATTTATTCTTTTGCACGCCCACCAGACATGGTAGTTCGTGTGCAGTTCTCTTCGGAGCTTTATCTGCAACTCTCGTTACCTCGCCATGCTTGCCATATCTGCTTGCCTTCTGCAGGATCAGTAAAACTTAGCCATATTACATTGCTATTGTCAGAACTTGTCTTTCTCAATACACTAGGTAGAAGCTCTTTTCGCGGAGCCTTCTGCTTGCTTCGAGTGTTGGCCATGTGCCTCTTTCACACCAGGCGTAGTTGTACCGGGGTCGCTTTCTCCCTGAACTTAGATTGATATCTGTTGCCATCCTGCTGCAAACAGCTTGGCAAACTTGGTTCATCATCCTTCAGATGTTAGCGGGCACAGTTCTGAGATGTATGTCTTGTAAACTCCTGTTAACAGAATAAAACATATATCTACCAGTTAACCTCTTTTTGCTCTAATCATTCTCTTTTGCTTTTGCCTTTCTTACCTGCTTTGCCTTCTGTGTGCATATCTACTCAACTACTTCTCGTTGCATGCTTGATCACCACAATAGAGTTTCGAACCAAAGTCCCAACTGAAGGATGCTCCCACCTCTTGTCAGTATTTGGTGTCTAGTGCTAGTTGGTCATGCCACTCTGTAGCACCATTTTGGCAAGGGTGGAGAGAACTTTCTCTGAGGCATCTGAAGCTTGATAACAAACAAGATAAGTGACTACGACTCTCAGGCTACAAGTTGGTCACACCATTTACTGAGAGCCGTAGGGTTCTTATGGGAAATTCTGTGAACCCAGAGGGGCAGTTGAGGTCTAGCTGGTCACTCTCCTCACTCAACTTCTCACGGAGGGGGATCATGGGGGCCCTCTCCCCAAGTTGCTATAGGCTCCAGCACTGTCCATCATGAAGCGCACTCTGCGGCGCCGATTGATTGATAGGACTCTGGCAGGGGTCTACCCCATGGCACCGGCCCCAGAAGAGTAGTTCCTTCCTGGACAGACCACACCAGAACCTGTCCTCCCCTGCACTGTTGCGTAATTTTAAACCACCTTTACAGTCATGCCTGCACCTCCAGAATACCACTGAATCCACTAAATCATAATTATCTTTTTTTTTGTCCTGTGAACTTAACGTAACATCAGTGAAAGTGCATAGGTGTGTACTCGCAGATATTCCTAAATGCCCAATTATTGGGCAGGCCATAGAAGGGATAGCATCACCTTCAGTGCCCGGCTATTTGCTCTGGTGAGCCAGACGCCCCCAGGGTGCAACCACATCGGCCCACAGGGCCTCCTTAAAATCCTCTTTAAGAGACTAATTTTCCCTAGTCCCTAGAGGGATACTGGGCCTTCATTTTTTCACATTGAAATTATTGGCATCAATGTAAAACCTTGTTCTTTCACTTGACCAGTCCTGCATTAAGCCGCACACTTAATACATTTTTTTTTTTAAGATTAAGATTTTTCTTAGTTTCGTTTCAAATAATAGCCATACTTTAATAAACACAAAAATGCCCTGCAGATTTAATAATCATACAATCCTAACAGTGGCAATCCAACTAAGTACAGAATATGATGGGTTGGCTACCAGAAATATATGTGCACTAGTAGTTTTTCGTGGCTTGGCAATCTTGGTTTTCTTGGCCCTGCTCACATTTTAGGTATATACAGTATTTAGCTGGGTATTGCACATGAGAGTAATGGCCATACAGTAAATGTACATGAAACAAACTAGGAAACCAAGTTATTTTTTTGAAGTGGTTTATTCACTGGGGATATAAATCTTTTCTTTCGTGGTTTGCAAATTTGTAACTTGCAAAGGAGGAAGAGCCGAAAGTGATACATCAAAACCTACTTGTGTTGCATTACGTGGTCTCACTGTGCCTACTTGAAGCCTTAATTTCTGAGTGTTAAATGTCAAAGTATTGGCTGAAAAAACTTTTACAAACTGTGTAAAATGTAGTTACATCTCGTGTATAGTTGTTTGCCCTAAGTAGGGTCAAAAATGGTACTGTGCATGCTGGTGTGTCACGTTTATTTTGATATGTCAGTGTGAGGTGATAGTTTGTGATCTTTATGTAGCAGCATATGAATTGTGGCAGAGGAAATGAGGACATGTGATATAACCTTCCTTTCATTATCTTCTGTGACCTTGATAGCGTGAATATTAAGATGAGCATACCTGTTTATAGAAGAAGGCAGTGGTCTGATGTAAAGAGGTTGGAGTAAAGTTTTTACTTATGTGTTGTCATACTAAATAGTAAATAGTACAGTGAAATGTAAATGTTGCAGATATAAATGATAATGTTATGTTTATTAGTGCATAGCTGGTGTACATTTTAATGACAAAAGTGTTTATGCAGTACTTCAGATTTAGTGTTGGTGGTATGACTGATGTGGCAGAAATAAAGGGCCACCGACGTACCTATGTGGGTGCCATGCCTGGCAAAGTGATTCAGTGCTTGAAGAAGACGAAGACTGAAAATCCTTTAATATTAATAGATGAGATTGATAAAATTGGCAAGTAAGTACATAAAACATACTGTAAATCGGTCTGTGATGTTTATCTTTGTATTTTCTATATATGAATAAAAGTTTATAGCATTATTATTGTGACTAATGATAAACTCTACTCTAGACTTACATTTTTTGACAGATGATTGTTCTAATAGATAAAATCTGCATTTTCTTAATATTGCTAATAAGTAGAATTTCAGTACTAAATACACCAAGGGAGTTTGAGTTTTCTACTAATACACAACATACTTCATACTGAACAAGTACGGAATAATAAGACATCTGGCAAATATTTTAAAGATGTACTGATGTGTGATGCGTATATGGGCTTTCTTCCTTTATTTTGTTGACTAAATATCATCACGTATCCCAAACGAGATACGAACCCTGACGGGCCACCACCAAGGCCAGCTTACTGCCTCCTTGGAAAATGTAAGACACCAAGAGAGCAAAATTCTGCATTTAAACATTAGCCACGCAAGCTGCCCTCACCCATTTAACACTGAGAGAGGGATATCAGCCGGCAACAGAAGTAAGTTGACCTTAAGTGAGCGTCGGATACCACCCGCATACACAGTAACTACCCTGCTTCCAGCCTTTCCGGGTAAGCTTCACCCGGCAAGGGAGTGGCAGGGAACAGCGGTTTTTACAACAGATTTCCAACTCTAGAGTAGGACTGTAGACTGTCCCCTAACTAGGACTGGACGTACATCTTAAACACCACATACTGTGGACCACATATGCAAAGGTACCTGGTGCATACGTACTGTAGAGCCCCCTACTAGAAAGATACACAACAAATAGGCTAGACCACCCTTGTTTGTTAACCCACTCCATCCACTGCATATTTTACAATGTTTATTGTAAATTTAACAGACCCTCTGGAAGGAGTGCGAGGCCTGACAAGGACTGACCTACCTCTTCTAGGTTGCATAATAGCTAGGGAACAGTTACCTGCTACCTCAGTGTGTGTGTGAACTGTAGTACTTTCCAGTATTTGCCTTTCACCTGCAGAAGGGGTAGTAAGTGGAGCAACAGTAGGAAAACTGCTATCCTCGCAGAGGACCAGTCGCTGAGTAACCAAAACTCCCCAGCCTTCAGCCTGGGTGAGGCTTGTGAAAGTTAAGCCAGTGGCCACATTTAACCCACCTGCCCGGAGGCCTCGCCTCGACCAGCCCAATTACATGTCCCGCAGATGGCCTATCTGTCCAACCTTGTACAAAGGTGTAATTAATTTAGGCCAAGTGCTATATTCTACAGACTCTGCCTTAGTAGTGTCTGCTCTGAGCCTGTGTACCTGACTTGACGTAACCAGACATAGTAGACGTAGACGTGCTATGAGCCACTAGCCGTCATGGATCAGTACTTTAAACTGAAAAGTAATAGAAAGTGAAGTATTTTGGAATGAGGTTTTATTGTACATCTTTTATGAGGAAAACCTTAAGTCCGGTTTACAGAATAGAGTCAATCGGTACTTTTTATGAATAATTGTTTCCCAGTGAAACTGGTTAGATCTACATTAATGAGACATAGCAGTAGCAAATTTTAGATAAGTTTTATGGTACAGTCGACTCTCGAGGTATTGTTATCGCATGTATCAATAAACAGCATTCACCAACAAGTTTTTGTGGTCCTGGGGAAATCCTTATGTAAATGTTTACATAAACCGATTGTATTGTTTATCACATGGTGCGTCGATTAAAGTATATTTCAGATCCCTTCACCTAATATTTCCCGCAACTATTGTTTTTAAGCTGGTTTATGCAAACGCCTAGTAACTAGATGTAAAATATGTCATGCACCCCATCGTTTATTACTGCTGTGCTGCACTTTGACTAGTGTCTTGTCTTTCCAACACATCTGTCAACACTGTGGCGTGGTGTGACGTGCGACAAGACTGGCTTGCTTCTTCCCTTTACACGCTTCCAAGAGGGGAAGTGGTTACCTATAGCAACGAGCGTGGCGACCTAGCGTCCCTCTCTCTCCTTCTTTCTGCCTCTCTCAGCTGCGCATCTTCCTTCCTCCCCTCACATGCCTATGAAAGGGGAAGTTGTAGAATAGCAAAATTTAAAGTACGTCATCTCTCTCTCGGCCACGTCTGCTTCATTTGCCTTCACATGCTGGCCTAGAGAAAATGTGTACCTGGCAAATGTATTTTTTAGGGATGGCCGATACTGATATTGATTAACTGGCCGGTACCATGTTCATCGGCATGGGCGGCATCTGAACGTTATTTGCCTATTATTATTCACAGATTAGTAGCACTAATTTATCAAGACAATGTTAAATAACCCAGCTTGCTACATCTTGTAAAGCATTAGTTTAACGCCTCCATCAATCAGATATTCTGTCCGAAACCCAAAATATATTCGGAACAATTGTTTTCCGTTGATTTGTTCCAATTGTTTACATTTTACCAAGATTCCTGATGGTACATTCACCAAAGAGTTTTTGCACCATTCGTTACTACGCAAATGCAAAACAACACAGATAGTCGACAACTGGTGCTATCGATAGTATTATTTACACCCCACAAGAGTTTTTTGTTTTATTTTCTTCTTATGTTTTTACTGTTTTTATTGCATTTGTAAGTTGGTCACAATGAGAAAAAAACCTGTGTTCTTATACTTATTATGCGTTTACTGCACTCATAGGTTGGCTGCAATGAAAATGAATCACACATTCTATGACACTATTGTTATTGAAAATGGAAAGTTAAAGTAAGTACACTAGATTTTGATGGGCATATTCGGGATGGGATCCTCGATACCTTAATACCCTCCATACTTTAAAGTATTGACTTTGCACCCATTTTCTCATGCCATGATTATGGTATGAGTGTACCATAACTTTTGGAATTCATATAATACTTTTGAAAAGTGTACCATAACTTCATTTAATATTTACTTTCTCATGCCATAATTTTGGTAGAGTGTACCATAGCTTTAAGAATGTGTATAATACTTTCGAAAAGCATACCGTAATTTAATCTGGGTCCTTTGGGTATCCCATCACACCCATAAAATTTGACCTAGGTTCAACAGTTCGCAATGTATTAACAGCAACCTTTAAATGTGTACCATAATTATCTTGGCTGGCAGCAAACATTCCAAAGCTTCCAGCAAGCATCCCAAAAAGCCTTCGCGGTTCGAGATCGGACAAATGGTGTACAAGTTATTAAATTTTAAAAGTAGAAGTGTACAATAAGATACTATATTTTATTCGTAGCATAATATTCACACAGCTGTGAGCACCTTGAGGTGTTTTTATGCAGCCCAGACATACCACAATTGCGATTTTGGACAAAATTTACTTTTATGGTACATAATTGAGGCACAATATAAACGGTTTGAGAGTTGTGAGTGAGCACCAATAGGCGCGAGTGAGCAACTTGAGTAGTCGTTCTACACTCAATACATACCACAATTACATGCTGCACCAAAATTTTTCATTTAATTAATTTTTATCCCATTAATCACTTTTATGTTGTATATTTCAGGTACAATAAAAGCAGATAGAGAGTTGCAAGCAAGTGCCGATAGGCACGAGCGAGCATATCGTGTACTTATTGTACATCCCACACATACCATAATTATCTGATACATCCGTTGTGGTCTAGCCCGCAGATCCCACGGGCTATGATGCAAATGCATTAATAAATACTCACAAAAAATACCATAATTATCTGATACACCTGTCATGGCCTAGTCTGCGTATTCCACAGGCTAGACTACGACAGGTGTATCTGATAATTACAATATTTATTTAACGTTACAGTAATTTCCTTGAAGTCGCAAAATATAATAAAATACTGGGAAATCGCAAAATAAGTGTTTACTGCGCTATTATTTTCCTCAAAGTTTTATTACAGCTTTTACTGTGGAAACGTGATTCTATAGAATTGAAGGAGACTCTGTTGGTTTATCATTGGTTAAGGACGTTTGGGTTACAGGCCGTCCACCATTTGTTTACAGTGTAATGTAGGTTTTTATTTAGTTTCAGTGTATGTTAACGACACTAGTAAAATGAGTGATTTTCTTTGCCAAGTTGTTTTGTGTTCATGACAATTTAAATTTGGTATTGAGAAAAGTATCAGTGTCGAGTATCGTGAGAATGTTTTGGTATCGAAACTGGTATTGAGTATTGAGAAATGTAGTATCAACCCATTCCTAATTCTTATTGGAAACTGTTGGCTGCGGTTTTGGTTAGAGTGTTAAAGGTCTGAATAAGACTCTGACAAGTAGTAATTGGCAAAAATTGTCGCAACTATATCAGTTGTCATTTTATCCAAGGGATTGAGTATGGCTCGGCCGATGAAGAAATACTATATGAAAATATAAATAATTAACGCTGAATTTCAAGTGAATATTTAATATTAAATTTACTTCAATAAGTTCTTTTTAGTGACATCTTTAGGCTATTGGTGTAAACAAACATGCATGTTGAGGTTATGTATGGTATTTCTCAGATGTAAAATCCAAGTCTGCTTCAGATTGCCTGGTTGCCTTTAATGAACTCAGTTTGTAATGAATGCTGTATAGCCTGGTTACGGTTTTTCCTTGATTGTTAAGTCACTTATTTTCCCGGTTAAATTGTCTGTCTTATCATTTATTATTAAAATAGTGTTTTATTTCATTCCTATGCTGTAGACACCTAATACAAAGTGCTTAAAGTGTTCACAAAACTCAATACTTAAATTTAAGTAATAAAAAGTATTTCCAGATTGGGAATTCGTAACTATGATTGTACTCATCGAAACTGGTACCAACATCACTGTAATCTGTGGAATTGGCAGTTGAGAATTGGTATCGTTGGTATCGGCCCATCCCTAGTAATTTTATCAAGATTATGCATCGCTCAAAATAGTTGCACCTATCATTAGGGATGGGATCCTTGATAATGTGATATCTTGATATCCTCAATACTTTAATAGTCTCGAGTATCGCAGGAGAATATCCACAAGTATCAAATTTAAACACCCATTTTCTTGTGCTATAATTATGGTACAAGCGTACCATTACTTTTGGGATGTGCACAATAATTTTGAAATACATACCATAATGTTTGGAATGTGTACTATAATTTTGAAAAAGCATACCATATTTCAAGTACACTTGTGCCACAATATACCATATTTTATTCGTAGCATAATATTCACACAGCTGCGAGCACCTTGGGGTGTTTTAATCAACTCATACATACCACAATTATGATTTTTGACAGTATTTACTTTTATGGTACATAATTGAGGTACTATAATAGCAGCCAGAAAGTTGGGAGGACGTGCTGATAGGCGTGAGTGAAGAACTTGAGCATTTACTGTACATCCAATACATACCACACTTATATGCTCCATCAACATTTTTTGTTTAATTAATTTTTATTCCATTAATCACATTTATGTTATATACTTCAGGTACAATTAAAACCAGGCCCTTCCCACGATCAAACTGTCGTATATCAAAAACCTCCAATTGAAGCAGAAAATATGGTTAGCAAAACTACCACAAAACACACACACACACAAGTTCTTGGAAAAATTATCAGTATTTATATTTTATCACCAATGCTACAATTCTTATGCTCAAACCAAATACAAAATGAATACTGAAAATTGAGCAATACTATATATAAATCAGGTACCTTTATACTAATCTGTCTCAAAAGACACATAATTCACAATTTAATTTAAAAATGATATTTTGTGATTCTGACACCTTTTACATAACCCATATACAATTTTGATTTAGCGGAGATATGTCGCAAAAGACCACTTGATGGTTGGAAATAAATAAATAAATAAATTAATATAAATATATATATATATATATATATATATATGGTTGTAATTTTGTCTTCGGATTTTGAAGTTAGACCGGACAAAACCACAAATTATAAAATATTGAATTTTAAATCAGTTAAAGCAACATGAAGTTTTTTCATGAATTAAAGACAATTTTTGTATGAGTAATCATAATTGTACCTAAAGTATTGCGGAAAATAAAAGGAAAAAAAAAAAAGAACACTTTTCAGAAATCGTAAAATTAAGGCTGTTGATAGTTTCTTTGTTTTTACAGCCTGTAATTTTTGAACGCAAATGCAAAATTTGGAAAATTGGTTTGATAAAATAACCCAGGGTGTAAAATTATCACATTTTTCACAATGTCAAGACAATTTTGATTTCTAAAAATAATAGTGCTATGGTAGGGTTTTAAAGAAATGTCAAACTTTGAAGGCTGTTCAGTTTGAAATTGTATTAACAATATGAACCTTTCGTGTCAAACTTTTAAGGCTGTTCTTTTCTAAATGGAATTTAAAAAATATCACCCTTTTATGAATATATATATATATTATATTATATATATATATATATATATATATATATATAATATATATATTATATATATATATATATATATATATATATATATATATATATATATATATATATATATATATATAAAATCGACCCATCTCTACCTATCATCACTTGTATTTTAAAGCGACTGGTTTTGCCTGAAAATGTTACGCAAAACATTTTAACGAGGAATTTATATTTGCAAAGTTTTTTCTTTTGTGATTTAAGGTACTTTTTTCCAGTAAGGTTGGTGTTTCACTGTATCTGGCGTAAAATTTACGAGATTTAAAAATGTAATATTTATTTAACTCAAGGGACTGCATCTTCGTGAATGAAATTATATGCTCAGAAGCATTTACTTGACCTCCCCTTGTCACCAAAAATGGTTTGAACATGGAGTGAATTGTATTATAAGTGTAAAGTTCATTTTCAGTAACTTCTTGCAGGGAAATCAGAGGATTTATATTGATTTATTTCAGTAGACACATGCCTTTTGAATAAACTGATAAAATGTAAGGGCCTTATCGATACCTTTTGCCGTCTAATAATGGGAAGGTAAGGACCGTGCCAAGTGCAGTGTAACTCATGACAGGGAAAATTGGAGGATGTGGTTTTGAATGATGAATTATTAAAGGTGGTGAATAAATCAATTACAATTGCCTTATTTATTCATTTCTATCTCAAAATTACAAGTTTTCTTTGCAGTAAAATGTAAATAATTACTTTAAAAGATAGACATTTGCCACGGGTGCAAGGTGTCTGCAACTTGTAGTGGCATGGAGGGGCAACCTTCCTGCCGCCACCCCTCCGTCCACCAGCCGCCATGTACACACTGCCCGATAGATAACTTCTCTGTGCGCTCTTAGCTGAACAAGTGCGCGTGGGACATTCAAAATTTGACTTGCGTTCGGTGTCATATTATTTTCATTTTCAGAGGGTTTGAAAGTTTTAGGTTAGCTTGCATGTGGTGTCAGATTACAATCAATTTTATATGGTATTTTCAGACATTATTTTCTTTATTTAAATGAGTTTAGGTGAAATTTTTTAAATGTATTATTTACAATAATACTTTTTCTAAAATTCCCATTTTTATTGTGTTTATTAGCTAAACTGTATTCACAGATAATGTACAGCTCTTACTATACTCAGCATAAAGTTTTATAATGTTAGAGGTTGTATTTTATTGATATACATGTCAGAAAGCGCATCTACTGAAATCCTGCATGTATGGACATTTTTTTGGCAGTCCCCTGAATAACGATAGATTGAGTCAACTGTATTTGGTAAGTTTGCAAAAAAAAAAAATAGAATTACAATATTATATTTAAAAGCTCAAGAGCAGGTTTGTTTTAATACTGTCTTCTCAGTGTTGCAATTACGTAGTTTTGCTAAAGAAAATTATATTTTCTTAAATGTATTTTAGTCTGTTTGTTATCAATTGCTTGTGTTACAATTTGTCAATCCATTTCTTAGGGGCTATCAGGGTGATCCCTCTTCTGCCCTTCTGGAAATGTTGGATCCAGAGCAGAATGCAAACTTTCTGGACCACTATCTTGATGTTCCAGTTGACTTGTCAAAGGTATATTTGAAGAAAAAAAATTGTTAATTTGATTTATGCTGTTTTAGTTTGTGATTGCTGTTATTGTGTGCATGTTTGTGTGTACAATGTACACTTGTAAGTGTATGCATGAACATCTGCAAGTGTTCATGGAATTGGTGGGGGTGGTGAACGGAATGTATTCAAGGGAGAGCTCATGGGGTTTTGATCCCTCTGAAACATAAAAATGCAGTTCAGTTGAATGTAAGGAGAAGTAAAAATGATGCACCATGAGACAACATCCTTGGCTTGTAGTAACCTGTGCCTCTGTCACTGCATTTGTTCTGTGCCGTTACACACATTTGCTAACACATCCGCTATATCCTCTCTACCCTCAATACTGGAAGTGTGCTGCGCCACCTGCCAGTAGGCAGCCTGTATGCCGTCACCGCTTGCCACTACAGTGGGTGGGCCACCCTGCTGCCCAAGGCTGCGCTGGGCTAGCTGGTACCGTACGCACATCCTTGATGTGCAGGAGGGTTGGCTGCTCCCACTTTCTTGCAGCTCCAGGAGCCCCTTGCTCGCTACAGTCCTCAGAGCAATATATAGGCCACGGACCCCCTGCTTGTCAGGCTTTACTAGGCATAGGTCGGGAGTCTTCTGTGTTCAGCATTTTGCCATTAAGGACACTTGATCTCCAGTTAGCCTTCTGCTTTCACAGCTACCCTTACCTACCACTATCCTATATTTGACTCTCGCATGGCATAGCAGCGATGCGACCCCCCCCCCCCCTCTTATATCAGGCCTGGAAGGAAGCTCCTTGTTCTGTCCAGAGTTGGGTGCTTGACTGCTTGCAGTTCACGCCACCCTCCTGGGCACTCCTTGGGCAAGGACGTACAGAGTCTTTACCGGCCTCCCAGATCCGAGGAGGGAAAGTTTAGAGGCTCCAGCTGTGTGCCTGACTCAAGCGGTTTAGCCGCCTCTCAGACGTTACTGGAGAATTGGAGTAGGACTTAGTGTTCTTTATCAGGAAAGTCTAATAAAACTTAATATCGTTCTAAAATTATTAAACAGGAGAAAACAGTTGAAGCCCATGAATGGTGTAAATTCTGAACAATAACACTGACTGCAAAAATATCACACACATTCACCCTACCTAACGGTGAGAGGGTTGCCTCCACCACCTGTCTTATGGACAGGACTAATTCACCAGTATTGTTTGCTCAATACAAAATAAATATTACCCAAATCTCAAATGTCTTAATTTTCTTATACCTCAGCTTATTTTCTCTGAAAGTTTTGAGCAAACCAAGAGGATAATAAAATAAAGGGGGGGGGAGGGGGTTATAAGGAAGGGAAGGCAGCGGCGACAAAATATACTCGTTAGATGCAAGAGGTAACGAAGAAACAGGATCGAGATGTGGTGTCTGGTTCCATAGCGGTCTCCGAGTTCAACCTGTGCCAGGTCGCTGACACTTTTCTGTTTGAAAAGATATAGGTAAATACTGTTAAACCTAAGATCCTTCATCAAATCAATAACATCTGTATACTGGTGATATATATATATATATATATATATATATGGGGGGGGGGGGGTCCAGATAACAAAGAACAATGAGAATAGAAGTCTTGGAAAGTAACAAATCTTAGCGCAGGAGCACTTACATAACATGCACAAAACAACAAAAATAGAAAAAAAAAAGTATATATATCAAAGTTAATTTAACATTGACTCATAGGCCTCTTATAACATGAGTGACAGTAGTCTCTGTAGGTTTCAGTATCCTACAATGCACAGTTATTAATTTCTGCTTCTGTTTGCAATGTTTCCTTCAAATTACAGTTATTTATTTATTCATTCATTCATTCGTAGGATCTTTCTGTAATTTGTTACTAGTTTCTACCATCAAAGGCACCTATTGTGTGTACACATGAAAAAGTCTTCAATAAAACATGCTGTTTACTTCTCTTATCTTATTATCAACTGGGTTTTAACTTATTTGTGTAGGGATTGGCCTGAATCTTTAATTTCAAGCAAGAAAAATTACGACAGGGATATTAAAATTTAAATCAATCACATTTGGACGTAAACATTTAGAAAGGGGGAGAGCTTACTACTGTGAAAATAAAAGCTACAGTCATTCAATTGTTACTAGCAATAAGAAAACAGAGTACTAAAGAAAAAAAATCTTAAATATTAATCACTTGTGCCAACCTTAAAAGATTCGTCAACAACAAAACACAAACTCTGAATACTTTCTAAACCTTCAAATATAGCAGTTAAAAATACGTCTTTTCTTACTTAGGTCACAGGTTGAAAATTTAGTAAAAGGTTGCTATATATGGCTCATTTACTTCAGTAATAGCTCCACATTCTATCCCCTTTTCACATACGACTACGAGAGTTGCTCTTAACCTTAGAAGATGGCTGCCATGATATATATATATATATATATATATATATATATATATATATATATATATATATATATATATATATATATATATATATCTCACACACACACACACACACACACACACACACACACACACACACACACACACACACACACACACAGTACTACTCTTTAAAGGCTAGGCCAGAACGCTTTTCCTGTGAAGCAGAGAAAAATGCTCTGACCCAGCGAAGCAAACAAAGTTACCAAATACTTATCCCATCCTTGCGAACATCTGTCGGTCTCCTCCGGACCCAGACTCCCAACAAACACGTCCTCACACTCCGACGGCTAAGTAGCTACAAAACATGGCACACCTGGCCTCGCCTGACGTCATGGCTCGCAGCCCCTGGCCTTTGGCCAATCACAGTCTTCCACGCACACGGGCCATCGCTCGCAAACACACAATTTGTCTGAAGCGCACTTCCTCTTCCCCTGTGGAGCCTACACTTGGTCTGCTAAACGCAGCACGAATTTCTCTCCCTCCCCTACTGCAGCCCACAAGTTTACAGCTGTCTACTCGAAAATACCTTCGTCAGGTTGACTTCGTGAATCTACAGGCGTAGGTGCACCACAATAACAGGCTAACGGTGACGGCACTTTACTGATGCAGTAAAGAAGGAAAAAAAAGTGCAGCTGCAGCCAGTACAAAGAGTTCAGAAGCTGATTATATCATGAAGTTGCAAAACACGTCCAGCTAACTACTAGGGATGTTTCCTCAACACTTTCGAAATGTATTCTAGTGAAATTGAAGTGAAAGACCTAATACCCTAACATAAAGAAAATTAATTTTGAAATCAGCTACACGAAGTGAATTTTAAAATACGACCTTCATACAAAAAAAAATTAAAGGACTTGCTAGATAAAAAAAAATAGTAAGGCATCAGTCTATAATCCAAAAAGAGAATTTAAAAATAGTACAAGAGGTTAAAATCCCAACTAAACATTACTTCCTTGTTGAGGTTAAACATGGAGGTGTGGGGGGATAAGTATCTAAAACCAAATACAGAAAAACTGCTTTCCAAAAAGTTATAACCAAATCCTTATCGAAACACTACAAAAAGATATTCGTATCCACAAAAAAAAAGTATTATCTTCACCACACATCCACATAACCTCAAATCTCAAAATCGACTGGAAATTCTAAAGTAAATGTATCCTAACAAAAAATGAAAAGGGGTTCTCATGGAAATTAAAGCCTCTGAATAAAAAAAAAAGAGAGGGTTAGGTCCATCCGAAGGAAGACTGCCCTTCATTAGGGTAAAATGTTAAGAAAAAATGAAGAAGGATTCTTCAAAAATCGAAGTATGGAAAAAATACCCTAAAAAAAAATTCTAAGCCTACTTTCGTCACAATATTTTCTTGAATAGGTTGACCCTGAAAATTTATGTTAAAAGACAAGACACTAGAATAATAATAAAGTTTATGTAGTATATACGTTATTTACATCACTGGGATTAGTTATGTAGATATGGACTAACATTTTAATTATTATGTTCAATTTACAACACTTTGAGGTTTTGCGAATTGTAATTCGTAACAAATTAGCAAGATAACAAGTCAAACCTTAACAAATTTTTCTCTTGGCAAAACAAAATGTATTCGTTAAGGAATACATTTACGTTTACATTGATTATTTTACTATTTAAACAAGACAGTGATAAATATGAACACTAAAGAAAATAATGAATATTTTCAAAGTAATTTCTCTTTCTGGTTGAAAGTTCTTTTACGTGTAAGCTTAGGTCTGAACTTATTTTCTTTCTTGTGAAGGTCTTATGTAGCAAGTAGATGAATTTACACGTGGGTTGCATGTTCTCTCTCTTCTTATTTTGGCACTTTCACAAATAGCGTCCGAATTGAAGCTTTGTCTAGCGCAATTTGGCACACACATTAGTCTTTACATGAGTCTGATTTTACACACTTACTGGTTCACTTTTCTTGAGTAAACAGATAAATGGGATTTCAGCATAGACACGCGGAGGAAAGTGTGTTTTTTTTATCTGTTACTTAAGCACTGGTTTATTTATTCACAGCAATTTACAGCAGTGAAATTGTCTCTGTAAACTTTCTTGGTGTAGTTTACTGCATTTACTTTCTTCCGGTCTCCTTTCTGGGTTGGCCCCTCTTTCGGAGGGCTATGTGAACCGGGCAGGGCCACATAAACCTCGCTGTGGGTTGCCAGGAGGACTTGTAATGTCCCGGTTGAGGCGGGAGGCGGTAGGCATGTGCCGACATCTATCTCTTCTGTCGCTGCTGGGCTCTCAGTTTGCTCCCCAGGTAGAGGCCTGTGTATGGCTGCCATGCACCTGAGATTCACTGAGTGGCTATTCCTTATGGAAAGGCTTTCTTAATGTGGTCACCAGGATCGAGGTTTTTGGGACTCAACTACCGCAGTGACCAGGTGGTCATCCATTTCTCATTCGAGAGGGGCTACATCTGTGGCTCCGAAGTCATCCAGCATCAGAATCGTGATATTGCCAGTGTCCTCCCGGACCAACGGGACCGACGTGGTGGTGGCTGGAGGTAGAGGATCTTGAGGACCTTCCACCTTGACAGCTTTCTGGGTCGGGACTTCTGCGCTGGAAGCAGAGACCTTGTTCATGCCTAGACACCTCCAGGTACCTGAACGAGTTCGGCCATCAGGAGGAGTTAACTGGTAATCTCTTATCCTCCTCCGGCTCGAAGGAAGGTGGTTGTCTGGAGGAATGGCTTGGTACCTTCTCCTTCTCCAGCACGTAGAGGTTACACCTTCTTCCGAAGACATGGCGACCTGAGGCAAAGGTACTGCGTGCATCTCAGCCTGCATAATCATTGGTGGGTGGGACGTCTCCAGTTAGGGAGTTCGGTGGCTAGAAGCGATGGGGTCTACAGCCACAGAAATGGCTTCTAGCTGTCCAGTCACCCCAACGTCGTCCGATGGCAATTTCTCTGCCTGGTGCCCATCCATACCTTCTGGGATTTCCATGCCCTCTGGGGGTGGCATGACGTGAACTGAGCCAGGGGACAGCGGGAACCGTGACACGTCCAGCTCAGGTTCCTGGGGCGACTCATCTTCCTGTGTTGTAAGAGAAGCTGAATTAACTGCAACACCGTCCAGCGGTGCCATCGAGATCTCAGCCAGGTTGTCTCGGACCGCACTAGCCAACGTTGCATGGGCTGGAGGTACAGGTTTTTGTTAATTCTTTACCGCGGCTGATGGTTGAGGTTCTTCAACCTCAGTTATTATACTGAGTTGGGGAGGTTTCTGGCATGGGAGGCTCTGTCCAGAGGGCTCCGCCAAGAGACTTCTGATGTTGCCCTAGTCCTCTTGCCTCGTCAGACCGACGAAGGAGCTAGGGAAGAGGGGAGGGTCCTTGCTGACATTCTGCCTCTAAATGGTGGTAGGACGATGGTCCTAGTGTAGGTTGAGGGTGGAGGTTCCCCTCCGACGGCTGGTTGAGGTTTGAATCTCCTGAGTGTCCGGGGAAAAACCTCGTAAACAGGTAGTGGGGTTGGGTCTTCTAGTCCTCTGATTCTGGAGCTTGGATGGGAGTATCCGCTTCGTCTCTGACTCCTTTGATACAAGGCCTTATTTGACGCCCAGTCACCGTCCGAGTATGTCCAGGGTTATCCTCGGCCCAAGGGTAAATACACTAGCGTGAACATCTAGAATTTTCTGCGGCTCAGAAACTCTAGCAGGATCTAAATTGGGTTGACTATCTCTGGGATCAACAGGGGGTGCCACGATCGCCTCTGGGCTGTGTTTCCAGTGAACCATGATCCTATTGTTCGCTCCCAGATATATGCCTTTCTTACCATGGTCTATCACACTCTGCTGGCTTGTAAGCTAAGGCTGACCTAAGAGAACTACTTCTGCAATATCTGGTGATTACTGTGAATTAGGCAGAGTGTGCGAGGTGATGGATCCCAAGAGTAAGGTTGGTTTTCCCGTCGACCTTCAGGGTCTGACTGGGCTGAGCCATGCTATGAGGTGAGTCTGGGGCTGTAAATTTGCCTTCTGATCTGCTGTCAACAAGTCGCTTCATATGAAGTTTCCTGTTGCAGCTGAATAGAGCAGAGCTAGGTAAGGGTGTCCGTTATTATACACCTGGTTATTTGGAGCCTTTGGTAGTATGTTCTTCTCATAAGCTTGATTCAAGTTTGTGTGATTAAGGGGCCTTTGTCCACCTGGTTGGCTGCCCCATGCGTACTCCAGCCTTGGCATTTCCTGCTTGGGTAGGACTCTTTAATGTTGCTGGAACGTGGTGGCGTGTCTGGCGCCCGCATGTTTGTCTCTCCTTTTCCTTGCCCTTGCACAGTCAGGCGATTTCCGTTGAGTTGCCGCCCCGGGCAATGCCAGCACTGGGATAGTAGGGTTGCAAGAGGAGGGGGCTGGCTGTGAATGGCCTTCGCTGGTGTGGACGGGGTGGGTCAGCGACCTTCGCAACATGTGGCGGCTTGTCTAACAAGACTTGTGCCTTGTTGTTTTTCTCTATTTCCCTGGTGCTCTCCACGAGCTCATCCACAATTTGAGGTTTTGGAATTAAAATCAAATTCCTTCATAGGAAGTAGCATACGCATACTATTTCTTGTACAACTTTCTTCACTCTCATTTGGGTATATACGCCAGTACAGCTGTGTTTTCCAACGTATCTAAATCTCTTCCTCATCCTCAGGATTTTGGACTCGTGTGGAATCCTGAATTGAGACTGTCAATCACTTCCTTGCCAGTGAACTGGTAAGCGAGGCGAGTTGCTTATGGGTGTGACTTACCCATTTGCTTTGTCGGTATAGTGTGCTCATGAAGCTCCCTTTCACATTCTGTTATTAAAGTTTTCGGATCTTCGTGGGTTCGCCCATCGAGTTTAGGCAACTGAAATTTGGTGGAGACAAGGACTGTGACAGGGCTTTGTCTAGTGCCTGGGTTTGGTGTACAATAATCGTGTGCACGCCTATACACACATTACAGTGGTACACTAGGCTGGGACGAGTAACTCACTCGTCTGGCCAACATATGCACACTTGGGAATTCTTGCACACAGGCTATACACCTTACCATGTACGTTCCCTGTCTGTTGCATTCTAGCCAATTACAGCGAGCTGCTTATTGTTTGCAGCAGGAAACACAGCGGTATTCGAGACAGTCTGTGTAACTTGGTTCATCTACCCACCCCAAACATTGATAGTGGTAGAATCTGGAGCAGTGTGCACAATGGATCACATGTACCCCTGTGCTAGGGCATGTGTCCATTGAGCATTTTTCGACCATGTCGAGAGGTTGGATATCGACCATTGTGGTCTTGAGTGTCAGGTTGACTCTGGCCAGAGTTGGACATTACTGATTGACGTGATGTTGAGTGCCACAGAGTGTTTTTATCTGCAGACTCCCTGAAGTCCTAATAGGGTTCGACACCCGGCTAGTATTGCATTAGTTATAAAATAAGCATTTGGGGACACCTGGCGTCCTGGCAGGGATCGAAGGATGCATGGCCGTCATCTTGGATCTCATCGTGAGGGGAAAATTTCCCTTTAATTCCCTTTTTCCAGCGGCCATCTTCGAACCTTCCTCAATCTGCCGGAATCTGCTCAATCCAACAGAATTGACTGGAAATTGAGAGATATTCAGCCGGATTGAGCAATCATTCCACCCAATTGAGAAAACATTCCCGTCAGTCATCTTGGTGGCTCCCACCTGCAGTTTTCGTCCTAGCAAAAGTGTGATCATCCTGCTCCCATATTCCACCCTGATGGGGGCCATTTTGGATCCTCTATCCCTGCCACGACGTAGAGGCTCCCTGCCACAATGCCAGTCTGAGTATACCCTATGTCTACTTATAAGCACAGTTGGCTGTTGTTTTGACTCACTTGCATAGAAAAGAGATTAGTCACTTGTTCACAGGTCGTTACACACACCCGATGCATGCACATGTCTCATTACAAACTCGTCATTTGGAATTCACAGCAACAATGCATGAAACAACTAGCGCAAATGTCAAGGTAGTCAACACTCGATCGATGTAGTATTTGCAATATCTCGAACACCCTATTTTCCCAACTTTGACGACCGGACGCAACCATTCCGACTAGAGTAAGCAAGGTACTAATATGGCGGACACAAGCATGCTGCCCCTGACATCGCTAATATGGCAGCCACCACCTTGAATAAAACTGATGTGTCCCAACATTCCGCCCACCAAATTTGGTACAAATTTAAGAATTGTCAATATTTATTTACACTATGTACAACACTGAGGAAATAGTTACTGAGTGGGAAGGGGGCACAGTCTCACAACTGCCCTCTTGATTACTCCCTGGTGAGTCGTGATACTTGCCACAAGACTAACCCCATCTTTGCCTCGATGAAGTGTGTCAATGTGACCAAACTGCCACTGAAGAGGAGGAAGGTGGTCTTCTCGTACCAATAGCAGGTCTCCTACCTTTACTGTAGACCCTTGCTGAGAACATTTGCTTCTTTGTTGGAGAGAGTGTAGATATTCCTTTGACCATAGTTGCCAGAAATACTGTGTAGATTTTTGTAGCAGCTGCCACCTGTCGAGGTACTTTGTGGGCAATTCTGTTAAGTCAGCTGCTGGTGGAGCTACTAACGCACAGCCAATGAGAAAATTTCCTGGTGTCAGGGCACTCAGGTCATTAGGATTTGTGTAAAGATCACATAATGGTCTTGAATTCAACACTGTCTCTACTTGAGTGAACAGTGTGGTCAATTCCTCAAAGGTCAATACTTGCTGCTCTAATACACATTTCTCATGACCTTTTGCTGATTTGATGCCAGCCTCCCAAAGTCCACCAAAATCAGTGGCCTACGGTGGATTGAAGTGCCACTGGATACCATTTTCTGCCAGACTACTTGCTACTTGGGTTGAATTGGATTTATCTCTCAAGTATGTTCCCAGTTCAGTTAAGTGCTTGTGAGCACCAACAAAGTTAGTGCCACAAACACTATAAACATCTGTACATAATCCTCTACGAGCAGTGAAACGATAAAAGGCATTCAGGAATGTGGTCATAGTCAGTGCAGAGACAACCTCCAAATGCACAGTCATTGTAACAAAACAATCAACCATAGGCATGCTTTCAATACACGTGTTTTCCCAAGATGAGATTTGTTTAATATGAACTGGACCGCCATAATCCACTCCCACAGTCTGAAATGCCCCGTGCTCTAAACCCTGCTGGTTGGCAAAATGCCCATTATCGACTCGACAGGTGACTTCTTAAAACGTAAGCACCTCACACATTTTGAAATTCTTGATCGTATCATGCCTTTGCCTGCTAAAATCCAATACCTGTGTCTAATGATAAAATGCATAGTGCTGACACCTGCATGTAGGGACCAGGCATGGTAGTAATCAATGACCAGATTAGTGAGGTGACACTTCTTGGGTAACAGGATTGGATGTTTTTCATCGAATTACAACCTCGAGTTTTGGATTTTTCCACAAACTCTAATTAGGCCTTGAGGATCAAGGAAAGTGTTGAGGATTCTGACCTGTAGTGCGCATTCCCTTCCCTTCAGCAACTGGTCTATCTCCATTTTGAAAACATCTTGTTGCACTTGGTGTACACAATGAACTTCTGCTGCTTTGAGCTCTGTTGGTGTCAAGGGTTCACAACAGCGGCTTGATGGATGCCTAGCATTTGAAATGAAGTGCAGCACATACGCTAATACTCGTCGCAGCCGTGATAAGGAACTAAATCTCTCTATCCACTTGGAGAAGAAAATCGTGGTCTGTGCAGCTACGGCTGTTACTCTTGAAAGTTTCAATTCTTCTTGATACTCTGGGGAACTAGATTCTGAGTATTCGCCTGGCCAGGCATCTTCTGATTCAATAAGCCATGATGGATCCCTCCACCAAAGGTCATTACTGGCAAGCTGACTTAGCATCAAGCCTCTCGAGGCACAGTCTGCAGGGTTTGTCTTGTGATGGTACATGTCGCCACTGACACACTACTTTGCTTTCCTGTATTTGAGATACTCTATTTGCAATAAATGTCTTGAAACAATATGGTTCAGTATGGATCCATGCAATAACGGTTGTTAAATCACACCACGCTATCACCTTCTCAACAATTATACTTTTTGACAAAATGGATATGATTAAGTTCATGAGTTTCACAATCAAATGAGCTCCCAGCAGCTCTACGCGAGGGAGACTTGCAGTTTTCAATGGTGCGGCACGGGACTTGGCCACCAATAAATGGACTTCAAGTTTGCACTAATTCGCATTCCACAGGTATACAAATGCTGCATAACCTTGGGTTGATGCATCACAAATTCCATGAATTTGGTACACTGCACCATCAACTTGTGTCTCTAGACGAGGAATAACAACTTCGTGTAAACTGTTAAGTTGCGCAATGAATGTGAGCCACTTATCTTTGATATCACATGGTAGAGGTTCATCGCAATTAATTCCAAGAAGCCATAGATTCTGCAGAAACAGTTTAGCCTTGAAGACAACTGGGCCAATCCAACCTAATGGGTCATACATCTTAGCTATATCAGACAACATCACACGTTTAGTAATATTAATACAACTGGCACTGTCCCTTGGACTGCCATTCTAGTTCTCTGAATTTTTATGACTTCATCCCCATTATCTTCAAATGTCAGAGAGCACTCTCTGTGGTCATCTGGAACAGCATGATGCACAGCAGGATGATTGCTGGCCCATTTTCTTAGCTCAAAACCACCAGTCTTGAGTAGCCCTTTCAACTCTTCCTGAAGTGAGAGAGCAGTTGTCACTGATGATGCACCTGGAATTACATCATCCACAAACACACATTCCTTTAGCACCCTTGCTGCATTGGGATAGTTTGTTTGCTCGTCAATAGCTAGCTGATGCAGGGCCCTCATAGCTAAGAATGGAGCTGAAGATACATCATATGTAACAGTGTCCAACTGATACTCTTGAATAGGTTGATCATAACACTCGCACCACAAGATTACCTGGTATGGCCGATCATCTTGATGCATGCAAATCTGCAGATACATTTTTCAAATGTCTGTTATCACAATGGGATGTATGTGGAACTGGGTGATGGTTTCAATTACATCCTTTTGCATTTTCAGTCCCTTGAAACGTGCATCATTTAAAGACTGACCTGTTGATGTTATTGCAGACGCATAAAACACCACACGCAATTTAGTTGTCGAGCTGGTTTCTTTTCTGACACAGTGGTGAGGAATGTAGTACCGAGCCTGGTGCATCTGAGCTTCACTCAGAAGACCAAAGGATTCATATTCCTTTAGAAATTTGGAATACTCTGCTTTCAGTTGTGGCTGACGTGCCAGACGATTTTCAAGACAACGTAGTTTTTTTTCAGCTTGCAAACGTGACTCACCCAGGTTGGGTTCCACATTTTTGAAGGGCAATCTTACCATGTATCGTCCATCTGGACTACGTGTGTAAGTCTCTTTGAAATGAGCTTCACAGAGATCCCCTTCAGTATCAATATGTTTGGTTGTGGGCAACTCATGTTCCCAGAATTGCTGCAGCACATCTGAGAGGTTTGGTGAAGTAAGAAATAGTGAAACAAGGCCATGTTTCACTATTTCTCACTCAATCTTCCCATTAAGATCCAACCATATTACTTTGAAAAGCTCCTGGATAACTGGTAGGGCCTGGATACCACCCACCATCTAAAATCTCAGGACAAACATCAGCACCCAACAGAATGTCAATGGACCCTGGAGTATGGAGGCCTAGGTCAGCAAGATCTAAACTCTCGTAATGGAATTGTACATGTTGAGGCAATGCAACAGATGGGAAATTTGAGGTTATGTTATTAAGGATTAATATATCCACAATTACCTGGAAACCCTCATAAAGGAATGATTTTAGCACACAAGTTACTGCACCGGTATTGGCTTGAATGATTGACTGGCCTAGGCCACTAATTGGTACATGTGACCTCCCATGCAAACCCAATCTCTTCACACATTCTTCAGATATGAAGGAAGTATGTGATCCAGTATTGAGTAGAACATGAGCCCTCTGAAGATTACCACAGACATCCTTCACTCTCACAACTGCTGTACCTAGAATCACAGTGGCAGCACCAATGCTAGAACTAGTAAGTGAAACTGCTTGTGTAGATTCCTCACATGTAGTGGTATGTCCTGTGCTATCAATATTTTCTGTCTCATCAACTGATTGTGGTGGCACCTTTTTACTAGCCTTGTTGACATCTGATGTGGAATCAGAATGAATTAATGTGTGTTGGTGTTTATTTGCAATATGCGCATGAAAGTTTTGAAGTACATACATTAACACAATGTGATTTTAGGCAATTGAAACACAGACGGTATTGGTGCATGACATCTCGCCTCTCCAGAAGTGTGTGACCAAGAAACACAGGACATTTGTAAATGTCATGACCCTGATTACATATGATACATACCCGTTCTGAACTGGCAAAGAAGGATTTCCTAGAATTAATTGTAGTCACAGGTCCAACCTTCCTTGTTTTGCTGCGTAATGTGGACATCACTGAAGCAGCAGACATCAATGCTTTGCACCGAAATTTCAAAAACTCTAACAGCTGCACAAATTTAGGCATCTTCACTTCTTTATGCTCCAGCTCAAAATCACATTGTGTTTCCACATCAAGTTTACATAACACAATGTTCAACATCACAAAGCACCACTGGTCGACTGGAAACTTCAGCACTTTCAGAGCACCTAGGTTTTCCTTCAGTACATCAACTAGACATCTAGTTTATGCGGACAACCTTCTGTTACCACTGGCATGTTCATGATGTTGTCCCAATGCATCTTAGCTATTTGATGCACATCTTGGTATCGCTCAGTTAACATCTGCCATGCTAATTCATAATTTCCTTCAGATAATGGTACAGATTTAATGAGGTTAAGTGGCTCTCTAGTGAGAGATGTGAGAAGATACTGTTGCTTCTCAACATCTGAAAGCTGACGGTTGGTATGTACTAACATCCTATATATCTTACAGAAACTTGTCCACTATGTCAGCTGCCCACTGAATGTCGGTAGCTGCAATTTTGGAAGCTTCACAGATTTGGTTTTGATGTCAACATTTGATTTCCGGTCACCATTATAATTTTTTTTTGAATCAGAGCTATTGGTGTGAATTTCTAAAATTCGATAGTAGGCCAAGTCAAATTTTTTCATATCTGTGTTTAGAGATTCGGCTCGGTCTGGTTTACTAGCTGTTAACTGAATGATGATGTTTTCAAAATCTGTTTTCAGTTGTGCTAAACCACGGCAATGGCGTTAAACAAATCTAATTGTGATGTGTCCTTTTCAACTTCATTAGCTGGAGTAAAAAGCCTCTTTAGCCTGCATTCTCTTAACTGAAGTCTCGTTTCCAACTTTTTTAGTGACATCGTTGCTACGAACGTAAACAATAACACTGGCAGCAACAGGTATACCAACACAACATACAGCAAAGCAGAGCTTTACATAGCGGTGTGATATATCAAAGAGCAAGATAGATTAACTCATATTTGTCGACTGCTCGAAAGGGTAGGTCCGCGACCGTTACCAACATAAACAAAGGATAGTAACAGGTGTTAGTTTGATATTCGAAACTATTTCTAAGTCCATAGCAGATGTCCAACAAATCCGGTCTGGAGGACCAAAGTGTTTTGACTCACTTACATAGAAAAGAGATCAATCACTTGTCCACAGGTCATTACACACACCCGATGCATGTACATGTCTCCTCACAAACTCATCATTTGGAATTCACAGCACCAATGCACGAAACAACTAGCGCAAATGTCCAAGGTACTCCACAATAGATTGATGAAGCATTTGCAATATTCCGAACACCCTATTTTCCCGACTTTGACGACCAGATGCAACCATTTCCGACCGAAGTAACCAAGGTACTAATATGGCGGACACAAGCACCCTGCCCCTGACATTGCCAACATGGGTGCAGCCAACTTGAATAAAACTGACGTGTCTCAACAACTGTAAGTCCTGAACCATTTGAGACAACGAAAAGGCCCAAAGGGTAAAGTATGACCTGTGCCTACTTATAAATAAGCATAGTTGGCTGTAATTTCCAAACTGTTTGAAATGTAATTGCCAAATTCGTAACGTAGGCATCACCCACGACAAGGAAAAGGACCAAAGGGTCAGGTATGACCTATGTCTCCTTATAAGCATAGTTGGCTGTAATTACCAAACCATTTGAGATAAAATACAATTCATAATACAGGCATCACCACGACAACAAGAAGGGTCTCAGGGTCAAGTATACCCTATGTCTACTTATAAGCATAGTTTTCTGTAATTTCCTAACTGTTTAAGATATAGTTGCCAATACATAACATAGGCATCATCACGACTACAAGAAGGGTGGCAGAACCAAGTATACCGTATGTCTGCTTATAAGCTTAGTTGACTATCCTAAGGAGTCACATCCCATCTGAAGCTACCAACCTCCAGACAGTCTGGAACAGAAGGGAGACTCAGCAGTACATAACAAAACTGGACTACCAGGCACTGCACAATGTAAGTAATTCCGACTTAAATTTTAATTACCAAAAGCATCATTGAATCCGTCGGACCAAGCGCTACTTGGACCCATTTTTGGTTCGGAATAAACATTGTCTGGTGGGCAGGTTTGTAGGTCCTGAAGGGACATCGTCATGACCTAATTACCATGCGGTATGTTCTGGATTCAACACCAGAAGTTGGTAAGGAAAGTGTAACAGCATCTTCGGGAGCCTCTGTGCAGTCTCTCAGAAGCAGGGGATCCAGCGGCTGCTGAAGAAATGGTAGGTGGCTTCTGGTTGGCAATGTCTTCTACTGGCAAAAGGCCCTTGCGAGCGGTGAAATCTGCAGCTGTGCCAGTGGTTGCGCACCCTGAAGGCTACCTCTGGTCCTATACGAGAGTGGTGGAGGACCTTAGACTGCAGGTTTCTGGTCATACCAGACCTTTTATACTTATCTCATATAGGCACTTGGGGGTGAAGTAGTTTTTTAGTGTGTGCATTAAAGTTCGAGAATGTGTCAGGCATCAATGAAATAGTTTCGTAGATATAGCACACTATTCTAAAATTCTTTTATTGCCACCATTCTGAAAATAAGTGTCAGTCACACTAAAAACTACATATAGTTATATGGCCTACAACAATACAAATTCTTCACTAAATTTGGAAATAGACTGACTGTTTCCCGAAATATGACATAAAAACTTAATTTTTAGTGTGGGGTTGACTTACAAAATGGCAGATAAAAAGAGGCTCTGTGTAGACAAATTTGGTGGTTGTAATTGATACTGCCAGCATACACAGTTAAGTTCAAATTAATTTTGTTAAAAAAGATATTGAGCTAAAATATTTTATAGCATCTATTTTGAAAATAAGAGTCATCTTCTTGAAACCTAGCAGTTTACTTACACCACCTGCTGCAGTACAAATTGTTTGCCAAATTTGGTAGGGATCTGTCAATTGTTTCCCGTATTATTACATAAAAACATAATTTTTTCATGTGTCATATCTTACTAAATGGCAGACAAAAGATGTTTGGTGTTGTCACATTTGTTAGTTGGAATATGTACTGCCCGCATAGAAAATTAAGTTGAAATTGATTACATGGTTTTGACGATAAAGTATATGAAGAAAAGTTGCCTATGTGGCAGCCATTTTGGAAATGTGTCTGAGATATTAAAACATACAAATTTACATAATTTGCCACAGTGCTACTTGTTTGCCAAATTTGATAGGAATCTGTCAGTTGTTTCCCAAGATGTGATAAAAATTATTTTTATTTGGATGGTGCAATCGTACAAAATGGCGCACAAAATATGCTTCATGTAGATACAGTTTATAGTTGTAATATCTACTGCCAGCATACAAAGATAAGTTGGAATTGATTATATGGTCTGGGCGATAAAGCATTCTTAGCTCAAAGGGCTATTTATCTGCCATTTTGAAAATTAGTTCCTGTGACTTATTGAAACACATTTTTTTACATCATCTGACACAGTACTACATGACGTGTGCCCGGCTATTAACTGATGGCACGATCATTGAGGTTTATTGCGCTAGACCAAGTGCATGGTTACAGGTAGCTGATGGGAGGTGTTAGAAACCTGACTTACTCTGAAGGTCTTTGGTCAGTTGGTAACGTGGGTTGGCTGACTGAGCGAAGTTTGTTGGGAGGTGCTCGGCGTATTAGGAAGCAACAGGCGGCTGTTTAATGGGTGTGTGGTGACTAGAGGTCCCCCAGAAGGGGGGCCGCAGTCAAGCTAGTTCGGATTTACAAAAGTACCAGTTTTTGTAGATAGTGCACAATGCAACTTATTCCTAGCAAGCGAAGTAGACGTTACTCTAGAAATAAATTTCGTTAGGATAGAAAACACGCCGTATCTATTGCGGACTCAATAAATATAGTGACTCGTGCTATCTCCTACCAAGCAGACGGAATACTGAAGGAAAACTACGGTAGCCAGGTGGACCTGGTTCTAAGCTGGAGGGAAAGTGAACTAGAAAACTGAATATTTAACTACTCAACTAAAGCTGTCTAATGCATGTGTCTGGACAAGACAAAAGAAGTTAAAGTTAAAGTAGCACAGTTATTCGTGTTTGATGGGTGTTGTCATCGCAGAGGGTAGCTGCGATGGCTACTGAAGACTCGAGGTTTCGCTGGAGGCCCCAGCACTAAAGAGTGCTCGGGGTTACTCAAGAGAAGAATTATGAACGACTTTTGGAGCCCCGCTGCGCAAGGATGTATATAGTCTTAAGTCAGAAGTCTGGGCTGCTGCAGCGGGGTGTGGGGAAAGCCCGTGACGTCCTTCTGCCGTGAGGCTGGTTTGGGAGGTGGGAACCCTCTCGTTTCATGTTCTTGGTTCGTGGATCTTCGGCGGCACTCTGCCCACCCGAAGTGGATGACAGCTTGTTGGCACTCAGCGAGAGGGGAGGGAGGAAGCGGCGTTCTTTCTGGTTGTGTAACCATGTAGCCATGTGTTTGGCCGCCTGGTGGATTTAAAAGGTGCACAACACTGTGTATTGTTTTGCAGTAACAACTCTTATGTAGGTTGAAGTAAGGCTATATACTTCACGTGAAGAACGATGAGTCGTAATCATATTTAATTAGTAGTATAAGTGGCACGCGTCATACTTGTTGGTCGAATTTGATTGGAATCGTTCAAGTGTTTCCCAAGATATTACTTAAAACTTAATTTGTGTGGTGCTATCTTACAAAACGGCAGACAATACATACCTACTTCATGTAGCTAAAGTTCCAGGTCATAGTTGCAATATCTTCTGCTAGCATTGAAAGATAAGTTGGCATTGATTATATGGTTATGATGATATAACATTCTAAGCTAAGATGCCTATTTGGCTGCCATTTTGAAAAGTTGTCTGACATACATAAAACATATAATTTTGTATCATCTGCTGCAGTATTATTTTTGTGCCAAATTTGATAGGAATTGGTTAATTTCAAGATGGTGGACAAAGGATGCTCCGTGTAGACACTACCAGCATACGAAGTTAAAGATCAGTCCCCACCATCGTGGATTTATCCATTTTTATCAGAACTTAAATATAAGTTGATTTATTGAAATTTTTTTGCATGATACAGCATAAATAATACCTTCTCATGCCTTACCAAGTTGTTATTTTCACTTTCTTTATTTATTTTCGACTATTAACAGCTGGGAAAAATTAATTATTTGTCATTGCAGGCGACTACAGCAATAAAACTAGACACTGTATTGAAGCAATGCCAACTTCATAAAATGTACAAAGGATTGTTCTGTGTCTTGTCATTCCATAAAATTCAATATATAATTTTTAATGCAGATTTTTTTGTGAAAATTGTAAAAATCCAAGATGGCAGAGATTGATCCCCCTTATGTTGCAATTGATTACATGGTATCAACTGTATGTATAACATTCTTAGTTAAGATGTCTATACTGCCGCCATTTTGAAAACAAGTTTCTGACAGACGTGAAACTTATCATTTAACATCATCTGTCGTAGTACTACTTGTTTGCCAAGTTTGGTAAGAATCTGCTCATTTTTTACAGAGATATGACATAACTTTATTTATTTATATAGCACTTTCTTACAAAATGCCTGACAAAAGAGTCTATGTCTTAACATATATGATGTTTGTAGTAGATACTTTCATCATAAAAAATTTTGTCAAAATTTTTTTAATAAACAATTTACAAATTTTCTATGGGTGCCATTTTGAAAATAAGTATCTTATCAAATTTAATCACTTATGTTTATCTGACCTGTCATATTATCACTTACATTCCAAATTGGGTAAGAATTGATTTGATAGAGGCACACGTAGATACATGCGCATGCATGCACACACACACACATCTGCACGTGCTCGAAGGTGATCTCATATGAAATTCTTTCCTTCGGAAAGTAGGTTAATAAATATAAAACTATGAAATTACTTACACTGAAAAAAAGCTCAACTAATTATAGACATACATTTCATTCTAGAACATAACAGGTTGGGTTTGAGATTTCTGAACATACTTCACAACACTTGTTTTGTTGTCACAACCAATGAACTGTAGGCTTCATGTGTGGCTGTAGGAATATTGACAGAAGGATTAAATATCGACAAAGGATTAAAATCTTTAAAATCTTTAAAAACCTCTGTAAACTATATTTTATATTCACAATAATTAATTAGGAATAAATGCATGTATAGTATGAATACATATTTGTAAAATGACAACAATTATGGCAAACTATTACTTGCCTTAATTTTCTACAGTGCGAACTGTGAGTTTGATTGGGTGAGGCAAGTGTGGTTTAAAATTGAAAGTAACATATAAATTACTGTAGTGAAATAGCTTACTCTGTCTCTCTTGTGATTCTTGTGTTTAATTCTCCCAAGACCTCGATGTTAAGAGCCATCCAAATCTCTTCACTCTTAGGTTTAATATTAATGTACGCTACTCTGTAACATTTTAACTAATAACCAGCAACATTATTTGAACTGTATGCAGATACAAGATAATAGAAGACTAATGGAAGATGACCGAAAGCAGAGAGTTTGTAGCTGCTGCTTTCCTATACTGCTGAAATATTTTTGCTGATCTATACACCACTGTAACAAGGAAATCACAAGTTGTAATGCTTTAAGAGGGGTATAACCTTTAGTGTCTCCATGTTATTTTACTGGCATACCACCTATTCATACCAGAAAACAAAAAAAGTTTCTCGCTTGGTTTTTTTCTTTGCATTTGGAGAAAAATAATCAACATACCATTTTTAGTTAAGACAATATTATGATTTTGTCATGGTTGTAAAATATCACAGATTTCCCAGTAAAATGTTTTTGAGTGACAATGAGTTTAGTTTGAATGTTTTTTCGGCCACGCGAAGTGAGTACACAGTGGTGTTGTTTCCTAGTTACGTGCAGAAACTGAGGGAGCTCGGAGGAGGCACAGGTAAGTCATGGTGAAGGGTGTGATTTAAGTGACTCATTGCGGCTCCTACCAGTGCGACGAATTGGCTGGAAGAGTGGCAGCTGTGCTCCGCCACAGTAGAGCAGAGGTGGTGCGCGCGAGGCTAAGAATCTGAAAATAATTATCTCTAGCAACAAAATTGAGCTCTTACCAAATAATACTACATTGTTAAAGAAAAATACCATCAATTTTGATTCATTAATACTTAATATTAAAACTCTGATTAAATTAAATGTTCGTCAAAATGAATGAAAATTTGGACAGTGTTAGAGCACAGCCTCACACATCGCCACTGTTTGTAATTGAAATTTTAATTTATTTTGTGGAAATTATTCTGAATCTAATTTCACATGCCTGCTGGGAACACTATAATTAGAAAATAAGAAATGAAATTATATACTGGAAATATTAAACAGACCTAACCTAGCTAGTGATATAGGATGGTTTGGCCATGTTTTGATTCAGTACATTAATTGTTAAATATATGTGGAAATCCATGCATCTAACAGTCAGTTTGTTTTTGTTTATTGACGTAGGTTCTCTTCATCTGCACTGCTAATGTGACTGACACAATTCCTGAGCCACTGCGGGATCGTATGGAAATGATTGACATGTCTGGCTATGTTGCAGAGGAGAAGTTAGCAATAGCCAAGCAGTACTTAGTACCTCAGGCGATGAAAGATTCTGGGCTAACTGAGGATAAGGTACTAACTAGCATGTAGTATGTATTCACTGTTCCAGCCTGAACATTTATGAACAGCTTCGAAAGGAGGTTAAATACATATTATATTTATGTACTTACCACTTATGTTATGCTAGAGAGGTAGTGCTGTATTTCAAAATATCTAGTGAAAGGATGGTTGGCAAAATGGATTGGAAGATGTGTGGATACATGCGTATGTGTGTGTGTGCATGCATGTGTTTGGTTGTCGGTGTGCACATGCAAGTATGCATGCACACAAACAGGTCAGTGTTCTTTGTGCATGTCATTTTTTTTTCTCAAAAAAAGCCCTGCTAGTAAGCAAGTATTTGTGACTGGTTGCTGAAAAAGTCTTTGTCCTAGCTTTTGAACCACACATGTGTGTGTCAGGCTGAGGGGAAGGGTTTAGGCCTAGCATGTGCAGTAGTTGACTTTCTTGGTAACTGGAGTCTGCACTTTCCTTTGCTTGCAGGTGGTACAGTGGCTGGCAGCACTTGCACATGGCTTGCGCTGTGTGTGGTTGCTTAAACTGACCAGCCTTGTATGCTGTGTTATCACATGTCTTATGTAGTTACGTGTTGTCTTACCTAAAGATACCAAACTCACCTCTCTCTCTGGATGCTGTTGAGTGATAGCTCCTCCTGGGATGGTCACTTACTCTATCATTGAGATTGAAAGTTACAAAGGAAATAAAAAGGTTGCAGGTTTTCAGAAATAATTCCCTTATTCTGACATATAAATTCACCTAGTCTATACCAGTTCAAAGTATGTAAGGAGCACCTTTAAAGGGGGCGGAAACATTACGAAGCTGCAATAGATACTGTAGTATTGTCTAATTTTACTTATATAGTTCTTATTTTTTTGGAATATTTTCTATGTCTCAGGCTATGGAAAATCCACATGTCGATTCCTGTCAATTTACAACAATGTGCTTACTAATGGTATGCAAGGGTTGCCAGATTATTCTATTACTAAGTGACCAACATTACAACCAAAAGTCACCCAGAAGTAGCAAATTTTCAAGAAATATTGTTGTTGCACAATAGTCCCTTGTATACAGTGCACTAATATTATTTCAGGTACATTATCATTGCCTATGTAGTGATTATACATCTCATTTTCTTGCCTCTAGCATTTGTGTTTATGTTATAATTTTTGTATCCAACCAGAGCATTAGGTATAAAAGGCCTTATAACTTAACAAAACCTTCCAGAAGTCCAAATGCTGCATGCAGTATAGTCTTGTTTATTATTATCAGACAAAATCAACCATTTATTATTTCTCATAATGAAAAATAAAATTATGTGCATGATAAAAAGCCAGGATTATGGCATGTCAGTGTTTGTAAAAAGTAGATCTCTTGAAATGGCATTGCAGTATACCATATAATAATAAGTTATTAATTCATTTATTTATTTATGCGTAATGTGCCCCCCAACAGTACTAGACCAATAACAGGGTGGCACAGAAATACGTACAAGACGCTACAAAGGCAGAACAAGTGATAAACAAACACATACATGATCCAATAAAGTTCAGGACATTAAAGAAAGAAATATAACATGAAACAAAACATATATAAATTAATAAAAATAAAAAGAATAAACAATAAAGATTAAACTATCTATAACCAATTGTCTAATTAGTAGAATGTTTACTAAGATCTAAGAAAGAAATTTTTCTCCCTATGAAATGATCATAATCAAAAATTTTCTTATTGTCCATATTAACACATCTATTTGCTAAATCCTTTTAGTAACGAGATGCATTAATAATAATAATATTTTTATTGGTATTTATTGTGCCGCCCAACCGTTGAAAACCTTTAAAAGGGGAGCACAGTTACATAAAACATATAAACTAACTACAGAAAATAAGACATGACAACACGTTTAAATAAAACACATTAGATGGCGACAGACACACTATACAACTTACGACAAAACCTAGGACAGAACACACATTTAAACAAACAATACACATTGGACAGACACACGCAATATATTAAACATAAACAACACATAACAGGAAAATTAAAAAGTTACTTATAAGATTATTCAACAGTGATTCAGCAAAAGTGATTAATGTAATGTTTATATAGTTTACTGAATATAATTTTTTTTACAATAAATGAAACATAATTTAAAAAAAATTATTATAATTAACTACACATCTACTAACTAGATCTTTTCTAAAATTTAAAGAAGAAATGTATGCATTATTCTATGTTTATAATTAGGTATTTTTAACGGTACTTTATTATTTAAAATTTGTGAACATTGTACATGGGATTAGAAATTATTTATTAAAAATAATGCATCGTAGTTATCTCTATGTAATTTGAAATTTCTGTATTGAATCTGGAAAGTTCAATTTTACATATAAAGTCATGGTTATTACGAAATCTAAGAAATAACAGTTTAAATACATTTTTTGTACATTTTCTATTCTAGTTGAGTCAGTGTTGGTGATGATATTCCTGATCGCCAAACAGTACTCTAACTTAGACTTAATTAACAAATAGTACAGACATAACAAAGAATCAGGTGGTGTGGCTGAAAAAGTAATATATTTAATTAAACCTAATGTGCGACTAATGTTACTTGTTTAGCTATCCACATGATACTGAAAAAATTATTTACAGTCTATAATTACTCCTAGATCTTGTATATACTCTATTTATTACAATACTATTGACAAAATATTTATGAATAATTGGATTAGTTTTCCTAGTGAAATTGATGCACATTGTTTTTGTTTCATTCAAAGCTATAGCATTATCCAGACACCAATTCCTAATTGTAGTAATATCCTATTGCAGCAGTACACAATCCTGCTCATCCTTAACACTTTTATAAACTTTTAGATCATCGGCATAGAGAAGAGCATGTGCATGTCTTACTACACCGATAATATCATTCATAAAAATTTTAAAGAGTAATGGAGAAAGTGTACACCCTTGGGGAACCCCAAGGCATTACTGGATAGAAATTGGAGTAAACAAGTTCTATTCTTACAACAAATTTTCTTTCTAAAAAGTAGTTAGTAAACCAATCAACATATGAATCACAAGGCTTATATCTTTTAATATTTTCAAAATGGCCACATGTTGACATGTGTGAAATGCTTTTTGTGAAATGCTTTTTGGAAATCAAACAAGATAACATCCAGTTGATTTCTAGATAAAACTTCATTGTTATATTCATTCGCAAAATTAAACAAATTAGAATTAGTTGTTTTGCCAGATTGGAAACCATGTTGAATTTCGGTTATTGTATTTTTAGTGTGGAAATTTTAATGTGTATGGATTACTTTTTCAAAAACCTTAGAAAAGTTACATAACAAAGGTATAGGCCTGTAATTATTCATATCTTGTTTGTTACCTTTCATAAAAATAGACATTATTAATTTATTTTTTCCAGAGAGTAGGCAAAACACCACTGTCCACACTATAATTAAAAATATGTGTAAGTACCTTGGTGTTTACTTTGAAAATTATTCTGTAAGGTTTTTTTGTACATACATTTTAGCAAAATAGCTACCAAATATATTTCCAAGGTCTGATGGATCCTGTAAAATTTATTATTAGTAAGCAATGCTATGTTTTCTTTATAACCTTTCTTAATTATCTTAACATAGTTGCAAAATTGATTTGGATTATATTTTGGATTGTTATTAATATTCAATAACCAATTTTTCTTGTCTAATTTGATTTTATCCTTAATAATTTTTTGATATTCTGAGAAACGAGAGTAATTTAAATCAGTTTTTGTTTTTAAGTCTAAAAAAAATGTTCTTTCTTTTTTAATAATTTTATCGTCATTCAAAAACCAAAAAGGATAATTTTTTTTTTTTTTTTTTTTATACTGATCAATTGGATTTGGTAAATTACTAGATAAATAATCAACCATTTGATTATGATCAGTCATAGGAAAAATAGGTTTCCAATCAACACAATTGATAGATAAATACAAATATAAGTAATCCCCTTTTTTATAATTTCTAAAATAGGTGGAATTTTTACTAACTGTAATATTTTCAGACCCTGTTATACCAAAGCATAACAAAGCGGGATGATAGGTATCTTCCTCAACTATTGGGTCAACAGATTTATCTACTTTAATGTAAAAATCTGAAATCACAGTCTAATAATTCATAAGAAGGTTTATTAAAATTGAACTGCTCCAAATTAAGTAAATTTGTTAATTGTAAAAGAGATTGGCCTTTTAGTTTATTGTAATATTGTATAATGTTCTGAGTATGTAGGGTGTTCCAATCTATTTCCGGTATATTAAAATCACCAACAATTATTATTTGATTAGGATAATGTATCAACTCAGCCTCTAAAAAATGTAAAGTAATCATTAACTTCAGTAACTGACAATTGTGGGGGAAGGTACAAGTTGCCAATAAGAACTTTGTTTACATTTATACTACTAATTTCTATACAAACTGCTTCTATATTTTATGTAACTAAATGAAATTTTGGATAGCATGTGGATATGTCGGAACATTTATTGCTGTTAAGACACCTCCTCCTTTACTGAGGTTGTTTATATTCAAGGTCTGTAAAAGGGGAGGTTGGCCCTAGAAGGGCCATATAGACTAGGGGTCTGGGGGGGGGGGGGTCGAGGGGCA
Organism: Dryococelus australis; assembly: GCA_029891345.1. NCBI lineage: Eukaryota > Metazoa > Arthropoda > Insecta > Phasmatodea > Phasmatidae > Dryococelus > Dryococelus australis. The sequence goes on along the minus strand of CM056999.1, from coordinate 93,359,097 downwards.
GAGGCGTGACGTAGCTTGCAGCCCTCAGGCAGACCTGCCCTGGCCTCCCGGCCTTCATTCCTCGCGGCATTAGTTCCTGTGCGAGCAAGCTATTTGTTGTTTTGACTATGGCCACATGTTTTCTGTTGTCCGAGTAGACTATGATGCCAGGTACAAGGTCTGTTGCAGTTTGCAACAATAGTTTAGATAAAACGAAATTCCACTGCAATTTAATTTCTTGTCATAGATTTCCGAAGGATGCGCGGAAAATGGAATGGATCTTTAAATGTAGAAGAGAAGACAAATTCAACGCAGGTTCATCTTACATCTGCTCTCAACACTTCGAAGAAAATGTTGTGTTTTGAAACAAGTTTTGAAGGACAAATATATCTGGTATCGATGTTTAACAATTCCCAAATAATCAGCTATAATAGACAGTAAAATAACTTTCAGCAGCATTATAATTGTTATCATGAACTCCTGGCTCATAACCATGTTTCTTGCTATTATTTTCTGCTTCTGGATTTTGATTCTGACCTGACAGGGAACGGTTTTCTTTTGAATTGAACAGTGGAAGTAATACTACCACATTGAAAAGTTTACGGGAATTACGGACACACATTTTTTTCTCAGTAATGGACTTTCCTTGAATTTACAGAACTTTCCGTGTATCTTTTAAATTATTTTACAGTGACATGCAGGGCAGTTTTCCAAAAATTGCATTATTGTCCTTGTCACTATAAAGTGAGCACTTTTGAGGCCTTAGTTACTTTTTCCTTTCAGCAATTTTTTTATCCTTTAACCAACTTTTGAAATAAGTATTGCCATGTAAGTAATAAATACAGTTTATATATTCCACCGTACTCGGAAGTTAACGTCTAGGGCAGATATCAGTTATTATATAGGGCTTTCGCTGCAATTATTGGGTACTAACAATTCCATTTGTGCCAACACCGAAAAGTCATTCAGTTTTAAAATAATTTATTCATTGAATTGGCGATCAAGCAGAGTTATCCTTTTTTATGTTTATGATCAAATCAACTTTAATCGTATACGCGTTAAACATTAAGCAAACAATTAAATGCTTTCAATTGTCTATGTTGTAATTATTCCATAAAATTGGCATTCTTGACCAAGTTGTTTACATGCTTCGTAAATTGAATTGATTTCCAATTTTGAAATCAGGAAAATTAAAAAGAAATGTGTAAAAAGTTGTTGGGTTCCTCACTGTAAAAATTCAAAGCCAAACACTCTTGTGAAATACTTCACCTTTCCCAGCAATCCAGAAAGGTAAGTTTTTAAACTAATTTTGTTTGTTTTGACTGGTATCTAGGTTGGGGCAGTTTATCTGGTTACGAACTTTCTTTTATTTCCTATAAAAATCCATACTTTGCCTAAATATTTGTCTCATTTATTGAAATACTACAGGTAACTATCAAAACAAACCAAATTATTTTGAAACTTAAGTTTTGGGATTGTTGGGAATCTCTGATAAAGGTACCTCCCTGCAGAGAAAAAAAAAATACAAATAAAAACCTGTTTAATTACATTAGTTTAGTAATAATTAATGCTAAAAAAATCCTTACAATGTCCTCTAAAATTATATTTTATCAATATTAATGTTATGAAACAGCCACGACAAAATAATGATTTGTTTTTATGTTGGTCACAAGAGAAGCGTTAGTGGCCCGATCATAGAGAGGTAATAAGCAAAGAAGTTCAGCCTGGCAGTGAAATCGCTTTTTCCCTTCCATACTCTTGCTAAAATAGCATACATTTATTGACTATTATTCCAAATGAGAAGGCTTTCGAAAGTGCTCAGTTTACCGTGAATAACCTAAACGAGTATGTTGCACTGTGTAACATAGATAGATGAAATATTTTACGTCCATTTTGTCCAGAAGCGGGATTTTAACATGAATAGAAACGTTTGTAACTTAACGCCCTGCTCAGCCACCATACTCCTATGCTGATACTTCACGAGTGTTGTGAATATTTACAATAATAGACACATTTTCAATCTTCCGTATGGTTAAAGTGTTTGAAGCGATGCCGTCTGTTACAAAGTGTTTGTGCTATCTTGTAATGTTGGTTAAATTACAGTGTTTAAGATGCAAATGTTTTAAAAGGCATAGGAACAATGGTTTGTCATTTTACGGCGGTTGAGAAGGCTTCATATGTCCTTGGCATTGTTTGTTCCAGACACACAAAGCTATGACAATCGTGGATAGCTTCATATTTTGTTAAGTACGGAGATCGGTTCCGTTTTCCATCGTAACGGATCTGATTTGCGAACATAAACAATAAATTGCAATAAAAATCTCAGTTAATTGACTGGAATTTTAACAGTGCAGTTCTGTAGAGATAGATTTTCAGCAAAGTTGCCATAAATATAGTAACAGCTCTTGAATTTCAAATGCAGACCACAAGAATAAGTATATTTCATGAAGCTGCTGTTACACTATTCTTAGTACATTTCAAAAGTAACTTTAAATTAATGCTATGTGTTAACTCGGTTGTGTTTTATTACATTTTTATTTAATTATGACATACATTCCTTGAGTGTGTCTGTCTCTCTGCTTGAAAAAGCTTCAATTTAAATACTCTATATTCTTAAAACATGTTAATATTCCCCTGGAAGGATGTTTGATTACAACTGAAATTACCTCTTTGCATTCTGTTACTGTATATGAACATATTAAAAATATCACCCTTGTAAACGTGGGGCCATAGTCATTTCAGCTTCCATGGACTTTACGTTAGCTCATATGTCTTGGAATTCTTGCATTATTTTGAAATTAAGAAGCTCGCTCGTTTTTACAAATCTGTTAAGTCTACGACTGTTGACAAAGTAAAGATCTTCAATTTTAATATTTAGCTGCATTTCATGTGCTTACAAAACCTTACCTTATAACTGAATATCAATTTAACTGCAATAACACAAGCACACAAAACAGCACGTTAATTAATTTTATTGTGAGAGGAGTGCATCAAATAAAATGAAACGAGACCTCCGATGGGTGTGCGGTAATGTTTCTTCCCAAACACTAAAAGTTTCGTGCCACTATCTTTAATGGTTTGGTTGTAATGACGAGTTTGTTTTTCCTTTATATTCGGCTTGCACGCGCAGTTCAGGGCTGCACGCAATGTCATAAACAGGCAGCCACTCAGCGCGTGTCGGGCGATTGATCCAACCTCCTCTTTTACAGACCTTGGGTTATCTTAACATCCCAATCTTTTTGAAATGTACTATAGGTATCTGGAAAATAATGTGTATCTATACTATTGTCATTAAACCAGGTTTCTGTTACGATAATAGAATAATTAAAACTATTAATATTTTGAGAAAACAGTTGTGACTTTGTTCTTAATCCTCTTAACGTTTTGGTAATAAAGGCTAAAGTCTCTAAAAGGCATTTTTGAAGTCGGCCAATAGCACCTCGGTCTGCCTCATTTTAATTTATGTTGTTACCACTACGGCTCCTCCTGCTATCTCATTAGTAATTTCAATGGACTGTTCATCTGTAATAGGCTTAGACGCACTTGTGAAATTATAAAGCTGCTCATTCTGAAGCCTGCCATAAAACAGGTTTATCAGACAGCCAGCGGGCCAGCTCACAGTATTTAAAATTCTATCAAAATCTGACTACCACAGAAACATAAAAAGATGAATATGCATCATAGCAAGTTATTAATTTAGAAACTTTGAGGTTGGAAATTTTCAGTTCTTGATTTATATAAGTTACAATGTCATTCTCCTGAACTTCAGTAGCAAATCTAGAAACGAACAAAGCTTTCATTTTAGGTTTTGTCACTTTTGGTACTATTTTAAAGTTTACATTGTTCCTAACTCCCACTTGTACCAGCTTCTTGGAAACTTCTTGCCAAACAGTCGGTGACCCACTTTCAATCGTAGACTTTGTACCGCGCCTGCGGACCAACACGACGCTATAGTCATCTGCAGCTGGCAGCACTGTTCCGTCTGGCGGACTGATGACGTTGACTTGCCATATGTTGCTTTACTATTTAAATTACCCACCAAGTTAGATGCAAATGTTGAACTTTTACCAATAATTTCACTATAAGTTTTCTTCTGATTCAAACTATTGACCCCAGATGTTTCACATTTGGCACAAACAGTTTTTTCTTTTTCTTTCGTTCCCTGCAAACTTTCAAACATGACCCTTAAAAGAGATTATCCTCTTTTAAGTCTCTCACGTCTTGTTTAAATTCATCAATTTTAGTCTATAGCACCTCAAATATTTTTTTCACTGTACAGTCCATACTTTCTGCAATTTTTAATGATATTTTGTCACTTACCACTGGATCATCAAGCATGATATTTACGGCAATATATTTTTGTCCTCTATTAGAACTAGACTTCTCAGTCACTGTCTTTTTACTACTATGTTTCTGCAAATTTCCTAACATGTTTGCTACATCACTACAGTTTGTACACTTGTATTCCGAACTCAGTTCTAATCCGCCAATACACAGGTTATGGACGCAAGTCCCATAGGAACTCGAGCACTTTACGACTTTCTGTTTGCCATAGAACGGTTTATGACATTTTATGCACAAATCAGAACCTGTGCATGTAAAAACCATGAAAATTAAAAGGTTCGGGAGTTACCGATACAATTACCATTGATTAATCAACTATCAGGCAGGATAAAGATGGCACACATCCTGATGATGATGATGATGATGATAATGACGAGGATAATAATTTTTATTTTACAACAGATTGGTGTGCCTACCAACAGTTGTGGTACCATTAACAAGGAGGCACAATACATACAGAGACAAAACAAGAACACAGGACATGGACTAACAAAGAAAACAACAAATAGAAACAATAACATACAAAATGAAACACATTTGACAAATACATACAGAGAATTCACTTGATGTGTTATATTTGATATTACAATGGAAATTATAATACAGCTTAAATACTATTTTTAATTAACTTAATTACATAAACAAATTATAAAGACAGAAGATAAATTATGACTTACAGCTACAAAAATGATTGTAATATTCTTTAAAAGTACATTTCTTCCCTATAAAAAGATCGTAATTGGAGAGATATTTCTTAAAGTTCTTAGTACATACATCTGTTAACTAAATCTACGTTACAATTTTGGGAAACAAAAGTAGGTGAAATTCTCTGTGTATATAACATAATTTTTTTAACCAATTTTATTTTGAATTGCCAAGTAAGAAAGGTGACTCAAAAATGAATTTATAAAAAATAAGCATCTATAATTGTTCTTCTATCTAATAATGATAAAGTTTGAAATCCACAAAGTTCATTATTATAATTAAAATCTACATTTGTTGAAAATCTATTATATGTTGCTTTAAATACTTTATTTTGAATGCTTTCTGATCTATTTGAGTCAGTTGTTGTGATATAATTCCATATCATTGAGCAATATTCTAATTTGGATCTGACTAAAGCGTTATAAAGACATAGAAAATAATCTGGAGAAGTAGCAGAATATGTAATGAATCTAATTAAACCTAAGGTACGACTAATGGGACATGGAAATAAATTTTAGTATCTGGAATTATGCTAAGTTCCTTTATATGTTCTACTCTACTAAAAACAGACTGGTTACCTGCCGCACACAACTTTCCTCATCTCCGTCTGGGAAAATCCTGCGGTACATTTGAACCTTACATAGGACAAAGATTTCGACTTCTTCATCTGATGTCTGTGTGTGGCTATAAAAGTGAGGCGCAGCAGTTTCTTTTCGCCATATTTTTGCCACCAGACAAGGACTTTGCCCTTCAATTTGGCCTATGCTCGTAAGACCCATTTCTTTTCAGTCACTTTGTGAGTGCGAAATGCCTGTTCGCATTCAGCCGTGAACACTAGCGAGTCCTCGTGACATTGTCCCACAATCTCTGGCAATTGAGGCGCTCCTGTGCAACGAGCAGTGTTGTGGTGGGAGTCCAGTCCTGGATTGTGCAGGCTGTATTCAACAGTGCATCTACAAACCTAGCACTGATAAACCATTCCTGGTCTAGTGATGTGTTCCTCTGGCCAACATATGCATCCATGGTGGTAGGTCTGGCCACCCAAGATACAGCGCACTGTGTGTGTACTATGCTCTGGACAGGTTATCAAACTGCATTCTGCAGTTTGACATTTTCCACAATCATCACAATGATACTCACGGCCATAGGTGAAACGGGGTTTCTCTGCCCAGCTTAGGCAGGAATAATGGTACCATTGTTGATGATGGGCACATTGTATTCTGTGGTTCCCTGTGCCGGGGGGCAGTTCGACTTTGAACCGCAGCTGTGTTCGGTTGCGGCTGTGTTTGGTTCTGGCTGCAACTGTGCAGCTGAGATCGTGCTCACTTATGTCGGTTACGGATATTCTGGGTGCAGTTTTAATGACATGGGGTGTTTATTCAACTCCCCAAAGTCCTGGTGGTTCTTGACTGGATCTGGCTGAACTTGTCATGCTGCCTAGCTGCTATTATTGCTGGCAAACGCCCCTATTGTGACGTTTGAACATGCTTGTGAAGGTGAAGCTGCTGGTTCGAGTCTGAAGTGAGCGGTGGGAACTACTGAGGGCTGATCTGGTTGACTGAGGTATTCGGCGATCCAGGGGTGAAACTTCGCTCAGACGTGTCAGTACCTCAAAGAGGTCCTGGGGGATCTTTGGAGTGATGGGAATGAGAAAGTGGCACAGTGTTGTTTCATAGGTGTAAGTTGGCTGAGGGTGGTGACAAGGGAGGGGTAAGCTTTTACAAGCGCCTAGAGGCAGTTAGCACGTGTTTAACCTTTTCGCAGATACTACTCTGGTGGGAGAAACGCATTTGGATCAGAACACATGCTCATGTCCATGAGTGTTCACAGGCTACGTGTATTCCTACTTTATGTAAGGCTACGTGGTGCATCTGCCGACGTAACGTAGCAGTGTGGTGAGCACTGAGAATCAGGCCTCATCGTCAACAGTTCCATTGCGTAGGTGTGAGCTCAGAAGCCTAAGTCTTCCCAACTCAGACAACAACCCCTCTGGCACGTAAACGCTTTGGAGAGGTCGAGCACCAAGTCAACAAGCTGAACTTGACAGATAGAGTACCTGTGTGCAGGCTGTACCATTCTGCCTATCGTGGTATGCAGAAAGGTTTGCTGTATTAGTGCGTGTGGGTAAGCTGGAAGTATATTGGCTCGAGTGAATAGGTTTCCCGGGTCACCTGTGTTTCCTCAGCAGCCTGAGGTAAATTAGGGAAGGTGCAATGTGTACAGGAAAGGTGATACCCATGAGTCAAGTAAACTTTGTTTATTCCTTGTTATGGGAAATAAACAAGTGGTGTTGCACTACCTCCTATTGTTGGCAAGAGCTTAGGGAAGCTTAACCTACGTTATCCAGGTAGAGGTGACCTGGTCCTAAGCTAACATTGGTATGGGGTAGATAAGTGCTATCAAAATAACGTAAACTTGTCTGAACTCCCTACGTATGTATTGCCCAGAAAGGGTCGAAGTGTCTCGGTGTGTAGATGACGTTTGGCATGTATCATCGGTGAAGACTAAGGAAGTTGCGACTGATGGCTCCGGCGACGAGGCATGGTGGAATCAAAGGAGAAGTGTTCTCTTCGGCACTAAAAGTGTGGTGAAGGATGGGAAGGTAGCAGCTAGAAATGAAGTGAGCTAAGTTAGCTTGATGGCAAACCGTGAGGGCCGAAGCAAGCAGGCTGGTCAGATCTCCAGTAATGAGTGGGGTGGAGAAATGAAGACTGGTCACGAGCGGACTTCTAACTCGTTATTTGTGCTCTACCAGGTCTTTCCTCTTCAGTCATCTGGATAGGGAAGGTCGCTGGAGAGGGAGGTGGCGATAGCATAGCTTCTTGATGGCTGTGACGTCACTAGGAGGCGGCGGAGCGTACTGGTGTAGCCATCTAGCGGCATGCAGTGAAACTCGGTGCCTTGATGCATAGTCTTGGTGGGCCGGGGAATAATGAAATCTTCTGCTTGAACATCCATTCTTGTCATGGTAGACAGTAAAAGTTCATGACATCTCGTGTCAAGAATAAAACTACATTGAAATCAGGCGCAAGGCTTGCCGCTGATGAGCTAGTCGGTTCCATACCATTGTTGAAAGACGTCATTCATCAAGGTTTTACTATATATGTGTATTTACATTCCAGGACATTCATATGTTAGTGAAAACAAGACATTAAGTATATAGCAAAACAGAGTTTTCATGATCTGACTAATGGAATAATAGTTTGTTTCTCTTTTTTTTGTAACTGTTGAAATTTCACAAACTGGAAAATTGTAACTGTTTTATATCCAAAGCATGGGAAGTTTACAAACTGTGGGTTCAATCAAATTAAATTAAGTGTAGATGGCAGTTCTTCAGTGAAGGTGACATGAGTCACGAGTACCCTGTCACAGCTGTTGTATTAGACTGCAAGACAGCGAACTGCGAAGCTGCAGTCTTCCCAATAGTACATGTATCCAGATAACAAATGGAACTGCCAAACTGTTGTCAGTGAGGCTGAGTGATTGAAATGGTGAAACTGCGAGATGGTGGAATAGCGAGGCAGTGAAACTGCGGCCTCTGGAAAGGTCGGGCACGGAATTAATACAAAATCACCATTACCGCCAAACTGTGTCAGAAAAACAGTAGACATAACAGTTACCCATAATGAAGGTCCGAAATCTACACTGACATAGTCTACAAATGCTAAACTACATTGTAGCACTACTAATGACATGATGAGAATAAAGAAGAGCTTAATGAAACTACATCTTGGTTATCAGTGAAGTCTGGTGTTGCACGTCGTCAAGTGCAATGCTCATAGCTAGCCAGAGGAATGTCGAATGTAGATCGATACGCGGTGAGCACTTGCTACAAGGATGCGGTTGAGCTTTGGCGTTTGCAGCTAGATGATAGTAGCCTACCCAAACGGCAGCTTTCGGTGTGTTTCACACTTAGTAACAGCGTGAAAAGACATTACATGAGGCAAAAATCTACTGTGCTTGGAGGACACTGCAAAAAGAAAAAAACTAAGACTTGCACCCCCCCCCCCCTTTTTTTTCTCTCTCTCTGCATCTCCCCCCTCTTCCTCTCCCTCCATCTCCCTCCCCCTCCATTCCTCCCACTCTCTCTCCCCCCTCCCTCTCCCTCCCCCTCTTTCATGGTTTCTCTTACTAATTCTGGTTTTTTTAAATCATATTGCCAAACAAGTTATTCAATAACATAACTGTGTCAACGTCATCCCTCTGATCTAATAATGTTCTATTTTCCGCTACATCAAAAAGTCAAATTATATAAAAATGATCACTTATGATCGGAAATGGTCCAACTCTAATAACTATGGAATAAAAGTTCGAATAAATAACTTTAAATGAGTAGGCGAATAATGTCAAGCAAATGTCCACTTCAAACAGGAATGTAAATTATTCACAATTTTCGCAGAAGTAATTCAAAGTTCGAATGTGAATAATTCATAAATTACTATTCACAACTATTCAAATTTTTCTAATATTTACACTTCTCTACTGATTAGTGGGTGTAGTTATCGTGTTAACCTTGCCTCTTGTTTGGTTAGAGCTCATGTAGGTCAATCCAGATGTAATGCTTGTTTTAGCAGTACCAATATTTTGGTGGTGTAAGACTTGTTGGCATGTGCTGATTTTCAGAAAATGTCTTTAATTGCATGTTCCACATGTTTTTCCAAATGATATCAGGAATATCAGATGTGTGGTTGAATTATTTCCATAGTAAACAGCAAAGAATTGACAAATCTAAAGTCACACAAACTGCCTGATTGCTGTTATGGAAAGTACTGTTGAGAAGAAGCTTTGACGTTGAACATCATCATGAGTGCATTCGTGCAGTCAAACATTTGCATCTAACGTGGTTTGCATGGCCTTAGCCTAGCGTAGTTTGGGGAATTGAAATTATTGTACATGGTAGATGTTGGAGAAGCCAGTGTGCTATCCTACAACATATAAGTTTTTATTTTATCATGATGTTCACACAAAAGAAAATTGTTAAATAATTCACTGTTTTTAAATCATTGCACATCACTGGTTGATTGGTTAAAGTATGTTCCAATGCCTAATAAAAGTGCCGGTATAACAGTTCTGTTATAACAATTGCATCAACACTGCAAGTGGCGAACAAAACTATGAAGATAGCACAAGATTGCACTGTTGAGCAACGATAAAAACAAAAATCATGCAACACAAACTACCTGCTTACCTAATGAGACTACGACGCCATCTTGACTATTGTGTCCTGGTTGAGAAACAGACTGGCCAATCTAAGCAGTCAAAAGTTCCCTATTGTATGCAGGGTTGCCAACAATCCATTAAAAAATGGCCTAGTTAATGTTCCTAGTACACTATGTACACTATACTTACTTCAGCAATGACATTTTATTTTTCTTTTAATGGATTCTATGTAAATATTTTTTAATTTTTCTGATATAAAAGGTATTTTGTACTGCCCCGAAGTAGGTATGGAAACTAGGTCAGGATCCACCTCTTATATAAATGTGGTGAATGTTTGTATTTTTGCTCAATTTCAGAAATATTTTAATCTTTTGTTAATAACTAATGTTTATTGCATTGTTTTGGTTTAATTTGATGCTGTCTGCAAAGAATAATATAAGCAAGAGGCTTGTTGAGCTCAAGTCAGTTAATAGCAAGGAGGAATTTAAACCACATTTAAAGGTGCATTAACAAACTTTTTACTGATGTGTACTATGTAATTTAATGAATATACTTCTCTTCCTTGATAGATCTGTTTTTTAGTAATAACTCTTAGAGATGTTCCACCGCAACAAATGGTCATCGTAACTTAGGGCTCTGAGAAAATAGTTATGGGGTGCTGAAATGCTGTGCCATCATAAATTTTTGTAGCAATCCAAGAAGTAGTAGAGGCCCATTTGAAAGTGAACAATTCTGAAGAGGCTGTCAAATGTTTATTAAATTATTTTTTATGGCATCAAGAATGAAGCAGATGTCAGCACCTAGGATGGAACCATTAATCCAGCCATCCTGCAGATGAGTTAGGACTGTCACACTACCTATCTCTTTCTTTGTCTGCCATTTCAGCTTAATTGAACTCTTGAATTTTTTAGGCAGTTTCAAAACTTATTTGAAATTTATTCATTTTAAAAATGCAATACATTTAAGCCTAGAGGACATAAGGATAAGGGTCTATAAAATGCTCTACCATTTCACAAAATAATTAATGCTATTCAAAATCTCTGGGCTTTCACACGCATCCTTTCATTATGTCTTCTGCCAAAGTCATTTTCATTTAACAATTATTTTGTTAGTTGTGTCTTCCAAGGGATAAATGCTACGTTGTGTTTCTGGTAATATATTTTTATTTTCAGTCTACAAGAGATGAGATATTTGCTGGTAAGTATTATGCTGAAATGTTTCCTAGGTTTTTGGCAATGGTATTTGTTTAAGGGTGAAATGTTCTTGTACAAAGGGTATTTGTTTTTGACGTATTCTTTATGTGCAATATTTTTACTACGATATTGCTTACATTATGCACTTTTATTTAGATGTGATGGCCCAAACTAGCTAAATCTGTTTACTCATCTAGCTTGCTATTTGGCCTGAGACACTGATATCCTAATTTTTTTTTCACTTCCGTGTTAATTTCCTAATATTTTCCTCTACAATACTAACCTTTTATGATCTCGATGCATTCATTTTGTTTCAAGTATAATTCATTTCAAAATAATATGTATATTCTGTTAGCGTTGTCATACTCGCATCTGCTAGTGTGTATTGCCCAAGGAATGACTCTAATTTTGTGGCAGTGTTAGAAAGAAAATTAAATATTACTTGCATGATGAAAGATAATTTGGCCACAAGTATTAGTGCCATTGCTGTGTGATTTTTATTTAAATGTGTGCTCGGTCTTTTTATTTCAGATTAAAATCCATGACGATGCTTTGAATACTCTAATTAAGTCGTATTGTCGAGAGAGTGGTGTGAGAAACTTACAGAAGCACATTGAAAAGGTAAAACATTTTTTAACACTAAGCATTTTCATAGTAAATTAATATAAATTACATTGTTATTTCTTTCATGTTAAAAATTTTGTTTTCTAATAACTTTGATTACAGTCAACTCCTGATTAAACAGAATAATGGGAGGAGGAAGGACATGATAAATTGAAACCATGGTTAACCCAAAAATTGATCTAACAGGCATATATTCAAAATGCATAAATTGCTTCAAAACTCATTTAGCTAACTGGTGACAGGATCACAAGTTTGACAAACAAAAAAACTCTTTCAATAATATTTTATTGATGACTTGGGCTGACAAAACCAATTTTTCACAATTTTCAATTTTTTACACTTATGAAACATTTTTCCTAATACCTACTGCAAAGAAGTATTGTTAAAACTTGCATTAAAAGAAACAATTAAAAAATATTATTTAAATATATGAACAGACCACGGGTGTGCACTCTCAAAAAGCCAAATAAAAGACACTGAACCTCATATAACTGCAAAACCAATGAATTAAAAAATTATAATAGGTAACATCCAAGTTAATTTTGAGTTAGTGTCACCACTACTCCAATGATTCAACATACTACAGTAAAACCCTGTTAAGACGTTTGTTTAGGGTCTTTACTCCACAAACTTCTTAACTGGGAAATCATTTTAGCTGGGAAAGTTGCATTCAAGGCTAGAATATTACTTGCAACATCAGAAACAACAGTTAACATGAAACAGAAGTGGTTTTTTTTTTTAAATGAAGGTAGGCGATACAACCTAGGTTTGCTGTCTCTCCTTGGTGGGATGTATTCCTAGTGGTCGTGGCTTTTCTGTTCCTTCCCTCCAGCACATAGGTGCTCAGGGTATTAGGAAGCAACAGGCGGCTGTTTAATGGGTGTGTGGAGACTACAGGTACCCCAGAAGGGGTGCCGCAGTCAAACTAGTTCGGATTTACAAAAGTACCAGTTTCTGTCGCTAGTGCACAATGCAACTTATTCCTAGCGAGCAAAGTAGACGTTACTCTAGAAATAAAATCGTTAGGATAGAAAACAAACGCCGTATCTATTGAGGACTCAATAAATATAGTGACTCGTGCTATCTCCTACCAAGTAGATGGAATACTGAAGGAAAACTACGGTAGCCAGGTGGACCTGGTTCTAAGCTGGAGGGAAAGTGAACTAGAAAACTGAATATTTAACTACACAACTAAAGCTGTCTAATGCATGTGTCTGGACAAGACAAAAGAAGTTAAAGTTAAAGTAGCACAGTTATTCGTGTTTGATGGGTGTTGTCATCGCAGAGGGTAGCTGCGATGGCTACTGAAGACTCGAGGTTTCGCTGGAGGCCCCAGCACTAAAGAGTGCTCGGGGTTACTCAAGAGAAGAATTATGAACGACTTTTGGAGCCCCGCTGCACAAGGATGTATATAGTCTTAAGTCGGAAGTCTAGGCTGCTGCAGCGGGGTGCAGGGAAAGCCCGTGGCGTCCTTCTGCCGTGAGGCTGGTTTGGGAGGTGGGAACCCTCTCGTTTCATGTTCTTGGTTCGTGGATCTTCGGCGGCACTCTGCCCCATCCGAAGTGTCTGACAGCTTGTTGGCACTCAGCGAGAGGGGAGGGAGGAAGCGGCGTTCTTTCTGGTTGTGTAACCATGTAGCCATGTGTTTGGCCGCCTGGTGGATTTAAATGGTGCACAACACTGTGTATTGTTTTGCAGTAACAACTCTTACGTAGGTTGAAGTAAGGCTATACTTCCCATGAAGAACGATGAGTCGTAATCGTAGTTAATTAGTAGTATAAGTGGCATGCGTCATACTTGTTGGTCGAATTTGATTGGAATCGTTCAAGTGTTTCCCAAGATATTACTTAAAAATTTAATTTGTGTGGTGCTATCTTACAAAACGGCAGACAATACATACCTACTTCATGTAGCTACAGTTCCAGGTCATAGTTGCAATATCTTCTGCTAGCATTGAAAGATAAGTTGGCATTGATTATATGGTTATGATATAACATTCTAAGCTAAGATGCCTATTTGGCTGCCATTTTGAAAAGTTGTCTGACATACATAAAACATATAATTTTGTATCATCTGCCGCAGTACTATTTTTGTGCCAAATTTGATAGGAATTGGTTAATTGTTTCCTGAGATATTACATAAAAATTTGTTTGCTTTTTTTTTTTTTCATATGGTGGTATCTTACAAGATGGTGGACAAAGGATTCTCCGTGTAGACACTACCAGCGTACGAATTTAAAGATCAGTCCCCACCATCGTGGATTTATCCATTTTTATCAGAACTTAAATATAAGTTGATTTATTGAAATTTTTTTGCATGATACAGCATAAATAATACCTTCTCATGCCTTACCAAGTTGTTATTTTCACTTTCTTTATTTATTTTCGACTATTAACAGCTGGGAAAAATTAATTATTTGTTATTGCAGGCGACTACAGCAATAAAACTAGACACTGTATTGAAGCAATGCCAACTTCATAAAATGTACAAAGGATTGTTCTGTGTCTTGTCATTCCATAAAATTCAATACATAATTTTTAATGCAGATTTTTTTGCGAAAATTGTAAAAATCCAAGATGGCAGAGATTGATCCCCCTTATGTTGCAATTGATTACATGGTATCAACTGTATGTATAACATTCTTAGTTAAGATGTCTATACTGCCGCCATTTTGAAAACAAGTTTCTGACAGACGTGAAACTTATCATTTAACATCATCTGTCGTAGTACTACTTGTTTGCCAAGTTTGGTAAGAATCTGCTCATTGTTTACAGAGATATGACATAACTTTATTTATTTATATAGCACTTTCTTACAAAATGCCTGACAAAAGAGTCTATGTCTTAACATATATGATGTTTGTAGTAGATACTTTCATCATAAAAAATTTTGTCAAAATTTTTTTAATAAACAATTTACAAATTTTCTATGGGTGCCATTTTGAAAATAAGTATCTTATCAAATTTAATCACTTATGTTTATCTGACCTGTCATATTATCACTTACATTCCAAATTGGGTAAGAATTGATTTGATAAAGAGACACGTAGATACATGCGCATGCATGCCACACACACACACGCACACATCCGCATCGTATCAATAATACTTACTTACTTACTTCCTCTTCATGGATAGGCTCTTAGCCTGTTCCGACATCAGATTTCAGACCATCTATTCATGGTTTGGCCAATATCTCTTCTTCCAGTAGGATGGTATTCCAGGGCAAGCTTCAGAAATCTGTTGTTATCCATCCTTAGCACGTGGTTTTCCAATTTACACTTTTTTTTGGGAAATTCTATCATTCAAAGAAAATATATTCAGTTGTCTAATTTCCTCATTCCTTCTTCTATCCTTCAGGGAATAACCTATCACTGATCTAAGGAACTTCATTTCGGATGATTTTATTTATTTATTTTTTTTGTACTTTATTTACCCACGTTTCACTACCATACATCAGAGCCGGTACAGCCATTGTTTTATAAAATCTTAGTTTTAGTTTATATATATATATATATATATATATATATTATATATATATATATATATATATATATATATATAAACACACACACATGCGTGCCCACACACACATTCACATACACTCACACTGAAAAGTGTTGGAGAGAGACTGCAACCTTGACGAACTCCTTGGTTAATTGATATTTCTTAATACTATTTACATATCTTGGATAACGCTAGTGAAATGTTTTGGATAGCCTTTCTTTTGCATTATATTCCATATTTGCTCCCTATTTACTTGGTCGAAGGCTTTTTCATAATCGACAAAAGCAATATAAGTATTTAAGTTAAATTCTCTTCTCCAGTATTTGTTTCAGGCAAAATATGTTATCTATACAGGATCTTCCTTTTCTAAATCCACATTGTTCTTCCAATAAAAGAGCATGTGATATTACCTTAAGCCTGTTGTTTATTATTTTTGCACGTATTTTATATCCAATATTTAATATACTAATTCCTCAATAATTATTACATTAACTTGTATCTCCTTTTTTGAAAAGTGAAATGACTTTTGCCTTCCGCCATTCTTCTGGTATAATTCTCCTTTTCCAACATATATTAATTAAATGTAAGTACCTGAATTTTCGAGTCATTCCCCCATATTTAATCAGTTCTAAATTAATTTTATCCTGCCCTTAGCTTTTTTATTTTTAAATGATTTCAATGCTACATCAAGTTCCTCTATATCAATAGGATCAATTTCTTTAATATCAGTATTATCTTTACCTTCATCCTTTTCTTTCTCTCTATGATTTCCATTATACCATAATTCTTTATAGTCCTTTATCCACAATTCTTCTTCAATTACATGTATGTTAGTGGTTTCCCTTTCCTCTTTGTTAATGTGTTTCATAAGCTTATAAGCCATCACATGTCTACCATGGACATCGTCTTCTATTGAACTTATTAATCTGTCCCATGATTCTTGTTTCAGCTTCTTTG
Organism: Dryococelus australis; assembly: GCA_029891345.1. Classification (NCBI taxonomy): domain Eukaryota; kingdom Metazoa; phylum Arthropoda; class Insecta; order Phasmatodea; family Phasmatidae; genus Dryococelus; species Dryococelus australis. The sequence continues at coordinate 93,342,629 of CM056999.1, read as the reverse complement.
TTATTACCTTAACTATATTTCTTCTTCGTTTATATTCATTCTCATTTTCTGAGGTTCGATCTTGTATAATTTTTAAATGTGATTTTTGTTTTTGTTTAACTGCTTCTGAAACTTCTTCATTCCATATTTTGAGTCCTGTTTTTCTTTTGAATTTCTTTTTCTTTCCTATGGCGTCATCAATTACTTTCAATATTGTTGATGTTATAATTTCCCATTCTTTGTTGACATCATTACTTGTTGGATTTTCAAGTGAGTACTGTTGTAATTGGCTTTGGTTGAGGGATCTTATTCCTTCATTTTGTAACAGATAAATCTTGATTATTGTGTAAATTTTTGTTCAACCTTTTCCTCCATTTAGCAAGAATTCTTATTTTTGAGATGACATGGTAATGATCTAAATATATATCGCTACCCCTATGCACTCTGATGTCTACTACATCGGGACCTAATTTTTTTTTGACCATCACATAGTCAATAATAGATTGTTATCCTCTCGCTCTCCGTGTAAACTTATGAATATACTTTTTCTCAAAAAACTTATTGGTAATTTTTAATTGATTGTAGGATGCAAATTCTGTCAATAATTTACCATTTTCATGTAACATGGATTCACCTCTATTTCCCATTACTTCTGGAATTGGGCTGTTTCCTACCCGAGCATTAAGGTCACCAGCTACTATAAGGAAATCACTTTTACAGATATTATCTGTCTCTATTTGAAGGTTTTTATTAAATTGTTCAGATTTTTCTCGTTTGTTTTCTTTTGGGGTATATACAGCGATCAAAGTTAGGTTTCCTCTCTGTACTGTGAATCTAAGAATCAAAATCCTTTCATTTATGATGGTGTAACTTACTATTTTATTTTTCCATTTTCTGTCCACTAATATTGCAACTCCTGCTGCAGCTCTTTCTTCTTGTGCGACTCCACTATAAATATTTGAATATTTATGCTGTTTATTTTATCTTAAAGAAACAAAAAAAATTTCTCAAAACAAAAATTATTATTTTTTTAAATCATCAATTTTCTTCTGTTTGTAGTTTTTCTGAGCCTGCAAAAGTACATAATTTTCCAAATTCCACAAACTGCTGCAAATATGGCTAGGTACATCTGGTGTACAGGCTAAGAAATGCTTCAGAATGTCCACATTCTCTGTTGTGTCCGACCATGCTGGCTTAGAGACAGCCACATCAGATTCATCATCTTCACGTTCTTCGTCATGTTTAGCGCATAGGTCCTTTATGTGATAATTAGCACATGTTTGCACATTGTCATCAACACTCGCATAGCTTTCAAAACTACACGATACACTCAAGGTTGACTCAATAGTTTTGCAAACACTTCTGGTTATTGCACTTGGATCTTCTGAATCTGCAGGAACTACTGATGGAGATGGTGTTGCATTTTCAATTAAACCTGCCTTCTTAAAACAGTTGGTGATGGTGGTTAACTCGATGGAATTCCAAGAAGTTGCTAGTAGGTGCATAGCAACCAAAATGCTGAGTTTATGTGGCTTACAGCCTGGTTTCATCCTCTGGATGATTCTGCATACAAGATGCTTTCTAAACATTTGCTTGAGCACTTTGATTATACCCTGATCTATTGGTTGCAGAACTGATGTACAGTTTGGTGGCAAAAACTGCAGGGTAATGTTCCGCAAATTTGCACCAGTTTTTGGATGAGCTGGGTAGTGGTCAACAAAATTCAAAACCTTCCTGTTTCTGCATCCAAATTTGGCATCTAGCGAGTGTAAATACTGCTCAAAAATATTGCATGTCATCCAATTAGTCTTATTGTTTATACCGACAAGGCATGGTTTTATCATTTTTGAGACACCTTGGTTTCTTTGGTTTGTTAATGACGAGTAATGGCAGAGTCTCTGACCCATCCATATTGGCTCCAGCCAAAGTCTCTCTTTGCTTAGTCAGTCTCTCTTTGCTTAGCGTTTCTCCATGACATTTTTCTCCTTTCAATGTCAGTGTTCTGTCTGGTAGCATGTTAAAGAATAGCCCAAACTCATCAATATTAAACGTCTTTGGGGCTGTACTCTGAAATCAGTGTAGGCAATAAAGAAGTAATAAAGAAGTACAAAAATTGTTACTCTTTGAAGAAACTTTTGACATGACTCAAAAATTTTTCATGTAGCAATAGATATCACTGTATATACAGTAAAACCCCTCTATTATGACCCCATTTATTACGACCACCTATCTATTACGACCCAATCCCGAGGAACTGTGAAAAGTTTGAATCGAAAAAGTCGAAAATTTGAGGTCTACTAAAATTAGATACAGTAATCCCTCGCCAACCGCGGTATCTTGAACTGCGAACCGCTGTTTCAGTTAAGCGTGGATTTGTTTTTGTAGACCTTTTCTCCAACCATGGTACTAGTTTCTATTTTCCATGGTTTTGTTTTCAGTCTATGGAAAACTAGTCCTTACTGATGTTAGTGGTCGCGCATTTCTCTAGCTACCATCATAGACGTAGAACATTTTTTATCCCAAGCAGCATGAAGCAACAAATTACTTAATGCCAGAAGGGGACACTGGTTTATTGTCCATGGAAGCCAGAGAGGTGGGGGAGGGGGGATTTGCAGGCCGGGTCAGTAAGGATTCTTTGTCCTAGTCGCATGCCGCTGCCTCTGCCTTACCCTTCCTGTCTTTTTCGCTTCATTTATCCCTCCTCTTTTGCTGCATTACACAGACTAGTTTCTTAGTTTGTGTATGTATGATAACTTCAAATTTAATTCAATGCCCCTTTTTTATGATAATTTTTAAGTTTATGTGTGTCCATGCCTACGTAATATGCAAATTTTTTTATGGTGGGCAATGGTTTTTTTTCTTGTGAAGTCAATTTTATGTGTAAAGTGAATAAAGATAAGTGTGTGCAAATAAAATGTGTTCTTATGTTACCGGCACTATATTACCGGCAGTGGCAAAAGTTTTTGATGAAAAATTCGGGATGATTAATTAATACTAATACTTATATTCCCGTAAACATTTCCGGGTCTCATCGTGCCAGAGCAGAGGCCAACACGCCGCTTACATTTTGTATAAATTAAACACATTGACATGAATTGCATCTATCAACATGTTTTCCCAACGCCGGGCCGCTTTACGAAGTCAACCGGCTCTGTAACGACGGCAGTGGCGGCCGTCGCCCGCCATCTTGTAGCGAGCGACTGACAGCTGCCCAGCCTGAGGATCTACAACTGAACTTCAGAGCAAACTGCCACGCCCGCGCTGCAGAGTATCTAGGCGCTCGCCCAGCTACATACACGTGGCAGCCAGCAATGTATTCGATGCCAGCCCCAGCACACAAGTGATTTATTTTTAATATGTATCTTCATATCTATTATCAATAATTAAAGAGCTGTGTTTTGCTTTAAACATAAGGCATTTCCAACAGTGTTTAGTTACTGTTTTGTGCGTAATACATCCAATTTTCTAGTAATGAAACACTAAATAGTCGGCCGACAAGGAGTGGTCCAATATGCCTTTCTTGGGTATCAAATTAATCAGGAGACGTCCAGCTATTAAAATATACATACATATTTACATTTAATCAAAAAAGTGGTTTTTTATGCTCTAGAGACAATTGAACATGAACGTCGTGCAAAAAATGGCAAGTTTGGGGACATAGTGTTTAGGGATGGGTCAAAATTGGTCCAAAATTTTCCATATTTTTACGACGACCCTATTCTCGGGAACCCTTGAGAGGTTCTACTGTATATGTATTATGGTCCTTGTAAATTGTATATAGTTTATTGGTAGATGTAAATAGTGCTGTAATGTAATATGTATTAGCCTTTGCAGAAACTGCTACATTCAAATGTAGTTCAATAGGTTGCACAATATCGTCATCCACCACAGTGGTCTTACATTAAAGTGTCATTAAGTTGTCACCGTATTGTAAAATGAATCACTTTATGCTCTCTATTATGCAGTTTGTATTGTGTTAATGTGCTCCCAAGGATGATTGCTGCCTATGAAATTACATAAAGATCACTACTGCATCACTGTCACACGATTATTTTCATGTCCATACAGATTCAAAAAAAAAATATCTTTTGGAATTGTGATTATAATATCTGCCTGGTTATTGATTGATGTGCATACCTTATACACTAACTTGAAAACATAAAATCGCCAAAGGTAGTGCAGCTGATATCTCTAGCTGAATTGTTGATACAGTTAGTGGTTATATTTCACTTACTTCTTTCTTCCATATCAGTAGTGACGCAAGTCTTTTCAACACTGGTGATGTTAATGACTTCCGCTCCTCCCTAGGTCAGTTTGTTGTGCAGTTGGAAGTTAACTTTGTCCCGTTAATATGTGAGATTGTACTTTCTGCCTTGCAGAGTGTTTTATTCACCGGCCCACCGTAACAATGCTTAATTAAAGATAGTGAATTATTTTACTCACTGCTAAATAGCTCTAGCAATAATTATTGCTTGTCTTTTGTTTCGCATCCCCCCTTCCAGCCGGCCGATGACGTCACAGAGGTAAGCCATGCATTCGCACCCCCGCTCTGTGACCACTGCTCACCCTAGTGGCACGAGTCAATCAGTAGTGGGCAGCAACCCGAAATTAGTATAAAAGCGGAGGCGGCCCGTGTCTCCAGGACCAATCTTCAGGTGTCTTAGCACCCGTTGCTTAGACACTGACCAACCTGCGCCCCTTAAGTATTGGCTTATTGTAGCAGTCTTCATTCCCAGCGCCCGCCACTCGGGAAGTGACCAAATTGTAAAGCAGTCTTCATTTCTAGCTCTCGCCGCTCAGACCTGACCAGATTGATCTCAACTCTTTCTTACACTCGCTGTTCAGGAATCACCTGTTCTACGTTCGTTCTATCACCTGTTGCTCAGGACAACACCCCGTTCATTGCTTAAGCTACGCTTGCGATAGGGTTATGTTTGCGTTAGTTAGGAGCTCTCACGCTACGTACCCCGCAAAACCTGTGACCACCTACAGTTATAGACGTATCTGTAGAGGACCTCTCCTTAAAGTCTTTTTTAAGGCCTAATCCTGTCACATTCCTTGCTTAGCCTGTTATGTGTCAGCGATTACGTTACATTGTTACATATGCCACATCCATATAACAATGCAAGAGTTAGGTGCCTAGACTACAGCAGCTCACACTGCATTCCCCTTTGTTGTGCGTCGGTTGCCTTTACCGGCCATTATAACTTGCACTTATAGCTTTCCGGCTGAAATTTGCGCCGCTGACCAGGAGCTTGAGTGAATTTACCACATGTTTATTTGCGTTAAAATAAAATGTGGGTCAGTTTTTACATAGCTGCCAACTTGTATGATTTTTTTCGTATTTCGTCTGAATTTTTGCAGTTTGTACGATTTTACGAATGTGCAAATTTTCTTACGAATTTCAATCTTTCCATTTATTGTTTACTTTGTTTGAATTGCAGTATTACCAACTAAGTATTACAGATTTTCCATAATTATTATTGAGATTTTAACGTCCAGTAATGGAATTACGGAGGCTTCCTTGATTACAGAAATTGATAGTCTTGACAATGCATATTTTTTAAGTTCGTACATATTTATGGTACGATATATTTGTCTGCTGTACGGTAAATATTGTGCTCCTACCAGAAGTGTCCATGCGAGTAGACAGTTTCGGTATCCTCTGCAAACAGCACGATAAATTCAGTATCGCGAGCAATAAAGATTGTGGCAATGTCAACACTAGAGGAAAATGGCGAACGCACAACGTTGCCAGCCCGGTTAACGCCATTGTGCGAGTGCCTATTTCGCATAGTGTTTATACTAGTATATTGTTGGTGTTATCAGAATATTTTATCAGTAGTTTCTATTTGCTTTCTTTGAGCATAGTTGGTTGTAGGTATTGTAGTGCTTTGTCTTGAATGAAATGTAATATTAGTGTGCATGTGTTTACCATTTCATAAAACTGCTCGTTCTGTTGTTTTCATTAATTACTGCCCGCAGTAAAGTGACACAAATATAATTTACATAACTAAGTTTACGTTTCTGGTTTCAAGAAACGTGTGCAGTGTTGATTTTACTGAATGATACCGCAAATTAATTATATAATGCTATTGACAAACAAACATGATTCTAGTGAAATAAACTTGCAAGGTTTTCTATAGAAAAACACATGTTCAAGTGGTTATGAATTTTACAAACAGTAAGTTTGCGTGTTTTGTAAATAATGTACTTGAAACCCGTTACTTTGTTATTCAAATGCATGCAGCCTGAAAAAGCCGCACTTTCAACACTTTTGTAATGTGTAAGTAATATTTGTTTATTTGCCTATATTGTAAATTTGACTGTAAGGTTAACTTCGGTCAGAGAGAGAGAGGGGGGCGGGGAGGGGGGAGAGATATAAATTAGATAGGCATCTGTACGAATACTAACAATGGCGTATTTATCGCATTTTGTATTTTTATTGAAGTTAAAAATTTTGAAGTTACAATAATTTGAATGGTGTTTCCATACAAGCAAAATTTTACATATCTCCATCAAACAAAATGCAGTTCAAAATGCTACTCACTCCTAAGAACATCAAAACAATGCAGTCTCAAGAAAGTAGGTAAACTAAAGTCTGTCCCTCCTCACTGTTTCCTTTTATCCCTTGAAATAAAATAAACAGAACTCCAACATACTTAACTTGGTAATTACAAAAATAAAACAGGTTGGAATGCTGACTTAGCTATAATATCCTACATTGATTACTGAACGGAAGTTAGGTAGCGTCAGTCTTTCAGTGCCTGTCATGACAGGAAACATGAGGAAAGAGGAAAATGCAAGTGTCCATTGGGCTCAAACATTTGTTTACAAACATCTTTTTCTTAACTGACAAAACAGCTGTGGTGTAAGGATACATTATGGCCGCACTACTTTTCTAACTGTCAAAATTTACCCCACTTACATGAAATGGACAATAGCTGTTTGTGAAAAACTAGGAGTGGTGTAACGTGCAGTTGCATACGTAAGTGGAATGTACTGCAAGTTTGAATAACTTAAAACACTTAAAAGAACTAGAGTAATTCCAATAAAACCACAACAATTTTAAAAACACGTTACTGTAAGTTTCCTAGCGATTGATAAAAAGATATAGATGTGTCTTATTTATGCTTTTAACATATAGTGGCGATAATTATATTGTTGAAATCAGTTTTCTGGTTCACCCATGTGCACATGTGTTGTGTGTATGCCTATTCAATTTTGTGAGTATAACTGTATTTTAGAGAAATATTTTATCACTCATGATGTATGCACATTTTTTGCATATAACTGTGATTACTGATGGGTGTGTGTGGAAGGTTGCAGCTCTGTATTTATTTTGAAAATTTAGGGTTAAAATGTTAAATTAACACGTAAAAAAGTAGACCTGTGTGTAAGAAAGTTTCTTTAAAGTACTGTAGGTTATTGGAAAAATGACGCGTACAGTTTACGTTAAAATTGACATTTTCAAAATGTTGTACTAATTGAGGATTTGAAAAGTGGACAGGTATGCTTTTAATTTAAGTAGGTATGTGCGAGTACTCCCAATTTCGAGTACGATCTCGAGCTTTGTAATTACTCGACTCGAGATTGTATCATTTTCTCAAGCTCGAAAACTCCAATTTTTTTTTGGGAAGGGGGGGGGGGGTGAAGTGCATATTGCAATTTCGTCCTGAAGAATACAAGAAAGGAAGCCTTGTTTTCTATGCATCATAAAATAAACGACTACTGGCCAGATGGCGGGCAAAGTTTGGGAATTTTCCATTGGTGCATATACCGAATTATTATCGCTTCGTGTTCACTGAGTAACAATCGCCACACAGTTTTGTGCCATCTTTTACGCATACGTGAAAGGAAATATTAGCATTACCTATTTGTAGAGTCCCAGAAATTTCACAAATGCGAAATAACCATTATAAAATCTGAAAAGTTTCACTGTTCACTAAAAAACACTAAATTGTTATGATTTAGTGATAAACGAGAAAAACTTCCGTAAATGTACCAAATTCTTCACAAATGCCCTTCACTGCATTAGTTTTCAACGTAAATAAAAGATTGATCGTCTTTGAATTAAAAATACTTTTGGACGGTCTTTGTATTGACCAAAAACTTTATGTAAACAATTGCTTTTTTCGGACGTCAAAGATATGAGACATGCAAACAGCACTCAACCCAAAATGGCTTGCCACATAGCTACGACCCTACTGCTAGCAGTGTCGCTTTTGATGAAAAACGTGTACATAATGAACGTGTGCATAGTGAAACAGTTCAAAGTCATCATGTAACGTGTTGTGTAGGAACATCTTCGCCATGAAGATGTGTATGAAATGGCACTATTTTATTTTGTGGTGTGTAGGAACATCTTCGACGTGTGGACGTATAGCCAATAGTGCGTTTTTATTTTGTGTTGTGCATGTGAAGCCTTCAGCGAATAGAATTAAAGGAGCACAGAAAAATTAGTGTTTGAAAACATAATTACCAAAAGTAGTAGAACTAAACAAGTAACCTTTAATTGTGTATAGTGTGTTAAGAGACGTCAATAGGCCTATGTAAAGTAAAAAAAAAAAATTATTTTATATTTCATTTGAGCAATACAACAATGCTGTTTGTATTGAATGATTAATTTCCCCACTGTAATTTTTTTTAGTGGGATTTATAATTAGTCAGTGAGCTTACATGTTATTACTGTACAACATTAGTTTTTAAAATTTGATATGGGAATAATTTAATGGGCACTTTATAATATGGTTCAGGTATTTCATTAAATTGTATTGTTAAATAGGTACTCTTAATAATAAGAAAATGCTGTAATTGTTTCATGTCCATTTGTGTGCAGTAGGCTTTTAGTAGTTTTATACTGACAGTTTTATTAATAATACTGTAGAAACTTGCTCGAGTTCAACTCAAAAGATCAAAACTTTTTAAAATACTCGGCTCAAGCTTGACTCGAACAAAATTTCAGTGTTCGCACATCCCTAACTTTAAGTACCTTCCTTGTAGACTTAGCACCCTTCCGTAGTTACCCTCGCATAACAGGTTTGCAGGTTATCCCAGGGAATTTTACTCAAATGAGCATACTATTTTTCTACCCAACATTTACTAGCTTTGGCCGCCCTTCCCCTTAACCCTCCGGGATTGACGAAGAGGAGGAGCCACACATGTACACTGCCCTTAGAACAGCTTGTCAGCCTTGTGTTCACTGGCCTCTCTCGAGCAGGCTCCGCTCAAGAGAGACTTGTGTCCGCTAGGTTGGGAAGACTGAGACAGGGCCACACACCCGTGTACATATCTGGACAAGGGGAGGCCTGACTTCCCTCGTGCCCCACAGTCTCCGCCAGACTTGGGAATAGGGTGTCCGTCTGTCCACTGCTGCATGTGGGGCCACACGTATATCTGCACAAGGAGCCTGCAGGCGTGGTACAGTACTAAGAGGGTAAGTTACAATTCCCATGCCCTACACCCATAGGAAAGGCTTGAAGGAAAGAGTTAGGCAGACAATCTCAGCATCTGGTAGAGCACACATATCAGCCTTCCCTAGTCAAACAGCTAGCTAGTTTGTCACCTCAATAACTGGAGGAAGCGCTATGCCATCTGCAAGACCCCAGGGAAGTTCCATTGCCCAGCGACCTCTGTGCCAATGTATGATAATAAGGAAATATATTATAATATAAATCCACTTCCAAAGAAAGAAAATCAACCCTTTATGAACGGAAATCACCACATTAAGATTTTTTAATAAAGTGACTACTGAAAGCATAAGAACAGTACAGAATAGGAAATCACATACAATTTTTTTTTGTGTGTGTGTGTATGTGCGCATGTATATATATGCGTGCTGCGTGTGTATATATATAAAATTACAAGAAGTGGCGTAAACAATGCATAAGTAATGCTGGGAATCGTACATGGCACAAAAGGATGATAAATATCATATAAATAAAATAAACAAGACTTATTACTTGCTTGTGAATGCAATAAATAGTGGGTTCAGAGATGAAAGCATGTTAAGTTAAATAAATTAAATAAATTAAAACTTGTTAATTGTGGTGTCTTGACTTAAATTATTTTTTGTATTTTTATTGAGTTCCTTTGAATTTTATATAAAAATAGTATGAAACAAGTTTTTACTTTGAGCATCTGAATTAAAAAAACAAACATAATAAATAGAAATATTGACATAGTATCTTAATAGTAATACAAATAACATTAAACAAATGAATAAGAGAGTTCGTAAACTTTATGGGGCAACAATATTTCATATTAACATGATTGAGATGTTGGAATAGCCCTTTATGAAAATTATTCAGTTTACCATGAGAACAAAATCCTTTTTGTAGTCTAAAAGAAAGAACCTCTTTTGTGGGAAATAGTATCTTTAAAACTGTTTGTTCACTGATAAGAAAGTTCATGTAAATAGCAATATGTTAACATGCCATAATTAGGTTTTTTAATATATGATATATTTTACATTAATATCTAAGGCTTCAAATGACTTCATATAATATAGTGGAGAGTATTTTGGCTTTTAGGATGCATCCAGCCAATTTAAAATTAATTACATTTTAAAAGAAAACATAACAGATATAAAATTTTTAATGTAAATATAATCACATGATAATCATGAAGTTCGTTTTTTTAAGTAATAATAATGTAATATTTAAATCATAAAATCATATTAGAAGAGAACTCACCGGAGGAGGGTAGAAATATAATGCTTACATGTTGCGTTGAACACCAAAAGGCTAAATATAAAAATTAATATATCAGCACATCACAAAAAAACTACATATCTGTGGTCCCTACTCTACGTGATGGTGAGTGTATAGAACATTAAAAGGGGGTTTTAAGTCCCCAAGAACACCACGGTTACTGCATGTCGACAATGTGTCATGACAACAACAGGCCACGTACAAAAGTGCCAGGAAAATGCCAAAGCAAAGAAGATGGCTAGCACCGTGGTTGCAGCTATATGGTATCAGTTGAACAAAGAGAACAGAAGCGCTGCATCGATTGTCTCTGGCACGTGATAGAGCAGAGTTTTTTTATACGAAATCACGCAGCAACCTCGTGATCACAGCAAGGAAATTGCAGAAGTCACTACGGCACAAAAAAGCGCTTTGAAAACGGCTACGGACGGCGAGACAAAGGAATGTGCTACGTTTTACTGCACGTCCAGTGGAAACAAAAAACAAATCATCAAATGCGGTCCTGAATGCCACTAACAAGATTGAGAACGAAGTTTTGAAAGTACTAACTTGAAACGTATTAAAATGAAACTTACGAGAAAAAGCTTTAAATTTTAAACAATTAATAAACTCATATGAAGTAGGTTAAAATAAGAAAATTAATCAATTTATACCACCAGATAAACCAAATGTTAAAATATATAAAATACTTTCACTAAAATGAAAATGGAGATAATTAAGTATATAGGAAATAAACTTTACTTATAATTCAGAAAACTCATATGTAGTTAAAAATGAGAATAAAGGTATTATTTACTATCATAGGAAAAGTAATAAATGTAACGAGACATATGATAAATAAACTCTGAATACAAGCAATTAACAAGAATCCTGACAATAATTAAAATAAAGATAATTAGCAGAGTGAGAGACGATTATGATATTCATTATAACAGTAACTGATCAAAAGATTTAAAATTAAGTATTCAGAATAGTTTAAAAATAATTCAATAGTAAGACATTAATAAATTGACAGTAGCACATATTGGAAAAATCATAGTGTCATACTTAAGAGACAAAATGTGGTGACATAATTAAAACATTAATATAGTCGCATTAAAAAAAAATGTAGGAACATAGTTTAAAAACTTAATGTTATAATTAGGACCTCATTTAAAAAGTAGTGACATATTTGAGATGGCACACCTCTTCACACCACCTGAGAAGACTGACCCAGTCGAGTACCCATGGTGAGTCGCAGAGTATTTGAGCCGGCCCAATGAACCTCCAACACCAGCCTACCTAGTGCCTACTATCATTCATCCCACACCTCTGCCAAAGCCAAAGGTCATTGTTAGTCACACTGCCAGTTTTATACAATGGGAAGGCGCCAGCACCCAAGCAAAACTGAACCCCCTTGTACATATAGAAGTGCCTGGCTCAGCGCCTAGACAAAAGACCCGGACATCCACTACAAAGACAATATTGTGAGTATATATTCCCGGTATGTCACGCATCAGTAGAATAAGTCTTGCTGCGTCATTATAACCTCGGAGAACAGCATGTTCTTGACTGGTTGATACAATCAAGACTATCAAATATACCAGCAAGTGGGAACTTTTTACAAGAAAAGTACCAGAAGAAGCCCTTAAATTTGGCATTGAAAACTTCCATGTTTCTGGTGGATGGCTTCATAGATTCAAGGCAAGATGTAATTTGAGTAACTTAAAATAAGTGTCTGGAGATGCTGCTGCTGTGAATTCCGAGGTTCAGGAAAAAAAAGCAAGAACATCTGCAATCCTTCTTCATGAAAGAACTGTGGAAGTTGGTCAGATATGCCATGGAGGCAAAAGAAGTAGCAGACAGTTTCTTTGCAACATTGAGACACTCACATACACAGTAATTAGAGTACTCTGCCATCATGCCCAGACCGAAATTGACTTCATTCCAACTTGACTTCTATGGTAGAATAGTATAAAGTAGACCAGTAGGCCCATGGCCTGACTGCATGTGACGAGTACTATGACATTCACTGAGTGTGTGAAGTCCTGAGGACATGGCTAGCATGGGGAGTGATAGCCTGGAGTCATCTCCAGTAATTATAAAAACACAAGAAGGTGTCCAGTGTGGGGCCTAACAAAGAGAGTAGTATCACAGTGATAGCCACTTGGGCACTAATAGATAAGGAATTTCATTTTTTTTAAATAAATTTACAATTTTTTTTGTAGGCGAATTCTTAATTTTAGGGATAATGCCAAAAAATAAATCTTTGAAATAGAGATTCGAAAGAAGAAAAGTTAAGAATAGGAGTGTTTGTTTCTTCAGAATAGTGTCTTGTCATAATTGCCAGAAAGCTAGTTCCTGTTGCACACTTCTAAGCATCTGGCAGGATGTTGTCTTAATATCTCGGAAAATGTGTAAATTAACTACTAACTTGTATTCTCAATCTTTCATGATTCTCAATCTAAAGTCATAGTACATCTATATTGTTGAAACAGATGTTAACATAGTGCAGTTGTGATTTTCATGCCAAGCGGAAAGAATGATCAGAGAAGGATGATTGCAATAAATTGAAAGCTCATGTGACAGATATCTGGATGTTGAATAAAAGGACTTCTGGAAAGGTGAGATTTGGGGAGTTTTTTTTTTTTTTTTTTATAGAATTAATGGGAAATCCCACAATGGGGCAGATTTACAATTATGGTGGTTGGGATGAGAACAAGGCCTACGTGTTTTGGACATGCATGCATTCAGAAACCAGATTGCAGAGGACAGTGGTGTATCTAAACCGTAAGTTACATTGACCTCAAAGCGAAGAAAAATATGACTGGGATAGTCTAAAAAAGAAGGTGAGGGGTAAGAAATTAAGAATGGTGTGAATTAGAGAAGGAATGGTAAAGGCTGTTCGCAATATAGTAAGCACTTTTGAAATCAACCTTTGGAAAATGTCACTGTCCCTATTTGCATATATTTTATCATGAATACTGGCTGGTGTGCATCCAGTTATGTTGATGATGACATATGGGAAAGTAGTTCCTTATTTTAATGTTGAATTTAAACTGTTAGATGAGTATTTGTGAATACTGAAACAATTTCTTTTGAGTTCTGTTTTTTTTTTTAATGTGTATAAGTGTAAAAATTAGTGAATTTGTGAAAAAATTACTAGTGTAATAATTTCACAGTTTCACTCGACCGATGCCTCAATAAACTTGTGAGGCCCATGGCAATGCTAATTTTACCTATAGTGGAAGAATACACAATGTGCATATAAGTACATCTTAAGCAGGGCATTCAAAAGTGCTCAGTTTACCGTGAACAGCCTATAACAGGACGTACACTAAATTTGTGTCTGTGTAGTAATTTGATCCAGCATCAGACTGTGAAAATACCAGATGATGACTTGCATAATGAGTTACGTAATCAATTGTACCATTTTGGTTACCAGTCATGTACATTAAAACTAATGCAATGCCAATGTATTCATGAGAGAGAGAAAACTATTCTACTTTCTTTTGTATGCCGTTGTGTTTGTTTGTCTGCAGGTGGTGAGGAAAGTAGCATTCAAAGTTGTAAAAAAAGAGGTTGAACTTGTAGATGTTGTTCCATTCAATTTGCAAGACTTTGTTGGAAAGCCTGTATTTACTCACGACCGCCTGTATGAAGAGACACCACCAGGTGTGGTCATGGGACTCGCATGGACTGCTATGGGTAAGAATAGGAGTGTTGACTGTTGCTTTTGTTAGGTTTTATTAGTGATAAATAAATACGTAAATAGAAAAACTAAGTGCATTCAGTAAGTTTTTCATGCAGCTTTCACCCCATCTGTTATTATTCATTCTGGGAAATCACAGTTGGTCTGCTCTATTTCATCCGAACCTAATGGTAGACTTACTTGAAGACACGTGTACTTAATGAACTTGCTAGCTAGAGGAATAATTGTGCAGGTGGTTCAACTCTCTACATTGAGACAGCAGCACGTAGGCCTAGTGATGACAATGGCGATGGTTCACTGGAGCTGACAGGCCACCTGGGGGATGTTATGAAGGAGTCTGCCAAGATAGCCCTGACTGTGGCACGCAACTTCATGAGACAGTATGACCCACAGAACACCTTCTTGAACACTAGTCATGTACACCTTCATGTACCAGAGGTGTGTATTATTTATTACATTGAACACTGTAGTTCCAGTAATTAAATTATTCCATTTTTCATGTCACTTTGTGTGATTACTGCGCTGTTGTTCTTATACATTCTTCACTTAAGTTTCTGCACTATTTACACAATAGTCATTTTTAATTAGATACATCTAATTTTTTGCATTGCTTTGGAGGTACGTCTGTTAAGAACATTAAATACAGTTTTTTTTAATGGTCAATTAAAAAACCATTAGGCTCATGGTGTAATTGGGGATCATTAAAATAATTTCTTGCTCCCTATGATTCTGATAGAATCAAAAGAATCTTGTTTCAAGGTGTTGGCAATTAACATAATTTGATTCTTAAAAGAAAAAGTAAGAATGTGACAATATAGTAATTTACAACTTGTAAGAATGTGACAATATAATTTACATTTAAAGCACCACTTTAACTATAATGTTTATGTAATTTCTTAACACTTTTTGAATCAAAGGTTTGAAAAATCACCCTATGTGTAACTTGTTTGGTTGTTTCCTAAATATGGTATGTATTACAAGCATTTTATACATCTGATAGAATAAGAGTATGGTATTTTTAAATTAAATTAAACTAGGAGAAATTATTTCTGGGGGCTAGACACATCAAACAATGACTTAAGATGTCTCATGTTAAGTGATAGTAAACTCTGGTTACGTAACTTTTGAAGGAGGATTTAGATGTCGAAGTCTCCTTTACAGTTTTGACTCATGATGCCAGAATCACGATTTACATGGGGGTGCCTTAGGATTTAATTGGCACATGCCCAGTGTACAGGACATGTCTGGTGGCTTGTCAGAGGGGCACAAAGTATACTGTCACGGCACTGTGAACGGGCTGGCCCTTATTCACACTTTTACCTGGTGTGGTGTTCAGTTGGAGACTCTGTCCCTGTCATGGTGTTAATTGTTGGCCGCCGGGGAATTTCTCAGGAGGTAATGTGTTCTCTGTTGACTTGGTGCTGGCTGAAGAAGATTGCTGGCTGCGGCTGGGAAGGTGATCACTAAACCACTAGTTAGTGATCCCGTATGGCAGATGTTCGCCTCTTCTTAATGCCTTTACCAAAGGGTGAGATGTACCGGGGAGTTTGATTAAAGGATGAAAGAGGTAGGTATGATAGAGGCTGTTCATGGTAAAGTGAGCACTTTTTAAGGCCCTTCAAATTTTCCTTTCATCCTATTTACATCTTCTTGCTGCTTTTTAATATAAACATTGCAATGTGGCGAATAAACATAGTGTATACATTTCACCATCCTCAAAATTTAATGCCCGATGCTGCAATAAGATATATTTAGTAGTGGTTAAAACCTGTCGGGAGGGCCTTAAAAAGTGCTCACTTTACCATGAACAGCCTATAAGACTGAAGAGTGAGGCCTCTCAGTAGGGCAGGTGGTATGAACTTTACCCTGCTCGGTGGAAGTACAAAGTGCAACTTGTGACTTAGGGTTGCAAGACAAACTAGTTTTGGAGGTGCAAGCTGCCCTCCTTAACTGTATCTGTCTACCTCCCTTCCGGGAGTATGGCATGATAAATTATGGGTACAACCTGGTCTCACTAAAGTAGAGCCGGCACCGCAGTTCCCTAAAGTATACTTTTGAATATTCGCAGCCTCACAGGCAGGAACTATGCCTCTTGCTCCTTTTGCCCGGCCCTATAGAGAGCTGTGAACAGAGGTTGGTGCAAGCTGCTTGACAGGAATTCCCAGGTGTAGTATACACAGGGGGTCAATCAATCCTGGCTAATTCCAACTCCATTCCAGCCCCATAAAGAGCGGTAGTGGAGTATGGAATAGCTTAGTTGTTCGATTCATCTGGTGGAGGAACTACTAGTGATATAAACTCTACCGAATTCTACCAGCCGGCAGAGCTGGGGAGGGGCGCACCTAATTTTGTGTGTATTTGGCTTAGTGTCTTGGAGGTCTAACAGCTTCACTGTAGTGGGCTGAAACTATGTAGGGAAATAACAGTGACACTTTTATTAAAATTAGTGCACAGTGACTAGTTAGAATTCACGTGTTATATTAACGTAGTAATAATAAGACTGTGACCCTGTACTACCTTGTAGACTAACTTGCTTTGGCACGGAAGTTCTTTAAACTGCGCAATTGCAGGTGAAGTCTACCTGGTTATTAATCTGACTGGGAAATAGGCGATAGACACTGCTAGAATGAAGTAATTTACAACTTTCTCCTCACTGACTGTTTGTTCTGAAGGAACATAAAAAAGGGGGGGGGGACAGCTACTAGGGAGTATTGTCGTCGATGCCAGCACCGTCCGGTGGGCAGGATAGTCCTGAAGAGACTTAGTTGCGACTGTCACTAGTTCTGGGGTCTATACCAGGGGGTGGTAAGGAAGGAGCAGAAGTTTTCAGGACCCGCTGAATGGTCCAGTTGTCCAGAAGCTGTTGGAGTCCACAACGCATGCAGAAGGCTTCTGGAGGTGTTGTCTTCACTGGTAAGTAGATCGGGCCCTGAAGAGAGTGGTGGTATCTGCGAGGTGTACCAGCAAGTGCGAACTGCCGGTGGCTTCCTCCGGCATAATCGTGAGCGGTGGAGGAGCAGAGACTCTTTTGCTGGACCCGCCAGCACTTTGATACAAATCTTATCTTGAGCCTTCGGTGGTAAGAGGTGCGGGGGATGATAGATGATAGTCTCGGTGGCAGGATCCAGAAATGAAGAGTGCTGACGCTGCGCTATCATACCTTACCACTGGTGGCATACTCTGCTGGTGTTTAGAGTAACCATCTGTAACCTAAGCGGCTGGCTTCGGTGGCTTCGTCAGGCAGTACAATATTACTTCAGGGGTGTTGACATGACGTTTCTTGGAGAATCTTGGTGAACAGTACAAGCTGACATGTCTGTAATAGCTTTCCCAACATTGTGCCGGCGTATCCTGTAGGCATGTGTTCAATCTCTTCAGTGCTGTGTGGGATTAAGACCTGCCCAAAGGGTTGAACATTGCATCCAAGATGGGGTGAAGTCAAATGTAGAGTGCGCATCAAAGATGCAGAAAAGCATCGTGCATCATTAAAAATTATAGTATTTCATTTGTAATTAATATGAATAAAAACAGGGAGAACATATGTGTGTTGATAATACCCGTTATGAAATAGTTTTCATACAAAATAATATTGAACTGAGTGTGCAGGAGTACAGTGCATTGTCCCTTTGGTGAAATTTTCTAGACTTGGTTAAGCTTTGTTTACATGAGACCATTGGCATAACTGGTGGGGGGGGGGGCTAGGGGTGGCTTAGCCCCTCCTAGCCCACTCTAGAATATATCTGACATACAAAATTCAAAAAATCAAAAGAAATAATATAAATGTCTAAAGGACTGAGAAGTCCTGTCCTGTGTACTGTTGAGGGTTGAAAGGCATTTAATTACACATAAAATAAATGTTATTAATTTTTTTTATTCTAAACGAAGTCAAGACAAATTTGGCATGTCCACAAAATGCAATTTTAGACACGTCACAAACTTGAGTAGTGTTTCTTACATTAAGGCAAAGTCACAGGTAGTGGCATCTGTCTGGAAGCGACATAATGAGACTGTGTAGTAACTATAATATCCTCGGTAGATCACGCACGGGTAGTGTGGCATACCTTCTACATCAAGATAAAGGAACTGCTATAACCGTTGCATTCTGAAATATTTGGGTTGCAGCTGTGTTTGACCGAAGAGTAAGTACATATTGGAGTTCATTGCTTGTATTTTACATTCATCAGCAGGTAAGTGACAATAATATTTAATTATAATTCCTAAGGTGGTCGTATCACAATGATGACAGTTGTTTTGTGCTGAAGTAGGAGTGTTAGACGTGATATTTATCAATAATAAGAGGTTATACACACGTGCATTTTGGCAGCATATATGGGATGTCCGATACCAGGCACAGGCACGCTGAACATAACGTTTTGTCAGCTATTGGCTGGGGGGCCGATAGAAGGCATAAAGACGTAATTTGTAAATTGGAATAAAAGCAACCAAAGATAGCCTAGAATATTGTTGTGAGCTACATAGTGTTAATAAAAGCATGCTACTGTTGCCCTGGTATGGTTATCGGAGCAGGGATATAGGGTCCGATTGCAGGCATAACAATTGGCCGATAATTGAAACATAATGCAAATTGCGTCATATCTAAGAAACGAAGCATCTGACAGAAAAAAGTGCGGTGAAGAAAAGGTTGCCAACAAAATTATAAAGAAGATATCCCCCTTATGTCCTACGGTTTAAAAGTTATGGTTGAACATGGCACATTTTTCTGTGTAGAAACACTGAAACGTAATACATTTCGTGTTGTATCTCAATTATCAATTTCTATTTCTAGATATGTAACTAAAGATATTAGGCTAGTTTTATCAATTGAAAATTATTTAATATACACTAATAGGAATAATTATTTGAAATATTGGAATCAACAATATTCAAATACAACAAACAAATTCCAACTTTAATTCTGACCAGCTAGAATTCTATACTAGTGCAGCACCTGGAGAGTCTGGTACAATTTATATACTTTTGAAATCTCAATTTTTAACTATTCTTGAAGAATTTATAATTGTCCGGTGCCAAATGTCTTCTTTTCAATCAATGTGGACACCAATATATGACTGATCAAGCGATTTCACGCCACATAGCAATCTAAACTTGAGTAATATTTTACAGTCTGCTTTCGCCTTGGGGTAGATAAAATATAAACATGTAATGCCCTAATGGTTGATTCATGGTTAACTAAATATATGTATTTGAATCTTTGATATTGCTTCTTTCTGCTCATTGTGTTTTGTTTCAGTACGTACATGTAGATAAATTTAAATAGCCATGGATATAATTAATATACATGAGTAATTAAGTGTCACTAATTTTTTTATTAATATGTTACTGCCTTATCAGTACAACCAGGGGAAATTGATAGAGGCGATGCAGTTCTCAGCACGCCTGCTGTAGTCGTTATCATCGCTCCCCCGTTTCCGTGCCTCAGATGCGGAAAATAACTGCAGGTATAAACCATTCTTAAGATGTAGAAGTACATAATGCTCCTGATGATATGCCAACTTTACTGTGAGTATGCGAGTTAATATTTAAAGTACATTCAAATTAATTGCAAGTGTAGGCAGAGATTACTTTTGAAAGGTTGGTTTCGAACGTGTTCAGATTACTGTATTTTGTGTACATTCATGACATTTAATTGTTTTATTTTTACAGAGAAAACTAGAGAGAGAATGCAAAATGAAGAAAATATCTGCAGACATTTGACAATATTTTAAGTCGCCTTCGCCTGCTGCACAAGAAGCAGCTCCTTTGCAAGAGCTTGGACAGAGCTGCACACCTACAGATACTTCTGGAAATTCAGAGTGTAATGGTACTTGTACATCACAACCCTCTGCTCTGGTGGAGAACCTGGAAGACAAGGATACAGATGATTTAAGAACTTTGGAATCTGGCTACATGTAGCCTAAGCTTGTGAGCTTCTCAAAACCACAAGATGGGAAACAATCTCTGTGCTTTTCATTGAAACAGTATGAAATTTACCCTTGGCTCGAGTACAGTGTGAAGTAAAGACAAAATATTCTGTTTTATGTGCAGAAAATTCTCCATTTCTTCTGATGTGTGAGACCAATGTGAGAAGTTCATCACAAGTGGCTTTAATAAATGTAATAAGTTAACTGAGGCATTGAAGTCTCATGACAGTTCACATAGAATCATAAATGCTTCGAAAAATATGTTGCTCGTAAGCTCATGAGCAAGACTGTTGCTGATTTATTAATAACACAAAAGAAACAACAGCAAGAAGCAACACATGCGTACATGAAGAAGTTCTGCGACATTATTTTGTGTTTGGGTAGGCAAGGGCTCTCCATTTGAGATCATAGGGACGGTACAGAATCTGCCAATAGAGGAAATTTCCTAGAGTTTTGTCATCTGTTTGCCAAATATGATTCTTCATTTCAAAGTAAGTTAAACCAAAAAATCAACAACACCAACCCAAAAATACAAAATGAGCTTATTGAAACTACTGCCACATAATGAAAGAATAAATCAGCAAGAGGATCCACAAGTCTGGTATGTTTTCAATCATTGTTGACGAAGCTCGATGTTTCAAAGAGGAGCAAATGTCTAGTTTTGCGTTATCCTGAGAACCTTCATCCTCAAGAGAAATTCATTGGTTTTGAAAATTGCTCTAAAGCTAGAAACTCTACCAGCCTTGCTGCTGCTATTACAGATATCCTAAATAACCTTAATGTCGAGGGCATGGTAATGTTGTGACTGCAATGGGAATTCTTTCATCAATCAAAACACCGAATTATATAGTGTGCTTGTTCACCATGGATTATGTTCTCTTTAATGAATGTACTTTCAAACTATTTTCAAAAGGAAAAAGCAATCCTTGGAGCCTCTGCAAGACTATGAAATCAACCTTGGCAACCCTTAAGGAACAAAGAGACATATTTGAGGATGTTTGGATACTAATAGAAAAATTTGCTGAAGAACACGATTTGACTCTTTCAGCACCAAAAGCATCAAAGAAAAGAAAGCCAAATACCAGTCATACCTTACAGGACTACATAGTTGAAAGCTCTTTGGCACAGACAGTGACAGCAGTAGATGGAGAAGCTTTAGACAAAGAATATTGGTGCTGCCATGTATGTTATGCCGTTTTTGACTCTATAATGGTAAATCTGGAGAAGCGATTCTGTAATCTGGAATTTGCTGAAAATGTTGACTGCTTTCAAAATCTTGACATGGAGGGCAGTGAAATATTTTTTAACGCTTACAGAAATGAGCTCAGAATAAATTATAGTGAGCTAAAATCCAAAGTTAGTGTTTTTAAAAACTTAGTGAAGACCATGAAAAGTGAATCAGAATGGGACCACATGTTTATAAGAAACAATGTTGATAAATCGTACGTACCGAACCTACACAAGGGACTACAGCTCACCATAACGATCCCTGTAAGTTCTGCCGGAGCAGAGAGAAGTTTTTTTGACATGCCATGGCTGCGGTCAACAACAGGACAGGCAAGGTTTTCTTCCTTGTTTCTCATCCACATTGAGACAGCCCTCCTGAAGGAAATGGGGGTGGAACCAGTTGTGCAGGAGTTCGCAAAAAAGGCTCGTAAACTGGACTTTCAAAACCAGAAGACTATAAATGAACTATTTAAGATGTCTGCGCAGGAGTCATGCAAATTAAGAGATAGTTTGTTTGTTTTTTAATTTTTTCGTTATCAAGAGTGAGAGCTTATATGATTGTATTTTTTTGTAGTCAATAGGCTACTTCTTTCCTACAGTGTAATTCTGAGGTAATTATGTTATATACCCTATTTTTTTTTATTGTTCTTGTAGAATATCTTTGTTAAATTCTTCACTCAAAAAATTATAACTTAAAAAGTTTTATACAGAGATATATATATACACACACACCAGCAGTATATATTTAATGTTTAGGTACACAAACTACTTAAATAGCACCATTTTACACCTTGAAATCAAAATTTTCCCAGGGGAGGACTTCCGGACCCCCGCTTTATTTGGGAGATCGGTCTTCCTCCCCCTCCCCACCAAACATGGAGAGGTCAAAAGGAGAGATGGGTCTTTAGTCCCCTCTAGAATGCAATGCTAGTTACGCCCATGCATGAGGCAAAGGAATCACCTGATAGAACTTTAGCAGGACTTCCTAAAAGTTGGAAGTACACATGAATGAACAGTTATTGTAATGAACAACTGTGATGCATGTTACACCTGTGATATTATTCCCTGCTGCTATCTCCTTGTTTTCCATGCATTCTACCAGGCACCAGTGCAGTGCAGGATACGTTGAGGGAGTATTGCACTTAAGTGAGTGCAGATACTTCCCACTCTAGCCTATTTTCTTAGAGTGCACACAGGACTGGCTGGACAAACTACCCACCACCACCACCACCACCAACACCACCACCACTACCACCAACAACAACCCCTTTCACGCTCAGCCTGGCCGTGCCATCTTGGAGTGGGGTTGGCCACCCTTGGTGAAACCCCTGCGAACCCTTGGCCCATTGCAGCACTTATGTATAGAGCTATGGCCATAAAAACACAAGTTGATCTCGAGCGACCTTCACCCTCCAGAGCTCTCTTTTTCTATTGAGGGGCCTGGAAGCAAGCACCTAGAGTTAGCAGCAAGTGGCACAACTGACCAGTCTGCACTCCTTCAGAGTCACCAGGCTGCCGTGCTCCCCACATCGGGCCACTCCAGTTATTCACCACATGGTCTTCTAATATAGTAATAGAGATTAGGGCTTTTAGTTATATTTGTGCACCAATAGACACTCGTGACGTGTGCCAGACATTTAGCACTCTGGGCATAAATCAGTATCCAGTAAATCTGTTGTACGTTATACCAAGTCACAAGAGCTGTAATTCAAACCCCTTGTAACCAATTGAATACCACAGTTTTTCGCTTTGCCAATTGTCAATCTTACTATTACCTCTGCTAACCTTATCAGGAGGTACTCAACTGTAAGGGAACAGAAAGGGAAACAGGTTAGGGCTCCAAGCCAGTGAGGGGCAGGAGTGGTCGCACCCAAGAGGGGGAGGTCACTCCCACATATGGTGCCCGGTGTAACGGCCATACAGACTGTCTTCGTCTAACCCTTTGTCATTGGTCATTTAGACAGTACTGATGAGTATGAAACCCAGCTGTCCACACTTGCAACACTGGAAGGGAACAGGTGTCATGTCTCTCTACTCACCAACTTTTCTTTGATCCACCGCATCTCGATCTTCCAGGGAACAGAGAATTGGAACAAAGGGGACAGTATTATACCGACTTTGCCCATGCACAGAGGGAGTGTAGAAAACTGTGCAATTATGCATCAGCAAT